>SJXQ01002146.1:26926-209051 GCA_006408695.1 Aepyceros melampus | reverse complement strand
GGGCGGAGGGGGCGGGGGGCGGCGCGCTGTGCTACAAGCCTCGCTTGCCTGATCTTAGTTTCCTGATCATGTATTGAAACTGAGCCGCAGCAGTGAAAGTGCCAAGTCCAAACCACTGGACCATCAGGGAACTCCCATATTATCTGTTTCTGAAGGTCAGCTCAGCTAGGCTGTCTGCTGGCTCAAGGTCTATCCAGTAAAGCTATTGGATGGCTGTGATAGTTCAATTGAGGACTGCAGGGCCGCGTCAAAGACAGCTCAGCTCAGCATAGCTATTGGCAGGAGGCCCCCATCTGGAAGCTTTGTTCATTGCTAAAGGGAAGGTATTAATAAAATGGTACAGTAGCTTTGGAAAATAGTTTGGCAGTTTTCTCAGAATGTTAAGTATAGTGTTACTGTATGACCCAGAAATGTCATTCCTAGGTTTATACTCAAGAGAAATGAAAATATATGTTCACACAGAAAATTGCATGAAAATGTTTGCAGCAGCATTATTCCTAACAGCCAAAGATGGAAATAATCTAAATGCTATTTCCATAAACTAGAATACTTTTCAGCTATAAGAAGGAATGAAACATTGATATGTGTTTCAACATACACAGGAACCCTGAAAACATGCTAAGCCAAAGAAGCCAGACAGAAGACCACATACTATATTAATCTACTTATAAAAAATGTCAAGAAAAGGCAAACCTATAGAGGAAAAAAGTAGACTAGCAGTTGCCTGGGGCTGAGTGGAAATGGCAGTGACTGTAAATGGGCATAAGTTTTTTGAGGGGGGGTGGTGAAAATGTTCTACAATTAGATTTTGGTGAAATTTGCACAACTCTGTAAGTGTACTTAAAATCATTGAATTCCATAATAAATCAGGTGAATTTTATGGCATGTAAATAACATCACAATAAAACTATTTTTAAAGGAATGAATGTGTCACTGCACCAATGATGAATCCATGATAACTTCTGAGTGAAAGAAGCCAGGCGAAAAAACAATATCTGCCGTATGATTCCATTTATATAAAGTCTAGAAAAGGTAAATTGCTCTATACTAGCAGAAATAGAGCATTGGTTGCCTGTACAAGGTGGTGGAGGAACAGGATGGTTGAGAGGCAGAGATTACCGAGGGGCAGGAGAAACTTTGAGGTTGGTAGTTTTATTATTAATGCCTTGTTTGTGATGATGGTTTCACAGATGTATGCTGCTGCTGCTGCTAAGTCATGTCCAACTCTTTGTGACCCCATGGACTGTAGCCAACCAGGCCCCTCTTGTCCATGGGATTCTCCAGGCAAGAGTACTGGATTGGGTTGCCATTCCCCACTCCAGGGCATCTTCCCAATCCAGGGACTGAACCCGGGTCTCCTGCACTGCACGCAGATTCTTTACCACTGAGCAGATACATCTGTTAGTGAAGCCCTCACAGTTGTATACATTATGTCAAATGGTACCTTTTAAGTATGTGCAGTTTATCGTATGCCCATTTTACCTCAATAAGACTTTTCATGATAATGCTATGATTTGGCATTGAAACGAAAAGTTATCTGTACAGAAAAGCAAGGAAACAGAGCAGTGGGACATAAATTTTATACTAATGAAATAGATATCCATTAGAGGAAGAATGACCACAATCTCATATTTTGCAAAGCAAAAACAAGTGCTATAGGACACCTAAGTAAATGACGCTATAATAGACCTTGTCACTAAGATGATGTGCAAAGGTCACCAATATTAGTGTAAGGAATGCAGATGAAGGGTAGGCGCATGGCCCAATTTCCGAGAATGGAGAAAAGAAATTTTAAAGCAAAGAAAGTTGGTGTGACTGGACTCATACAATATGAATGCCTATCATTAAGGCATGCTTCCATCTTTCCTTTGTTAGAGCCACCTAAGATAAAGATTTGTCTTACAGTTTTTACTGTCTTAGACTTGATGACTTTGAGATAGAACAGGCCACAGTCCCTCTAAGAGCTCATTATGAGAGAAGTCTAGTAGAGAACTGGGGGTCAGAACAGAGTGATGGGGCTTGGCAGTTCAGACCAGACCTTACTTTTAAGGAAAATAAACCCTTGAGAGTCCTTGGCTCTGCTTCATCACCAAAATGTAAATAAGGAACTTGTCATCTTTTGCCTCATGTGAAGCCTTTGAAAGTGCAGTCTTATCTCCTGTAGAGTCTGTTAGGGCTGGAGGTCAACTTAGAGGACATCTCCAACCGCTCATTGTTGCTTTTTCTGTCAAAAATCTCTGGCCTTGCACAGATCACACAGTGAGCTAGTAATATATTATTTCTAGATTTTTTCAGAGTGACTCTAGAATTGTGAGATACAAACTGAAAATGCTTAAATCATAGAAGCATGGAGTGACATGGGTCCCTTGTCATAACTGCAGCAGTAGTGGTCAGAGCAGAAGCAGCACCAGCTGAAGAGACCACATACAGTGTCCTGCCCTGATGCTGGGAAGGTACTCGACATCTGGGAGCCTCACCTCAGTTTTCTCATCCACGGAGCATCAATTTACTTCATAGAGCTCTTTGCAAGGACTAAACGAGAGTGTATACCAGAGGCTGCAAGCTCAAATGCCTTTGGGGCCAATAAAGTCAGTGGAGTCTGGCCAACTGGAGAGCACAGCCCCTTTCTATTTATTGATTGATTTTTGGCTGCACTGGGTCTTTGTTGTGGTGTTCGGGCTCTTCACTGCTGCATGGGCTTTCTCTAGTTGCTGCAATTGGGGGCTACTCTTCCTTGAAATGCAGAGAAGGCAATGGCAACCCACTCCAGTATTCTTGCCTGGAGAATCCCAGGGATGGGGGAGCATGGTGGACTGCCGTCTCTGGGGTCGCACAGAGTCGGACACAACTGAAGCGACTTAGCAGCAGCAGCAGCAGCTTCCTTGCAGTGAGCAGTCTTCTCATTGTGGGTGGCTTCTCCTCTTGCAGAGCACAGACTCTGGGAGGTGTGAGCTTCAGTAGTTGTAGCTCATGGGCTCTAGGGTATGGACTCTGTAGTTGTGGCACATGGGTTTAGTTGCCCCGCAGCATGGTGGGATCTTTGTTCCTGGAAAGGATCGAACTCATTCATCTGCACTGGCAGGTGGATTTTTTAATCCCTAGACCACTCAACCCTTTTCTAAAGAGAAGTTTCCCTACTCTGTGCTGACCAGTTGTTGTGTAGAAATATGGGCCCAATGTTGCCAATTTTTAAAAATGTTGCACAGTCCAAAGAAAGATAAGTATGGTTTTTATCATTCAAACTGTGATGTGTGAAATGTCCAGGAAGTGATCAATATGGTGTGGTAATAGTTGGGTGGCAGCTTCTCAGGAACCCCTTTCCCCCACCCTATACATTATTCCTGGCAGGTCTTGAAGCAGCGACATTCCTTGAGTGTTCATATGTGTGCTGGCTCTGTGCAAGGTGCCCTAGATGAAAAGACCAGCAGAGAAACAGACCCTATTGCAACCTTCCTTTGGAATCAGGGAAGTTGGTGACAATGCTGCAGCCTAGTCTAACCCATCATGTCTCCAGCCTTGGTTTCTAGTGAAAATTCCAACCACCTTCTGGGATGACATATTCTCTAAAATTATCCAGAAATAACACTGCTAGAACCTAATTTCTAGTTCCCATCTGAACCACCACACGTTTTACCTAGATTTTTTAAATGCCTTGTTGGTTTGCACTTAACCACTAAGGATTTTTATTTGTTTTATATAGCTCTGAATCTGAGTCCACATTATTTCAAGATATAAGAGGTTTTAGAAAATCATCTAGGCTTCCTATAGGTCACTGACTTTAAAGGTTCTGGCTTTCATCCTGCTTTACCACCCACCAATATCACCACTGATGGTCTCATTTTCACCAGATACCCATGTGTCTGAGTGTTACTACTTCCATTTACACGGGGAATGTAGATAATTATCTGAGAGGCTCTCCCCAAAGCCCCCTGGGCTCATGTGACCAGGCAGCTGGGAAAGTCAGCCCCAAGCCCATCATGATGAGAGCACACAGGACAGGGTCAGAAAGACCAAGGATTTGGAGAAATCTCAACAGAGCTTCCCAGGTGGTGCAGTGGTAAAGAATCTGCCTGTCAATGCAGGAGACGAGAGATGTGAGTTCGATTCCTGGGTTGGCAAGATTCCCCGGAGAAGGAAATGGCAGAGAATCCTCATGGACAGAGGAGTCTGGAGGGCTACAGTCTGTGGGGTCACAAAGAGTCGGACACAACTGAGCACACACACACTGAGCACACACACACACGCTGAGCACATGCACACACAATGCAGTTTCCTGAGTTCACAAAATAGTTGCTTTCAGCAGTCACTAACTACTAATTACTACTGTGAATGTTTGAATTTGCAATAGCTTGGGTATGTAACATTTGTGAATCTGTGTCATTTCTGAACTTGGGTCTTATGCCCTACCATCTTCCTCTGATCACAGGCAAAGTTCTTACAGTGACCTTGAGACCCCTTACCATCACTCAGAATTCACTCCAGTCACCAAGACCTTCTTACTGCCCTTTGAATACATTGAGCCTCCTGCCTTAGGGCCCTTGCACTGGCTATTCCTTCTACCTGGAATATGCTTCCCCAAATATTCTTTTCACTCAAGTTACTTTATCAGAAAGAGCGTCTATTCACCCTGTTTAAAGTAGCATGCCTACATTGTTGTTTAGTCCCTAAGTCATGTCCAGCTCTTTGCGACCCCAAGGACTGCAGCAGGGCCAGATTTCCCTGTCCATCACTATTTCCTGGAGTTTGCTCAAATTCATGTCCACTGAGTCGGCGCTGTTATCTAACCAGGCATACCCCAAACCCTGCTTTACTCCTTTTCAAGCATCTATTGTTCCTTGACACTGTATTATATACTTGTTTGTTTTTGTAACATTCTCAACTGGAATGTTAGCTCATGAGAGCAGGGACTTTTGTTTTGTTCCTGGATGCAGAGCCCTGCTACCTAGAATCCTGTCTGGCACAATTAATTACTCAATCAATATTTGTTGCACAGTTTCACAAAGACTCACTCCTTACTAATGTCTAAGTCTCAGCCAGAACAATGTGTCATGTATTGTTTTTCTTTCAGGCTTCTATAGTGACCTTTTCTGGGAATGTAACATTCTACTAGATGCAGTTTGATAATTAAAAATCCAGCATTTCTACCTAGACAAATTTGTCAGTGTCCCCAAACTATTTATGACTCCGTCCATATTTCTGGGAAATTACTCAATAAATGCTCCTATTACTCTTTTTTATTGTGAAAGAATAGAATTTCACCCACAAAAATTCTGTTTGTCTAAGGTCAGACTCGTGAGTTTCTTTGTGCGGTCAGATTTTTCCCTCTGCTTTCTGCTGCAAGTGTTAAACTAAGGTTTGCAACTTCCATTCCCCTCGTCCTCTGCTCTGTCTTTGCCCAGGCCTGCAGTCTCCACCCTTGTATTTTTCAAGTGTGACTTGGTGTGACTTGTGACCCACTGGGCAGACTATCAGGGATGGGGCATGCATGGCTATCGAGGTCATGAGTGTCATTCGGGAATCAATAACAAAGGAGAAAGCTGAGAAGGTAAGAAGAAAAGGAAAATCCCCAGGTGTCAGAAACCAATGTGGGAGTGAAAACCAGAGTGATTAGTAATCAGGCAGCCTGGGCAGTCTGGGGGTGGGTGAGACCTGACCCAAATTAGTCCCCATCACCAAGAGTCTTGAATGTGACAGCATACGGAAAGAGAAAATGTGGCATGAGCCCACTGGAAGAGGGGATGGGGACTGAGATCTTACATAAAGCCCACATCTCCAGTGAAAAGGAGGCTGGTCCATCGGAGGTCACATACCAGCAGAGCATCAGGAGCAGAAAGACAAGGCAAGGAGAGCTGGGCAGATGCCAGGCCCTGGCCAAGCTGCCCAGGCATCAGATTACCAATTAGATCCAGTAGAAAAATTGGAGGGCTTGGCAATGAAGTTAAAGTCAAAACCCCATTTTGACTCTCAGCTGGTGAACTGCCTCTTGGATCCATGGTCCAGGATTGACTCCAGAACACATACAACCCGTGGAATGGGACTGTGTTTCTCAAGGTTTTCCACTCAGAATCCATAAGACTGAGAAGTGAGAACTTCTGTCTCTAAGGAGGCTCAGAAAGAATGGTCTAATGCCATCATGTGGCTGCACATTTCTTTAAAGCCCCAGGTTTTCCTTTCCAATTGCATAGCATCTTTGTATTGAAATCCAAAAGAAACTAAATGATGACAAGTTTTCCAGTGCTCGAGAGTCACAGCTCTCTGGTTCATATTCCCAGTTTCACGTTCTCGTTTTTGAGAAGCACAAAGGTTGGTTAAGGCTTCGGAGACTACACAGAGATGTTGGTGGAGGCAGGGCTGAGAAGTTAGACCAGAAACCTAGAGGGAGGCCTCCTGCAGGAAGGCTTCAAGTCAGGATGAGAGTCACACAGTTTGTAAACACACAGATTGGTAAACACTGGCTCCCAGGGGCAATGAGGCACTAGGGAGGGAAAAGCTGTCTACTTTTGCCATTCTGTAAACCAAATCTGATTAATTTTAGCATGTGAGTTTATCTAAGCCCCCTGGAACCAACTGAAACATTCCAAATCTCCCCTCCTAAATTAATTTCTATTCAGATATCACTTATTCATATCAACCAAAAAAAAATTCAGCTAGTAATTGTATAGAAAATATTCTTATTTACTCCATTCATACTCCATACATACTGAATAAATAAAAACTTTATTTGATTTTTACCCATA
The DNA here is from genome assembly GCA_006408695.1 of Aepyceros melampus. NCBI lineage: Eukaryota > Metazoa > Chordata > Mammalia > Artiodactyla > Bovidae > Aepyceros > Aepyceros melampus. The sequence goes on along the minus strand of SJXQ01002146.1, from coordinate 202,314 downwards.
AATGGTCTCTTTAGTTTGATCACTTAAAAAAAAAATACAACTTAATATAAAATGCTTGAAGGATTTGGTTAACTAAGGATTTTGTTAACATTTTTATCTAAAAATATGAAAATCTGACCTGTCAAAATTAGTTTTGCAGTAGCCATATTTGAGATATTTACAGATTTCCATGAAAGTTGACTCCTCAAATGAGGAGATCTCATACAACACCCAGATCAGATACTAAGGAGAAAAAGGCTTTTGCAATCCCAAGTTAGGACTTTACATAAGAAATTCCAGTGGTGTTTACCCACTTTGAAAATTTTACTGACTATTTTTCTTTTTCAAAATCAAGTAGGATAAGTAAATAACAACAGTACCTCAAGGACTTTCATAAATAGCAAAGCTCTATTTTCACAGCTATAAGCAAAATATTTGACTTCCCTGAGAGCACCGCTTCTTTGAGTTCAAGAGCTCTGTGTGTGTGTGTGGGTGTGGGTATTTCCTGAGGCCAATGCATGTAGAATGTGACGAAAGCTAAGAAGAGAATATTTATCTGTTGCTGTTTGGGTGAGCTTAGCTCCCTACCCGTTTCAGATCAGCCTTGGCAACTGGGGCCCTTTAAACTCCCTGACAGACTCCACCTCATCAGAGCCTCTGGGCCTCTCTCTCTTGGTCCAGCAAGATAAAGAGACCTAGCCAAGCAGCCCAGAGGCCCCACAGCAAACAGGTCTTACTGCCAGTCCTGCTCTAACTTTGCCTCACTTCTAAGAAGCAGGTTCCTTATGCTCCTCTCCCCCTTCTTGAGAATGGAGTCATGCTCCCAAACTCCAGGGCCCCTGGCATCATTTTCTAGACTTGTGTCCAAATCTGACTTCCTCCTCCTCCTACCTCATCCTCTTCCTTCCAGTCAAGGGTTCTCTATCCACTCATGGAACCTGACTCAAGATCCAGTAGGCTGTGCCAGGACATTCTGCCTGAGTCCTAGGGCCTTTTGTCTCTGACTCACCTGGCACCAACCTGCCTCGTCCCCCTGCTGGCAGTATGGCTTATGACAGTTAATTTCCTGTGAACTAGGTTTTTGTTTTTTCATCTAAGAACGGAAATTAGATTTTAAGAGCTTCCATCCCTAGCTAGGGCCTAGAAATTTAAATCCTGATGATATAGAATTTCCCCAAAATGACTTGAACTTTTTTTATATCCCTAAAAGTTACAGACTGATAGCTTCAAGTGTGGAAATCTGGATCCTCTTAGTAGGTGTATCTGTCTGCCAACCCATTATTGACAGCCAGGTTTATAACACAGAGATCCTAAATCCTCAATTTCCCAGCATAAGTTTGACCTGTTGAAAATTTGGGCTCAAAATTTGCAATTGCTCTCATCAAAGGACAACCAGGACAAGGAACACATTCTTTCTGAGGGGAGGCTCTCTGTGTTGCCCATGATGCTGTGATTGAACTCTTTGAAATTTCTTCCTGAAATTGTCTTTTAAATACGACTGATTCTTCCCAGAGCTCATAAGTGGTTTCTAAAGGTAAACCCAAGGAAAGACAAACATGTAAACAATGGCTGTATCATTGATTTAAGAGCACAGCTTCCCAAGGAGATCACTTAGACGGGCAAGAGAGACCTGAATGCAACCCCATAACTTCATGTACATCTCCTTTTCTCTAGCTTGATGAAAAGAAAAATTATAATATTGACAAGTGGCCCATTTACCTGCTTATTGAATGTTTCTAGGGTGGAAATTTGTCTTGCTTTTTGGAGTCCCCAAGGCTTGCCAAACATAACAATTTCCAGGAATGTTTGCTGAATTGAAGTAGTTTAAATTGTTTCAGTTGAGAGCTTCATTAAGGTTATCAGTATTCATGGGTAAATGAGGTATGTGTTCTAAATTTCCACAAATACGTTTCTATTTTCCCACCTCAATTTTCACAGCAGGGAGCTAAAGTGTCATACCTGACTCTAAGACACAAAGCTTCTCAAACATCAACATGCATTTATATTTATCCTCAATGATCTATGCATAAATAGAATTTTCAGTTGTAATTTTCTGAGTCTGTTTTATCTGCTTTGAGCTGTAGCTTCTTCTAACCAAACTTTTCTATGAAAGTTAAATTCACTATCAACTCTAATATCTCTATCTTCCCAAACTGCTGATGTACAAGCACAAAATGGCACATCTGACATGAAATAAAACTCTATAAAGAGATTTGAAATCATGTGACGAAAATAAAGGACATTAGGTAATGTAGTTACTATGTTGTTACCATTATTGTTGCTTTTTAAGTACAGCATCTGAAATAGGATATCTTAATCTGTTTCCCCAACTCGGGGATTAGAATGAATTTCCAGTGAGCTCATTTGAAAGCTCTATCTCTGAGAGTAAAGAACAGACTCTGTTCTTTAAGTCAAAACTGCGCCAACCTGATCCAAAAACCAAATAGGAGGGATTAAAAGAATCCTGAAAATGAAGCTTCCAGCAGGTGGAGTCACAAGGACATGGACCCAAATCATTGTCTAAAAATTAGAACGTATACTGTCAAGAAGAGCCAGTCCTTCCTCAGCGGCCAGCAGTGTAAGGATGTTTACATAAAACAAACAAACAAGAAACAAAACAGTATTCTGAGTCTCTGGAAGAACCTTTTCTACATTGTAATACAACTGTTGGACATTAAAAGGCTAGGGCACTGGGCTGTGCTAAAGGTACACTTCTGTCCGGCAATGACAGTTCCAGGCTACAGTGGCCTCCTGTGATCATAAAAGATAGAGGTTTTTGATGAGGAAGACAAAAGTTTTTTACATGTTCCCGAGCAAACAGGTCTTCCCAGACCCATCTCCCCAGAACTGTCATATGGAACAACCTATGATACACTCTTGACAACAGCCCAAGATTACCACACCAAAGATCCCATGTGGTTTAAATATAAGGAAAAGAAGAAGAAAAGAAACCCTTTATTTCCCTGCCTTCCTGAGTGAATCCTCCAGCTAACGTGTCAGACCAAAAGATGAGCTGTTTTGCTTTGTGTTTTCCTACTCCGAGATAGACGGCCAGACAGAACCTACGCTGACTTCGAGATGGAAAGACCTGGGTTTAAACTCCTGGTTTAGGTATTTAGAATCTGACTGATCTAGGAAAAGCACTTAGCCTCTTTTAAGCTCGGTTTCCTCACCTGTCAAATGGGAGTTTTAATATCCAGTAATTAGGTCATTAGGACAGTAAAAAGCATTGGTGTACAAAAGTGCCTGGTATAGAACCTGGCAGGGGACAGGTGTGTCTTCCACGTTAAGTGAAGTCGCTCAGTCGTGTCCGACTCTTTGCAACCGCATGGACCAGGCTCCTCCGTCCATGGAATTTTCCAGGCAAGAGTACTGGAGTGGGTTGCCATTTCCTTCTTTCTCTATGTTAAGTACTCTTCTTTCCTCCTGAGGTAGGTCTCGCAAACATTCCTGGCTGGTCTCGTGTCCCAAAGCTGCGACTTCCGAGGAGCCTCCAGGGGGCGCGCGGTGAGCCCCCGGTCCAGCCCCGCTGGTGTCCGAAGCAGGATCGAAGGGCAGGGCTGAGGGAGGCGGGCTCTCCGCGTGACTCTGCCCTCCGCGCGCCCGGGGTCAGACCGACACGGCTCCAGGCACGATCCTCCGAATATGGGTGTACGATTTCCTGATGGTGACGCTGCCGTGGTGGGACACTCCCCGGGGCAGGACGCATTCCTCCGTCAGTTTCTGGGCCTCGGGGTCCCAGCACAGCACCGTGGCGATGACCTCGTTCTTCTCGTCTCGCCCCCCAGTGATGTAGAGCCGGTTGTTGCAGGGCGCGATGCCGCAGCTGGCCCTCTCGTGGCTGAGCTGGGTCACCAGGCACCAGCTGTCCTCCAGGGGGCTGTAGGCGTACAGCGCTCTCATGGCCCCTCCTGAAGAGGAAACACCGTGAGCATTTCACTGTTTTTCAGGTTTTCTTCCCCATTAACTACTAAACTACTACTGGTTAGGTCAAGTCTACCACCTTGCCAAAAGAAAGAGCAAATTCATGGCTCTCAAGAAAGCCAGAATGGGTAATTAGGGGCGGGAAGTCTCATGCTGGAAATAGTTCACAGCCCTTGAAACTCTGCAGCCGGGTGCTAACCAGGTTCTAAAGGACGCCTGACTTCCCGTGACTGCTAAAATGTACCCTAAGACTGCTTCCTGGAGGAAATACCAGGTGGTGCATCCGGCAGGCCTGGCTCATAAACCCGGCTCTGCCACTTTGGGATCTGTAACCAGGAACACCAAGACTGTGGTGGTTATGAGAAAACAGAGGGATCAGGCACATAAAGCACCTGGCGGAAAGCCTGGTACATAGAAGTCTTGTATTGATATACATGACAGTGACTAAAAGTGGGGGCATCTCTAAACTGAGCATGACAGGGAACACCAGCTCTAGTAACCCATCTTGAGATCAGACCTTTGAGGCAGAGTCATGAGTCTGACCAGTAAAAACATAGGAAACCTGAAGCAAGGGAGAAGAGGGATTTTTGCCTTAATCTGTTCCATATTTTGCATTCAGGAAGCCTTCCCTGGTTAGCACTTACTTGCTGAAGTTATTTATTTTTGGTATTTCCTTAATCAGTAGTTCTCAACCCTGGCTGTACTTTAAAATCACCTGCATGTTAAAAACACCTGGCACTGTGGCCAGTATCCTCCTCATTCTGATATTGGTCTGGACAAGCCCCAGGTACTCATGTTTTTGTAAAAAACTCCATAATGAGTAGTCAGGGTTGAGATCTATCATCCTTAACAATTACATGCCCGCTGTGGTCTGGCTGGTCAGGCTCTCCTTCCTGCTAAATGCAACCTTCCAGAGCCCTCAAAGCAAGTGGGAGAATAAAATTCCCATGAACACAAGGTAAGAAATAATGGTAGCTGCCATTTACTGGGCACTTATACTGTGCATATTCAATTTCTGTGCAATTGCTAATGCTTACAACACACTTTGTTCCCATAGCAACTTCTGGCTTCCCCTTCCCAGGGCCCCATTGTCTATCTGCTTTGCATGTCTCCTAAATGTGGGCTATTTCTGTCTCTGGGACTGAAAGATAAATTCCACCAAGGCCTGGACCAATCCCATGTTCTTTTCCTTTTCAACCCCACCCACATCGTGCCATTTGCTCACTTACCAACTACATAGATACGGTCCCGGAAACTCACTGCATTGATGCATTTAGCCTCTACTGGCATGGCCGATTTTAAATTCCATTTATTGGTTGAAGGATCGTAACACTGAGTCTTGTCCGTCGCCAGTTTCCCATTGGGCCCTCCCCCAATCACATAGAGCTTCTTCTTATGACTGGTAGCTGCGAAGGAACTGACGTGGATAAGGAGGGGCGCAGCCTGCAGGGGCACAGGGGCACCAGGAGAAGCTCTCAGTCACACTGCCCAGATTGTTGCGGTGGTTCGCAGGACACAGGCCAGGAGTCAGGGGAACACAAGGCCGAGCATCCTTAGCCTAAAATCACAAGGCCTGTGGGCTTGACTCCCTTGAGATGCAGAGAAGATCAAAGCATACATTTCCACCCTCCCTCCTGACTCTGGTTTCTAGTCTATTTCTCCCAGAGTCCAGCTCTCAGTTGAGATGGGGTGTAGACAGCAATAAGTGTATACGAGATGAAACCAGCCAATGTTGGAGGAGATTGCTTTCTCAAAAATGTATATTCATATTTATTCATGTGCTCCTTCATTCAAAAAATATTTACTGAGTGCCTACTATGTCCCAGGCATTGTCCTTAGCACTTATAGTTAGGAAGAATTGCTGGTATAAGGGTTCCAGGTGTTATCTATAGGCAGATCTCCAGAGCTGGTTCATTTTACATAATTGAAACTTTATGCCCATTGATGAACAAAGCTTTGCCTTTTCTTGAGTATGATATGTACCTGAGATTGTACTGCTAAAGTCTTATATGAAGACGTACACATGGTTCATCATTATAGGCACATGAATAAGGGCTGACCAAATGACTCTGGGTTCCAACAGTGTAGTCAAGGGATCCCTGTGTGCCCAGTGTGGAGAAGCCAACGGCAGATGGTGTCCTAGGAGACAGAGATTCTAGACCAAGACATGTAGACCAAGATAGGATCAAGCCTGCACTCCACATCTGAGGTACTGGCCAGGATAGGACCGGTACCCACACAGAGTTCCCCTACCTGGAAGAAGGTCATTTCTGTGACCTGACCAGAAATGCTGAATCGATGGTACCACCAAAAATATTCTCAGTGGGAGGAGAAAGATCAGAAAGCCATATACCTATGCTGGAAGATACCTTTTTTTTTTTTAAGTTTTGAGGCAACCATACAGAGTCACTCCTAGAAATGATCTATACCTCTGACCAGCAGTTGTGAAACGGGTCATAGGTCTCCACGTTGTTGATTCTCTGCAAGCCGTCGAAACCTCCGAGCACATAGACCTTGCCCGCCAGCACTGCCATCTTGTGTCTCCAGCGGCCTATGTTCAAATACTCGATTTGAATCCATTTGTTTATCGAAGAATTGTATTTCCAGACATCGTGCTGTGTTTCTTTACCACCTGAAAGACATATGAGCATTTAAGAAACCACCGGATGTGTAACAAGTACAGCTTCTCCCATAATTCCCACAAGCCTGTAAGTGTTACCTCCCCAAATCAACATCAACCCCCACTCCACCCCGCCAGGCAAAAAAATTCATGAAGATGTGTGCGATGTGGCTGGGGAGACAGAGCCAACACAGGGAAACAGGGAGACACAGTGTAAGGCTGTGCCATGTGTCACCCCTGTGCTGCGAGAGTTCGGAGAAGAGGCTGCATGAGCTGAGTCCAGAGAAGGCTTCAGGGAAGTGGTACCCAGGTCTGCCTAGGCGAGTGGGCACCAGCAGGAGCCTGCACTCGGTGCTTGTATGGCCAAGGGGCAAGAGGTCAGGCAAGACAGGTGAGGCTGGACGATTGTGGGTGGGAATAGTAGGGCCTCATGTGCTCAGTCACTCAATCATGTCTGACTCCTTGCGACCCCGTGGACTGCAGCCCACCAGGCTCCTCTGTCCATGGGATTCTCCAGGCAGTGTCCTGGAGTGGGTTACCATTTCCTCCTCCAGGGGACTTCCCAACCTAAGCATCTAACCCATGTCTCTTGCATCTCTAGCATTGGAAATGAATTCTTTACCACTGAGCCACCTGGAAAGCCCAGTACAGCCTTGACCAGCATCAAAATAGAAAGCAGCTGAAGTTCTATGTTTGCTTATTTATTAATATTTAAACAAATACAAGCCTGGAGAAATCACCACGAAATCTTAGAAAATCCTTTGGTTCATATCTCTGATCTATATAAAAACATAAATGAAGTTTCTCCTACTTTGAAATGATTTCTGTTGGAACTGAATGAGATGCTCACAATAGAGTGATGAGCTGGTAGAAAAAAAAATTTCAAAACAACTCAATAAACTGAAAATACAAATTTCAGTTGGGGAGAGAGCAAGACAAAGGAGAACTGACTTTTTTGGTGATTTTAATAAAATATTTTAATGACTTTGTATTTCCTTTTTCCCATCAGCACAGAGTACTACTAATTATTAATACTTAAAAGATGTAGTTTCAGACTTTCAACTGTGCACTAGTGTGAAATTGAGTATCACTGGTGACGCTCTGTGTCATGAGTGTTTCTCAAGGGTGGAACCCCGAGGTGGGATTCCTAGGTCAGGGGCGTGCCCACCTTAATTTTCATAGGTTCTGCCAAAGAGCCTTTAAAGCTATCCTGGTTGACCTTTCCTCATACCCCACCCACAGCAGCTATCAGGAGGGTTTTTTTGGTTGGTTTGTTTTGCTTTACATCCTGATAGAGAAAAATGATGTCATAGTTTGGTTTTTCCCTGCTACTAGGGAGATTGAGCTTCTTCCTCTTCTGTGAGCTTTTTGTTCATATAGTTTAACCATTCTTGGGGAGTGGGATTGTGCACCTTTTGGAGTTCTCTATTCAAAACACTGTGATATTGATCCCATTCAGGTAGTATCCAAAATTATAAAATACTATATACACTTTCAAAGAAATGTATGCAAATGTTATTAAAAGGAGGAAAAAACCTACAATTTTTACTTCAGGATGTAAAAGAAGTTCTGATTAACTGGGCAGGCATATCGTGTACACAGATGAGAAGACAAGTTATTGCAAAGATGTCAGTCCTCCCCAAGTTAACCTCTATGTTGGGTGTCTTCAGAGCTTTTCATGGATTTCAGGACGTGAAGTGACCATTCTAAACTTCATTTGGAAGAGTAGATTTGGGAACATTTCTAAGAAACATTTGAAAAAGAAGGAGTGAGAGAGCTTTCCCTGGCAAATATCAAAATAAATAAATATCAAAATACCAAAAAGCTATGATAATAAAAATAATGTGCTACCAGTGTCAGATGAGACAAACTGATCAATTAAAAGCAAGGTACAGAAACAGACTAAAAGATATAGAGATTATCAAAAATGGCATTAGAACAACTGGCTGTTTGTTTAGAGAAAAATTAAGTTAGATCCCTATTTCACATTACACTTAAAATTTAACTGTAAATGCTATAGAATTAACTGGAGAATATATGATAGAAGATGTTAAAGATCTTGGGGGTGGTAGGAGCTTTCTAAGCATGACAAGAAACCTAGAATCATATAGAAAAGAAAGTTATGATTTAAAATATAAAAAGTTAAAAGACAATCACTATCTGAGAGAAAGTATTTACAACACAAATAGCTTCCCTGGTGGCTCAGACGGTAAAGAATCTGCCTGCAATGCAGGAAACCCAAGTTTGATTGATCCCTGGGTTGGGAAGATCCCCTGGAAAAGGGAATGGCAAACCACTCCAGTATTCTTGAAATCTCATAGACAGAGGAGCCTGGCGGGCTACAAACTATGGAGTTGCAAAGAGTCAGACACGGCTGAGTGATTAACACTTTCACTTTCATACAATAAGAACTCCAAAAATTAATAAGAAAGTGACAACCAACCAATAGAAAAACAAAGGATAAGAACAGCTCATTTTTTAAAAACATACATTTAACTAATAAATAGATGAAAATATATTCAATCTCACTTAGAGTGTAAATTTAAACATTCAAGTCTATTAAAATGTAATTGATAATAAAAAATGTTAACAAGGATGTAGAAAATTGGCACTGTCATTCATTATTGGTTGAACTGTAAACTGGTACAAACTTTCTGGAAGACAATTTAACAATATCTACAAAAATTCTAAATTTACACATCTTATCACCACTTCCAACAGCACAAGTTCATAAATATATATGTATGAAAAATGTCTGTTGTGGCTTTTTCTTCAGGGGGAAAATAGACATTGAAAAAAATTATGGGTCATTCATTCAACAGACAGCCCTGAAACTAGTAAAAGAGCAATAGTAACAATCCTCACAGTAATGATAATGATGAGTAATACTGTTGAGCTCTCACTCTGTGCTTGGGATTGTGCTGTACTTTCCGTGTATTATACACTTAACACATATAGTAGATCATGTAATGATGTCTAGAATAGATCATTAATTGAGTACAAGTTTCTGTTGATTTAGTATAACAAGCATGCTTTTGTGTATTGCTTATATCATTTTTAAAAAGACAACAAATTGAAGACAGAGAAAAGAAAGTTGTAGAATAAAATAACATGTATCGTATAAGTGGCAAAGACTGACCATGACTACCAAACCTGTCTTTTCCTCCTGAGCGCATGGCTAAACTACATTTCCCAGCCCCACATCATGAGGTTGCAGGGAGGGCATGTGGCTGGTTCTTGCCAATAGAATGTGAGCAGAACTGATGCCCCGTGTCCAGGCTGAGGCTGTTGTGAGCAGGTGTGCCTTCTCAACTTGTTCAGTTTCTCTCTCTTCCCCAAATGCATCAAGCGGTAAGGTCACTTGTGGAAACAGCTGCATCATGAGATGGAAGGAGCCTAGGTCCCTGAAGAACCGAGTGGAGCAGGTGCTTTCCCTCAGCCCCCATATACTACTGTGGTAATTCACTGAGATTTAGAATTTGTTGCCATGGCTAGCATTACTTACTCTAAGACAACACAAAACTGGTTTTGTTAAAAAAAAAAAAAAAAAGTAAAAATGTAAGATTGTAATGGAGCAGAGAAACTGCCATGTCTTACTTTATACTTCTTGTATTGTTTAAATCTTCTACAACAATTAAAAATATTTCTACAAGATAAAAGAAAGCTGAAATCTAATCTATGGTATTAATGCATTCAAGGAAGAACTGACCTGCCCTTTATTCTGAAGGAGGCCAGCTCTGGGAATAAGCTCTTCCCTAAACAAGTTTAGATTGGAGAAAACCTCCCAAAGAGGGCATGGGATGTTTGTCTCTTCCCTTGGCACCTCAAGAAGAGCTAGGTGGCTTTTGATGTCATGGGAGGGCATGAGACTGAGAGAACATGGATTGGAATGTGTGACTTTGGGTAAGTTTCATACTTTCTGAGCCTGTTTTCTCCATTTGTAACCTGGAGATTAAAATCACCTACCATATGGAGTTGAAGTGAGAGGCAAATAATTAAACGCTACCAAAGGGTAAGTTTATTTACACTAAGTGCTGTAAGGATGGTAGAGACTGTGTCACTCAATAGTTATCAAACATTTACTATGTGTCCAGACACAGTGCTAGGTATTAAATCAAGGACTAATGGGAAACAGGCATAGAGTAATTATAAATAATTACGCAAACAACTTAGAAGTAAGAAATGAAAAAGTATTGGGTGTTATTGGAGCATCTAAAGGTAAAATCTAATAAACTTGGGGGGGGGTCAGATTTTTATTCATCACTGAATAAATTACTAAATATTCATTACTGTATTACCAATGCTCAGTGGCCTTTGCCTACAGCAGACACAAGATAAACTCTAGCAATACTTTCCTTCTTCCTTTTCCAGAAAGTACAGGACCTGTCTGTCTGTTCTTAGGACAGACAGACAGTTCTTAGGACAATACTGCTCAAGGATTAGGGTTCGTTTAGTAATAATCCCCTCTCCACGATACTTTCCTTCTTTCTTTTCCAGAAAGTACAGGACCTGTCTGTCTGTTCTTAGGACAGACAGACAGTTCTTAGGACAATACTGCTCAAGGATTAGGGTTCGTTTAGTAATAATCCCCTCTCCACAATAAGACCATCTGAGTGCCTGGTTTCCACATGCTGACCCAGTCAGTGCTAGGTCAGTGCCATCCACACTAATTCTTCTAGGATGGTTGCCTGGCTCTCACTCAGGGAAGCACGTAGTGCCCTGGGAACTGGCTTTGGTATCACATAACTTTTGCTTACCTGAGATGTAGACCTCATTTTTTAATGTCACGCATGCAAACTCCACCCACTTCTTATTCTCACTGTCCAGCTCGTGCTCTGTCATGGGGAGCTTGGCCACCTCCAGGCGGCTGCGCCTTAGGGGATCCAGGCAGGTTACCTCCGCCACAAACCGTTCATCCTTTGTGCAGCCACCAATGATCATGAATACCTCAGACTGGAACTCATGCATCCTGGGCTTGGTGCGCTCTGAAATGATCTGGAAAACCAGTGGGAGTACAAAAAGGCAGAATGGTACAGTGGTTCGGAGCTCAGGTTATGGAACCAGGGCAACAGAATCCGATTCCTAACTCTGCTATGGTATGACCATATGACTTTACCTCCTTGAGTATCATGTTCTTATAATGGAGATTTTAGTGGTAACAACCTCATAGTTTTGTCAGGAAAATTAAGTGGGCTAATATACTTAGTGTGCTTGGCCTCGGGCCTGATGGATAATAAGTACTCAGTAAAGGTTATCAGTTGTAGGTTTTGCTACTTTTTAAGAAGTTCAGATCTGTTTACAACCAAATGCACTTCCTGCGTCTTCTCTCTTGCTTGGTTGGAAGCACTGAATCCTAGAATTTAATTTCTGGCCACCTTCCACTGCCCCTTGGTTTCAATTTCTTGATGATATCCCAGACTTTGCTCACTACCAGGCCTCTTTAGAGGACTGGAAGAGAAGGCCTGACTGGGGATATAAGAGCATCCAGAGACTTAGGAGAAAAGAACCAAAAGGGAACAGAATGTATCCAGGGAGGTCGGGGGACTGGACCCCAACATCAAGCATATGACCCTTCAGAGCCTTGAACAAGTGAAGAAATTCATACCACAGATATTTGAACCCAGCTAAAGGAGCAGAGCTTTGGGGTCAGATACACCAGAATTCCTTCCTGCTTTCACCACCTACGGCCATGTGACCTTGGAGAAGAGACGCAGTCTCTGTAAGGGCCTGTGATCACACCTCTGCCACCAGGCTGTTCTGAGCATGCATGAGGTTGTAATGTAGAGGGCTGAGTCGAGCATCTGGCACACGCAGGGCCCTTGAAAGCTACTCAAAGGGGACAGTGGGAGCGGTGGGAGATGTCATGTTGATGTTATGAATGAAAAGGGAGAGGTTCCCTCCTTCTGATCCAGCCAGCCCTGGGCTTGATGGGGGAGGTTCTACAGGTGCAGGACCTTGATGGGAGACAGAGAGGCAGCACCCATTTCCCACATGACCAATGCAGCTTCTTTTTCCTACAAGGTTAAACTGACCTAATATGGATCCTGGAACTTCCGTCTTGCCTACAAATGGTGACACACAGGTTACAGTAGCAAAGACTGAAGCCCACAAATGGTGAATCCAATCAATAGTCCCATGCAATCAGGTCAGCCAACATCAGCATCTACTTCCCAGAAGAGACTTTATTTTTCTGTGCCAATAGTCAGATACAATAAATTTTGATTCTCAGTTCTTAAGGCCAAACATGGCCATTAATTGTGTAGCAGGGCTCTCTTCTGTGGGTCAGCAGAAAGGACTATGACCAAGTGTGGAAAGACAATCCTGGGCTGAGCCTGCAGCACTGACAGTGGAAAGGCCAGCTGGGATGGGGGTAGGGAGTGGTCCTGAGAACTTGGAGGCACTATGAGAATTCCAAGCTGGTAGGAGAGGATTGAACAATGCATTGGCACCAAAGACAAATCTGTCCCATCTGAGATTTCTCCCTCCAGCCTCTAAACCATCCTTCCAGGTACAACCTCCAGCACCAATCTGTCCTCTTTCAGGGAGGATTTAGGGACTATAGAGCGATGTTTAGAGAACAGCACTAGCCTCCCAGAATTGGTTTCCTGTGACTCTTACTCTGGTTCAGAGAAGCAGGCCTCAGCTTCCCCTCTTTAACCACCTTATGCACAGTGCCTGCTCTGCCGCATCAACAGCCTGCTGACTAGCCGGGGACCTCACTAGCTGTGATCTTACTCCTGACTCTTCCTGGCCTGCGGAAGACTTTGTTCCTACTGACAACCCTGCATTGCTGCCTGCTGTCAGGATCTCCCCATATCTGTCCTCAGTTTCCCACACTACCTCCCAACAACTCACCCTGTAATCTTTTTGACATCATTGTCCATGTCACTTTGCTCTTTTCCCCCAGAAGCCTTTCTAGCCTTTCCACATATGCTCCCACAGTCCTGAATTTCCCTATCACAGCACTTTTCACCCTCATCTAATTTATTCTAATGTCCCTCATGGCTGGAACAGCCCTTTTCTTCAACAGGTCTCAGCACCAAGAACAATATCTGGAGCTTGTGGGCTTCCATAAATGATGGCTGAATGAATGAAATAATGGGCAAGCTAGTTGACCCAGCACCTGACAAAGATATTTTTTTTCCCAGTCTAGATCATTGTGGTAACCAGCTTTCACAAGGCTCCCAGCAATCCCCACCTCCTGGAATTAACATCCTATGTTGTTCCCTCCACATTGCTCCTGGGTTGATCTCTATGCCAATAGAATACAATAGGGACAGTATACTACTTCTGAAATTAGGTTATGAAGGCACTAGGATTCCATCTTGATTGCTGTCTTTCTTGGGTCATTTGCTCTGAAGGAAGCCAGCTGCTATGGAGGGGCCAACCGTCAGCAAGGAAGTAACACCTGTCAACAATCTTGTGAGGGAGCTTGGAAGTGGATACTCCAGCCAGCTCTGAGCTTTGAGATGACTAACTGCAGCCCCAGCCAGTAGCTTGACTGCAACTTCAGAAGAGCCCCTAAGCCAGAACCACCCAGCTAAATCACTCCCAGATCCCTGACAATTATGAGATAATAAATGTTTGTTGTTTTAAACTGCCTTTTGGGATAATTTGTTGCATAGCAATAGATAATATAATCATCAAGTTTATGGATCAGGCTGGGTATTGAGACCTGCCTTCCCTGGTGGCCCAGAAGGTAACTGGGGTCAAATCCCTGGGTCAGGAAGATCCCCTGGAGAAGGAAATGGCAACCCACTCCAGTATTCTTGCCTGGAAAATTCCATGGACAGAGGAGCCTGCTGGGCTACATGGAGTCACAAAAGAGACATGACTATGTGATTGAACACGTGTAAGGTCAGCTATACTTTACAAAATATTAACCTCAAAGGCATGACAAACGCCAATCAGATGTCACAGATGTGCGAGTTTACAGATACAGGGAAATATTTGCCAGTGAATCACACACAACAATCAGGTCTACTCAGTTTATTTTCATATCGTTAGAGCAAGGAGTTACACCTTATTGAGTACTCTTTGTCCAAAGAGCCCATATGAGAGGACTGAACAGAAGTAACCAAACTACTTGGATAAAGCTCACAGGGGTGAGCTTCTGACACTCTGTCCTCAGGAGTAAGCCCTCCTGACAGCACACATATCAGAGCAGCATTTGGTATAGATCAGGTTGGTCCTTGGAAACTTGGAGGCAATGAAATGAAGCGGCAACTTTCTCTGCCCCAAAAGACCTCTCCCAGTGAAGGTACCAACTACTCTCCTAGATCAAATGTAAATTGACATTTGCCTTTAGGTTCTAACGTTTGACTCTGTCACCACCACTGTGGGTTAAAAGGAAGAACAAGGTTAAGTCTGGGTAAAGAGGGTTAGGAAGAGGGGGATGTTCACAGAGCATCCTCCAGACTTCCACTCGAGTCATCAGGAATAAAGCTAGGCTCATGTAAGCAGTGAGAAGACTGAGAATTTTAGAAATCAACTAGCAATGAGACCCAACTCAGAGATCACAATGGTTGGTTGGCTCAGTTACCTAGATAATAGAAAAAGAATAAGAAAGTGCCCCAAGTACTTGGGGCAATAAGACAGAAAAAAATTAGGACTGAATGGAAAGAGAGATTTTAGCCTCAGAGAAAGAAAATGCTCAATGCTTGATTGTGCCATAAAGGAACTGAGTGAGAATAGGAACAGTCTTTATTTCTAGGACACATCATCTGTCAGACACTGTGCTAACGCATTTCATTCATTATTTTATTTAAGTCTCAAAACAATTCCATCAGGTGATAGGTATTATCTTCCCCATGTTACAAGGGGGAAGAAAGCTGAGCACTGAAGAACTGATGCTTTTGAACTAGAGAAGACTCTTGAGAGTCCCTTGGACTTCAAGGAGATCATTCCTGGGTGTTCACTGGAAGGACTGATGTTGAAGCTGAAATGCCAGTCCTTTGGCCACCTGATGCAATGATCTGACTCATTTGAAAAGACACTGATACTGGGAAAGATTGAGGGTAGGAGGAGAAGGGGACAACAGAGGATGAGATGGTTGGATGACATCACCGACTCAATGGACGTGAGTTTGAGTAGGCTCTGGGAGTTGGTGATGGGCAGGGAGGCCTGGTGTGCTGCAGTTCATGGGGTCACAAAGAATCGGACATGACTGAGCAACTGAACTGAACTGATGTTACAAGGACTAAGGACTGAGCTTTAGGGCAGCTAGTTGCTGCCCAAGGTCACACTGTAGGTAAATTGTGCAATCAAGATTAAAGTCCAGATTCACCTGACTAGAAGTCCAAGTTTCTGACACTGGGGACTCTTCTAGTTGTTAGTATTCTCTCTGGTCTAAATCCAAAGCCTATAATCCCACTCCCCATCTCTCCATCACAAATAAAAAAGGCAGAACAGTTTTAGCAGCAGCAATTTTGCAGAAGACATAGTAGGGACAATTTATATAAGAGGAAACCCTTTACATCTGCCTTTCAGGGAGTTCGGAAATGGGAAGCAGAAACAAAAATAGCAGGAATGTTGGCAATTAATCAAGACTCTATGCTTTAAATGCTGAACTGAGAGCAGTTGCAGAGATTGATCTTGTCTTCAGGAATATGAAGGCTTTCCCATTGCTGAGCCACCTGCCAGTGGCCCACATTTCAACACAGGATCCTTGTGGTGGTCTGGTTCTCTGTCAGTCTACTCATCACCCTTCATTTGCTTAGTGTCCTATCCTCTCTAAAAAAGAAGATACGGGAGTTTATTAAGACAGAGACTGTTTTGTGGTGTTTGGTGCCATGTCTGGCATATAGTTGGTATTCATGATTTATTTGTGAAGAATGAAAGTATAGCCTATTAAAATATATAGGGTGCTGCTGAAGTAGAACTTAGGGGAAAATTATAGCACTAATGACAATATTAGAAGAAAAAAAAAGAAAGATCTCAAAATAATGACCTTCAATTCCTCCCTAAGAAACTGGAAAAAGAAAAGAAAATTCAATCTGAAGTAAGCAGAAGAAAGAAAATAATCAATATTAAAGTAGATATAAGGGGAATAGAAAGTATAAAGACAATAGAGAAAGTCAAATGAAACCGGAAGCTGGTTCTTTGAGAAAATCAATAAAATTGATAAAACTCTAACCAGACTGATCAGAAAAAAAAAAAAGGAGACACAAATTACCAATATCTGGAATGAGAAATATGACATCACTGCAGATTCTACAGATATTAAAGAAGATAATAAGTGGACAACTTATGCCAATAAATTCAGCAATGGAAAATTCTTTGAGAAATACACACTACCAAGGCTAATTCTAGAAGAAATAGAATTATAGATATAGATATTAAAGAAATATAACTTGAAGTTTTAAGTTTAAAACCTCTCACACACACACAAATTCCTTCTGGCTCTGATAGCATCATTGATAAATTCTACCAAATATTTAAGAATGTGCTTGCAAAGTGAATAAGTGACAATGGATCTGAAGACAACACAGAGCTAGAAAAGTACACACAGAGAAGAAGGGGCTCCCAAGGGGCCTCTGAAAGACAATTCCCAAACTCTCTTGGCTAATATTTCTCCCAGTGGCGTAATGAAGAAGGCTTGGTAGCCAGCCTCAGAACTGCTGTATAGTGGTGTATGTGTGTGGTATACATGTTATGACCAACCTAGATAGTATATTCAAAAGCAGAGACGTTACTTTGCCGACTAAGGTCCATCTAGTCAAGGCTATGGTTTTTCCTGTAGTCATGTATGGATGTGAGAGTTGGACTGTGAAGAAGGCTGAGCACCGAAGAATTGATGCTTTTGAACTGTGGTATTGGAGAAGACTCTTGAGAGTCCCTTGGACTGCAAGGAGATCCAACCAGTCCATTCTGAAGGAGATCAGCCCTAGGATTTCTTTGGAAGGAATGATGCTAAAACTGAAGCTCCAGTACTTTGGCCACCTCATGCGAAGAGTTGACTCATTGGAAAAGACCCTGATGCTGGGAGGGATAGGGGGCAGGAGGAGAAGGGGACAACTGAGGATGAGATGGCTGGATGGCATCACGGACTCGATGGGCGTGAATCTGAGTGAATTCCAGGAGTTGGTGATGGACAGGGACGCCTGGCGTGCTGTGATTCATGAGGTCGCACAGAGTCGGACACAACTGAGCGACTGAACTGAACTGAACTGATAGTGGTGTACGTGTGAGGCTGTTCATGCGTACAAACTTGACAAGCTGTCCTTCTATCATTACTTCTTGATTGTTTTGTTCCTCTCTACTAAGCTTTTCTTATTTTTATAAAATTCTGAATATAACATTTCTTCAGGAATTGTTAAGCAGAACCAGGTAGATACAAATGATACTTTTATTTACCATCTTGGTACCCACTTATTCATTCAAAAAACATTAAGCACTCCTTTGCTATATATATCAAGGACTCTCCTAAGGTCTGGATGAATAGTCCAATAAGACACATTTCCTACCATAACAAGTACCCTGTCTTGAGATATTTATAGATGAGGAATTCAGTGGTTAACAGGCAATGGTTGGTGCTATGACAGAGCAATGCTGCTGCTAACTGCTAAGTCACTTCAGTCGTGTCCGACTCTGTGCGACCCCATAGACGGCAGCCCACCAGGCTCCCCCGTCCCTGGGATTCTCCAGGCAAGAACACTGGAGTGGGTTGCCATTTCCTTCTCCAATGCATGAAAGTGAAAAGTGAAAGTGAAGTCACTCAGTCGTGTCCGACTCTTCGCGACTCCATGGGCTGCAGCCCACCAGGCTCCTCCATCCATGGGATTTTCCAGGCAAGAGTACTGGAGTGGGGTGCCATTGCCTTCTCCACAGAGCAATACCATGACACTTTAAGAATGACAGGGGCCTCTGGAGAAGGTGATGCTTAAACTGAGTTTTGAAGCTGGAACAGAAGGTAACTAGATGAAGCAGAGGAAAAAATCATTTGGGCAGCATTAGCCTGCATTCTCCAGTGTCCTTGCCTGGAGAATCCCAGGGACGGGGGAGCCTGGTGGGCTGCCGTCTATGGGGTTGCACAGAGTCGGACACGACTGAAGCGACTTAGCAGCAGCAGCAGCCTACATTAAACTGAAGGCTGAAAAAGCATGTCCACTTTGGGGAATTACAAGCGGTGCATTAGGACCAAGAGGAGAGCAGGAGAGAGAGGTTGGCGATGACACAAGAGCAGTGAGCAGGAGGCTGGGCTCTGAGAGTTTAGGCAGAAGTGTCGGCTTTATCCTGAGGGTAGTGGGGAGCCGGTGAAGAGACTAAATCCAGGAGAAAATGATTAGGCTGAGTTTTAGATCAGCAGGAAGGCCAGATGAGGGGCAGGAAGTTGAGTTTTGAGACATTTTCAGTTCAGGAAGGAAATAAGAGTCTGAGCCTTAGAGTCGGACACGACTGAAGCGACTTAGCAGCAGCAGCAGCCTACATTAAACTGAAGGCTGAAAAAGCATGTCCACTTTGGGGAATTACAAGCGGTGCATTAGGACCAAGAGGAGAGCAGGAGAGAGAGGTTGGCGATGACACAAGAGCAGTGAGCAGGAGGCTGGGCTCTGAGAGTTTAGGCAGAAGTGTCGGCTTTATCCTGAGGGTAGTGGGGAGCCGGTGAAGAGACTAAATCCAGGAGAAAATGATTAGGCTTGAGTTTTAGATCAGCAGGAAGGCCAGATGAGGGGCAGGAAGTTAAGTTTTGAGACATTTTCAGTTCAGGAAGGAAATAATAAGAGTCTGAGCCTAGGTAATGTCAGAGGAGATCTAATGTTCCCCCCAGAACGGCCAAAGTGGGAAAACAGCAGCCTGAGGAGTGGTGACTGGACTGGACAACTGGACAGGGCCTCCTTCCTGCATACGTGTGGCTCCCCACCAAACTCCCGCCCTTACACAACTGAAAGAAGGATGTGCCAGGCATGGTGCTAGGTGATTTCCAGATCTCACCTAATCCTCTCAGTAGCTGTCTACCCTGTAGTATCATCCCCATTTTACAGATCAGAAACCCAGAGCTTCTGAACTGCCTGACTCCAACTATAAATTTAATAGCATCTTCTTCTTCATGCCCTAAGGATTTTTAAGCCAGTCTCACCGTATCTCTGGTAGGTCTGCTAATCCCTTTACTCTGCTGGTTATCTACAGCATCTCTCATCACCAACTCACCTCATTGCCAGAAAGGTGGTACATCCTGGCTTCCTGGAGCAGTGGGAAGACCTCCGGGCACTGCCTGATGAGAGGATCCGCTTCCACCATCTCCACAAAGTACCACGGGTCCAGAAGCGGCAAGCGCACGTTCTCCAGGACGTAGGGGAGCAAGCAGAGTCGTTCTGACTGCTTGTGCCTGACCCAGCTCATCACAGTCTCAAACACCTGAGCCTCCTCTGTCACATAAAGGTCGTCACTCTTCAAAATGTGGTACAGAGTGTCCACAGGAAGTTCCAGGAACTCCTCAGAGTTCAGGATCTGCACAAAGTTCTGGATGATGTAACTCTGAACCTGCTTCTTTAGACTGTCCAAGGAATGTGTGTCTGCCAGCCTCAGGATTCCAACACAGTTTTCTGGGTTCAAGGCTTCTGTGAGGAAGCTGGCACAGGCATCCACCATCCGCAGGAACTAAGAGAACAGAAGGGTAGCAAATCAGGCCAGAAAATGACCAGTCCACAAAGAGGTTGATCAGTGAGTTGTATGTAGTAGCAAAAATTTAGAAAGAACCCAAGTGACCCAAATAGGGGACTAGTAAATAAATGAAAATATGTTCATATTTTCAACAGCTCTAGGGTCATTAAGAAAGCATGCTGTATCCAGCACAGCCAAAAATAAAATTTTAAAAATTAAAATAAAGACACGGAGTGTACTTGGAACCAGAGAGGTCACGATGGGTCTAAAAAATAAGAAAAAGAAAAGAAAACGTCATAGAAAAATATTAAATGACATGGAAAACATTCATAATGTATTAAGTTGAAAAGTCCATTCACTGAATCTTGGTCAAATGTCCAGATTTAATCAGCGACTTACAGGAAGCACAGGTGAAAGAGGAACACATTTAGTGATGCCATGGGAATACAATCAGCAAAACCCAGACTGTGGGAAACTCTACAGAGCAACCAGTTCAGTTTCTTCAACAAATACATCCGAAGGAGAAAGAGAGAAGTGAGAGGGGGTGGGCAAGGAGAGAGAGCTGAAGCATGAAAAGAGATTTAAAAGATACATCAACCTACAAGAAAGTATAGTACTTCATTTGGAACACTAATTTAAACAAAATAATTTTAAAAGTCAGAAAAATATTTACAACAACCAACATTTGGTGATATACAGCAACTATTACTTTTTAAATTTATATATTGATTTTAATTTGAGGATAATTACTTTACAATATTCTGATGGTTTTTGCTATACGTCAGTGTGATCGGCCATAGGTATACGTGTCCCCTCCATCCTGACCACCCCTCACTTCCCTTCCCACCCTATCCCTCTAGACTATCGCAGAGCACCAGCTTTGAGTGCCCTGTAAAGCAACTATGATTAATTTTAAATATGGCAATAGTGTTATGGTTATGTTTAAAGAAGTTTTGGGGGCTATACACTGAAATATTTTCAGGTGAAATGAGAAGGCACTTCACAAAAGCATATGTGTATTGTGATACTATTTTATTTTTATAAAGAAAAACATTTTTGGTCATCACAACAATAATCCTCCCACAGAAACAAGTCCCATAGGAATGGATGAAATATACTGTATAAACTATATAAGGCACCACATCTGTAATGATGCTCTGAGATATTTTCTTATTTTGTTTATTTATATACTTTTAAAATCCTCTAAAATGAATAACTAACACTTTTGTGATGAAAAATTAATTTTAAAATTGATTGGCTTCCATGTCTTATTTTTAAATTATCATCCTCTTCATAAGAATGTGAGTCTTATATAGGTATACAGCGCTTCACAGTGACAAAGTTCTTTTGTGTCTGCTATATTATTTAATATTCGTTTTACAGACAAAGGGTCTCAAATGCACCAGTCCGCTCTATTTGCTGCTCTCTGGAGCTTGGCTTTGAAGGAGTCAAGTTCTCAATGTTATTGGTTTGATCAATTAGAGGAAAGATGGAAAGAAGAAGACTGAGGGGACAGGGCCTGGTGGGGAGAGTTGCTCTAAAGACAGGGCCTAGTCAGAGTACAGACAGGTAGACCTGACCGGGGCGTGGGGGTGCAGCCTGCAGACAAGAAACTCTAATAGACAAGAAACTCTAATGATGGGAGCTGGGGATGACAGGGTTTTGGGGCCTGAAGGGAAGGGCAGGACAGGTCTTGAGGTGGACCACACTGACTTAGGGTTTGTCCTTCATTTCAGAACATTCTAGGAGGTACAGGTTCCTGATGGGGGGATCAATCCCAATGGCAAAATATTATTTTTCCCTGTCACACTACACTTTTCAATTGTCCGTTTAGAAATCATTGACCTGAGCGTAAATGACCTGAGGAGAAAGTCTAAACTCTGCCTCCGACCACCCGGCCTGCTGGCCCCCACCGCCTGTAGATCTGCTCCTCGCATGAGCAACTGTGGAAACAGTTGAGACAGAAATCTAACACCTGTTTAGTTGTTTGCAGATTTTCGGTTCAAAGAGTAAAAATATACAACCGAGACCAAGCCTCGCTGAGCCCTCAGAAGCTGTAACCAGAGCCCTGTGTGGCTCTGCCCACAGAGACCTCTGAGAGGGCTGAAAGGGAACTCACTTAAATGGCAAGCTCTAGAGCAAAGCAGCAGGTACACCTCGCCAGCTTTGCCTGAGAGAAAGGTGGTATGAAAATCAAATTGATTTTCTAAATAAGTAGACTATCTCTGGGAGGCCACCTCAGAACCTGGTAACAGTGGTTGCCTCTGGAAGGGAACTGGGGGCCTGCGTCAGGGTGGAGAGGGAGAATTACTTTTCACTTTTGCTTTTCTGTATCCCCTCCAGTTTCATGTCTTGTGGAGGAATTATCTATTTATTCTATCTACACTCACAAATATAGAAAACACTAGAAGGAAAAACATCAAAATGCTAATGGTGGTTGTCTCAACTAAGTTTTGTAGATACAGTTACTAATTTTTTTTTTAGATTTAGCTGGAGAGATCAAGTTTTCTGCACTAAGCAGGAAGTTACTTTCAAAATCAGAAAAAAATAAAATAAATATTTTCTTGTGATTTTCAAGTACACAACGAGAAAATAAAATGTAAACATAAATAAATAAATAAAGAACATATACTATGTGCCAGTCCTTTCCGTTAACCAGCTCATTTAATACACATAACAACACTATCAAGTAGAGATTTGTTATTATAGCATTGCTGTGTTATAAATGAGGAAACAGTTTCAGAAAAGTGAAGTAATTTCTTCAGAGACTTAAAATGAGAGGTAGAGCTAAAAGTTGAAAGTCTTATCTTGTTCCCAAAATATATGTTTTTACATTATTTCAAGTTACCTCCAGTCAAATAATGTGTGCTCAGGGCAAGGGCTTGTGTGCAGATGCCAAGGGCGATTTGTACACTTCGCTGGAGAACTCAGGTGGTCTGATCTGTCCAAACCCAGGAAGGCCCAGCTGACAAGATGCCAGTACTTACCCCAGCATGATGACCACTGATGAGCAAAGAAGGAACCAGGAAAGAGAATAAAATCAAGTACCAAAGTTCACATGTGTGAGAAACAGTGACCCACACGTGTCTCTCCCCACTCAGAAACCGTTCATCCACCTGTTCTTCTCGCTAATATGTACTGAGCATCTGTTAGATCGTAGGCCCTCAGCTGGGGGTACCAAGGGGAGAGAAAGAAACACAGTGCCCAAGCTCACTGGAAAAGGCAGACAGTAGGCGTGGCAGGCAGGAATCAAATAATCATACAGACTGTGTACAATTACTGCTGGGATAAACACTGCGTAACAGAGTTCAGTGACGCCACTGCCTAGACTGAGAAAGTCTACCCTTACCCTCAAGCCTGCCTATACATCAGCACTGGGACTCTCCCTGATGGAGTCACGCCTGTCTACTCACCTTCTGAAAACAGCCCTAAGCTTACCTGTCAGCACTATCACAGTGCCTTTCTATGCTCACACCATTTTGTCAGCCAGGACCACCTTTGTCCCTCATCTCTACCTGCTAAAATCCTCTTCCCATCACCCAAGCAAGTTTGACTCTGGAGCCCTACTTTTAAAGAAAGGATTCAAGACAGTTCATCCCATCTACAACTAAGAAGTCCCCTTTTAAGTTCCCCTCAAAAAGGAGGAAGAAGGGAGTACCACAGCCATCACTTTATCTACACAGGGCTGTTTTCTTCATTCAGAGTTGTTCAATCTGGGACGAATGGATGCTCTTGCGAGTTTTTGAGCCCCTACATTGTGTGGAAAATTTTGTTTGCACACATGGAATTTTTCTAGGAATTGTGTTTGCAGGAGACACTGAGCTGCTCTCTGGTATCCATCCACCTGAGGACAAAACCAATACAAGAGGGACGCCAACCTGAAGGACCAGAAAGACACAGAGCCAAGGTCTTCATCAGACTGTGCTTGGAGGCTTCCCTGCCTCTGGACATTTTTTTATTCTGGCTCAATACTTGGGTAAAATGAAAGGAGGGAGACAGAAGAGAAGGGAGAGGGAAAGAAGTGGAGAAATCCTATCTGTTCATGAAGTTCTTTCTCAAAAGCCACTTCCTCCTTCACGGCTTCTCCAGTTGCCCCACGTGGAACCAATTCTTCCCTCCTCTGGGCTCTGCTAACCAACTCACTGCCCCTCTAGTAGAACAATGATTACATTTCTATTTTGTACTAAGGTCCAGTATCTCAAGGGCAGGACTAGGTCATACTTGTGTTTTTATTTCCAGCAGCACTTAGCACAAACTCTGGCAAAAGAAGAGAAAGAAGGGAAAAAGAGAAAGAGGGAAAAAATATATTTCAGGTACTTGGTATGTACCACAATCTGTGCTAGATAATTTCTCATGCATTATTTTGTTTAATGAATAAATTTTCTATTTTTAATGAATACATTTTAAGTAGATATTAATATTACCATTGGTACAGAGGATGGAAGAGAGAATTCAAAGAGTCAAGTGTGTTGCCCAAGGTCACACAGTTGGTAGGTGGTAGGAATGATACTGGAGAGCACCTGGCTAGTTCTCCTCACTGAGCATCACCTTGCCTTTGTAACTGTTGCATTGTTAAGCTGACAAAATTCCAGGAGAGTCCAAAGAGGACTTGCAAGGACAAGGGTGAATGGAGGGTCTCCAAGTTGCCTATATTGCCCCCAGAATGTGCTTCAATAAACACTTCTGGAAACTCTGGAAAAATTTTAAAGAGATAAGAATACTAGATCACCTGACCTACCTCTTGAGAAATCTATGCAGGTGAGGAAGCAACAGTTAGAACTGGACTTGGAACAACAGACCGGTTCCAGATTGGGAAAGGAGTACGTCAAGGCTGTATATTGTCACCCTGCTTATTTAACTGATATGCAAAATGCCAGGCTGGATGAAGAACAAGCTGGAATCAAGATTGCTGAGAGAAATATCAATAACCTCAGATGTACAGATGACACCACCCTTATGGCAGAAAGCGAAGAAGATCTAAAGAGCCTCTTGATGAAAGTGAGAGAGGAGAGTGAAAAAGTTGGCCTAAAACTCAACATTCAGAAAACTAAGATCATGGCATCTGATCTCATCACTTCATGGAAAATAGATGGGGGAACAGTGGAAACAGTGAGAGACTTGATTTTGGGGGCTCCAAAATCACTGCAGATGGTGACTGCCGCCATGAGATTAAAAGATGCTTGCTCCTTGGAAAAAAAGTTATGACCAACCTAAACAGCATATTAAAAATCGAGACATTACTTTGCCAACAAAAGTCCATCTAGTTAAATCTATGGTTTTCCAGTGGTCACATATGGATATAAGAGTTGGACTATAAAGAAAGCTGAGCACCAAAGAGTTGATACTTTTGAACTGTGGTGTTGGAGAAGACTCTTGAGAGTCCCTTGGACTGCAAGGAGATCCAACCAGTCCATCCTAAAGGAAATCAGTCCTGAATATCCATTGGAAGGACTGATGTTGAAGCTGAAACTCCAATGCTTTGGCCACCTGATGAGAAAAACTGACTCATTGGAAAAGACCCTGATGCTGGGAAAGATTGAAGGTGGGAGGGGAAGGGGATGCCAGAGAATGAGATGATTGGGTGGCATCACCAACTCAATGGACATGAGTTTGAGTAAACTCTAGGAGTTGGTGATGGACAGGGAGGCCTGGCGTGCTCCAGTCCAGGGGCTTGCAAAGAGTCGGACACAGCTGAGTGACTGAAGTGAACTGAACTGAAACACTTCTGAGTGTGAGGGTAGTATTAATCAGAATCACAGGATCCCAGCCAGTGGCTGGGAAACTACTGAGCCAGTCATGGAGGCAAGAAACTTCTCTTTAAAAATATCTGGTTTTGCTTCTTTATATTCAAGATTATTTAGGACTTTAGGGTAAGTTTTCAGATCTCGGTCTGTCCCAATTACACATGAATTTATTTATTAAACCTGAGTGATGACAAATATTGGTAACAGATAATCAACTTCCTATTTGGGGTGGGTAGCATGTGAGTAAAAGTTTACACCCAGGCACCTGACTCTCAGAGCAGGGAGACTAAAAATATAATCAAAGAAACCACTTGAAACATGTTTGCAGTTCCCATGAGAAGTGTCTGCCTCAAAGAGAATGCACCTCCCCCCATCCCCACAGCTCCTCTGCTGCCTCCCTGTACATTCTCCAGAACCAGGCATCCTAAAGGATCTCACCACTGTGATTCCACATGTTGCTAGAGTTTCCTTCAAATCCACTCCAGAAGAACGTTAAGTCCTATTTTGGTCAAATCAGGAATCCTATTGACTACAGTCCCTGTCTGGCCTTGGAGTCCTTGCAAATGATCTATAAAGACATTGTATTTTTAACTTCAAGCCCCAACAAATCAGTATATGTGAAGAGTGTGTTAATTGTTGATGAGATTAACAAAATTAAAACTTATTGGAAAGTGCTTCTGAATTCACTTTAAATATTCATCACTATTTTTGTCTTCCCAAACAACAGATACAAAACATCAAGCCATTCTCTTGTGGGGTCTGTATTGGTAATAACGAACAGTCTTCATATAGATTGTAAGTTACCGCTGATTCTAATCTTCTGCCTTTGCTCCTATCTCTCAAGCCAGATACCTGCCTAAGACTTTATGGGAATACACTTTCCCACCTTAGGAAGCCATCTGCTCCCTTCAGACTTTCAGTCCTTGCTGTAGACTTGGCTGAAAGATCTGCTGCTTCCTGGAAGCTATACAGGGTGGGCAGGAAAGGAAGGAGCTAAGACCTGGAAAAGGTCCGCTCACTAAGGTGGGGCAGGTGCTGGGAGATTGAGGCGTATAGAGGTGCACTTACCTCATAAGTGGAATCAAAATGAAAACTAAGGGGCAGTGCCCAAGGATGTGGCAAGTTTTGTAGAGATTCAGGCAACAGACAGCCCCTGAGTTCCCAGGGGACACAATGGGAGCCCCAGCAGGCTAGCGGCATGCAACAGCGGGTACGTGTGGGCCACACGAAGATCCAAGGGGCAAGTGGTACAGCTGTGGCTTAGTGACTCAGCCCAGGGAGAGTGTGAAGGCCGGGAAGGGACACCATTATAAGGATTAAACAGAATGATGGTGTCTGGGACATAGCTGATGCTCAAGATTTTGGGGGATTGGGTGTGTGTGTGTGTGTGTGTGTGAGAGAGAGAGAGAGAGAACACTTGTATACAGCACAGAAGCATGTAAATAAGTAGAAGCCAGGTCCTAAGAAGCAGGTCCATGCACACAGCTGCAACAAGTGGGACAGCAGGTACAGAAGGTGAAACCTTCAGTCTTTGTTTAAAAGTTCCTTATGCCTGAAATACGTTTTCCCAAACCCAGCTGCCACTTGTTGAAACCCAACCCATTCTATGAAGTCCAACTGCTTCAGAGCCAGAAATTTCTATATTCTGCCTCAGGGTCTGGAAGCTCTGAGAGAGAGAGAGAACACTTGTATACAGCACAGAAGCATGTAAATAAGTAGAAGCCAGGTCCTAAGAAGCAGGTCCATGCACACAGCTGCAACAAGTGGGACAGCAGGTACAGAAGGTGAAACCTTCAGTCTTTGTTTAAAAGTTCCTTATGCCTGAAATACGTTTTCCCAAACCCAGCTGCCACTTGTTGAAACCCAACCCATTCTATGAAGTCCAACTGCTTCAGAGCCAGAAATTTCTATATTCTGCCTCAGGGTCTGGAAGCTCATTGGGAATCCTCATTTTTGAGTCTTCAGCAGTAGTAATGGAGGCAGGTACAGGAGCCAGAAGTTCTGGAGTTAGACCCAGATCAAAGCTCTGCCACTTGATTAACTGAAATCTAAGCCACATCTAGAAAGTGGTGGGAATAATAAACCCACCTTACAGTCTCATTATCAGGGTATTACCTGGCCTGCTCGTGCTCAGAACTACTGTCAATATCAAATAGGATCATGTAGGGGAAAGAATGTGATAAATTGCTACTTAAATGTGATCTATATTTACAATTTTAATCTTTATTTCACCCTGAAAGCTACTCACAAAGCACCTTGCAAACAGCAGATACTTAGTAATTTGTGTAGTTAGGCAGCAGAAAAAGTCAGAACCTGGTAGCATTGTGGATGACATTGCAACTAAAACCCCACATCTCACTTCCTTATTCCACAGCTTGTAAACAATAAGTAGGGCATTCCAGGCTTACTGACTCAGAGAAGGGCGAGAGAGCAGATGAAAGAAGACAATTTTGGCTTTTGTGTTTCTAAATATACTTTTAGAACTTATACTAGAAAAATAGTTTTGAAACCACCAATTAGCAGTAATAACTGGGCCTTTTGACCTTCAAACTCCAGAATACTAAGAGCATGGGCTTAAACTTTATGCCAAAACAGTAGAAATAGGAGATTAGATAATAATATAAGATTCAGCTTTTCTCACACTGGAGGAAATATCAGTTCTCTTGGAAGAGACAGGAGAAAGTAGAAGTCTAGTAACTGAGTGAGAGGCAGGTGTGACCCCTAGGATGGTTCCTGCCTTTCAAAGCAGGCCAGAACTCCGGAGTGAGGTGAGTGCTGGAAGTCCTTAGAGGTTGTGGATACGAGGACAAAAGAATGTGTGCCTTGACTGCCAAGATGAAATCAGAAAAGCAGCAGTCCGGAATAGCAGCAGCAGAAGAGAAACTAGAACATGTTGCTTCTAGACAAAGGGGGCCTAGGGCAGTTGCTCTGCGTTCCCTGTAGTTAAAGATTCTCACAGGAGAGGAAATGGATGTTTCTTATGTGCCCCTTAGAAGGACACGGAAGTTGGTGAGAGTACTGGCAGACTGAAGAGGCCTTGAAAACAGGACAAGGAAAATGAAAAATGACCAGCAAGGACTGATGACCAGAAGCAGATGGATCTAAGGACTCTCAGTTGATGCCAGGAGGGAAGGGCTTGATGATCAAGAGAGAGACTGATGGGAATATAGACTTCCAGCAGGTGCCAGCGTGAACCAATTATGCAAATGACCCTGGTAAGCCTGGGCCAGACACCTCTTTAAACAGGGTCCTGCCACAGTGTAAATGCACCCTGGAACTATCTGAGCAAGCCAAATCCTGAATTGATAAGGCTTTCCCGAAGCGAGTGATCATTATGTTGACTATAGTTTCTGCCACTGGTAGGATGGGGAGTTCAGAACAGAGATTAAGTTTAAGGTTAGAAAACTAACAGACTGAGAAAGACAAATATATGACATCACTTATATGTGGAATTTAAGAAAATACTACAAATGAACTTATTTACAAAACAGAAATAGACTCATAGACATAGGAAACAAACTTATGGTTACCAAAGGGGATGGCAGGGTTGGGGGAAAGACAAATTTAGGAATTTGGGATTAACATATACGCACTACTATATATAAAAATTGGGCTTCCCAGGTGGTGCAGCGGGTAAAGAATCTGCCTGCAATACAAAAGATGCAGGAGACGTGGGTTTGATCTCTGGGTTGGGAAGATCTCCTGGAGGAGGGCATGGCAACCCACCCCAGTATTCTTGTTGGAGAGTCACATGGACAGAGAAGCCTGGTGGGCTACAGTCCATAGGGTTTCAAAGAGTCAGACACAACTGAAGCAACTGAGTGTACACACACACGTGCCACACCAATGGGCCTTTGACCCAAGGGCAATCAGTGTCAATGGGCCAGCAACTCATGAAGTGACCTCCTGTGAAAAACCCTTGTCAATCATCAATAGTGGTGATTGGCTTAGTAACTGAATTCTCACTTCTGCCTTTCTGGACTGGGAAATCCTCAGAGAGAAGCAATCAATGTTTAACAGGAAGAGAGTAAAAGGAAACCTGAGAAGAGAATCAGAAAATTAGTCACATCAAAGGTCACCATTAAGAAACCTTTACTGCAAGCTGTGGAGGGGAAACCAAGGTAATCTGATTCATACTGATTTCAGTCCCACAGTCAGGGTGGTATAGACTTCTGTGAAGATTCTAACATTACAAAATAAAATGCCAATTCTGGCATACTTTCCCTGGAAGGTAGCCATTATTGTCATCCTAATTTTACAACTTAGAAAGCTGAGTCTCAGAAAATTTAAGTAACTAAAACAAGTAACTGAACTTGGATTTTTGGCAGGGCGGGGAGGGGGGGTGCAGTGTACTGGGTCTTAGTTGCCGCACTCAGAATCTTCAGTCTTCATTGAGGCATGCAGGATTTTTTTTTAAAGTTGTGACCTGTGGGATCTAGTTCTCTGACCAGGCTTTGAACCCAGGCCTCCTGCATTGGTAGCACGAAGTTTTAGCCACTGGACCGCCAGGGAAGTTCCCTGAACTTGGATTTAAAGCCAGGTTCTGCCTGACTCCAAAGCCCATGTTCCTTCTGCTCTGCCACCCTGCTTTATAAGAGCCTATTACAGATAACTGTATATGTTTGACATCTAAAG
Organism: Aepyceros melampus; assembly: GCA_006408695.1. Classification (NCBI taxonomy): domain Eukaryota; kingdom Metazoa; phylum Chordata; class Mammalia; order Artiodactyla; family Bovidae; genus Aepyceros; species Aepyceros melampus. The sequence goes on along the minus strand of SJXQ01002146.1, from coordinate 171,810 downwards.
AGATCCCCAAAGATATTATCCAGCATCGAAAAGAATAAGATGGCTGTACACATCCTGACTTGTAACAACCTCCAAAAATTGTAGTGAAGCCAAATAAAGCAAGATGTCAAAATGGAGGGTTTACTGTCCAACACTTTTGTTTAAAAAATGGAAGCAATGAATGAGGGTAATATATGCACATTTATCCTGGTACATACATAGAATAGGAAGGATAGCAAAACAGGAAGAAGAAAATTATCGGTGAAGATGGCAAATGTTTCACTGTATCTCCCTGTATTTCTGATTTAGAATAGATATGTTTTATCTATAAAAAATAATATTTTAAAAGCACAGAGTGATTTCAACAACCTATAAATTTCTATTCCTTATGGTGCCTCCAGGCATGAAAATATTACCAGTTTTCTATGTATAGTACTTTAAAGAAAGTATCCAGAAGCAATAGCAATCAGAAAGAAAGAGGGTTAAATAGATGTCCAAAAGCTCACAGCACTCTTATTTTCATAAGAATTAACACTCATAGAAAAATTAGTAAAATAGCCTCAGAGAAAAACTTACTATTTTTTGCCTAGAAAGTAAATGAGATTTGGAAAATTTTGAGGTGAGGGATTATCAGAATAGGAGAATCAACAATAAACAAAGCCTGGGACTTCCCTGGTGGTCCAGTGGCTAAGACTCCATGCTTCTAATGTAGGAGGCCTGGGGTCAATCCCTGATCAGGGAACTAGATCCTGCATGTTGCAACAAAGATTGAATATCCTGCATACTTCAGCTAAGACCTGGTATAGCAAATAAGTATCAAAAAAAAGGGAGGGCCTCCTTTGTGGCTCAGTGGTAAAGAATCCGCCTGCCAGTTCAGGAGACAAGGGTTCGATCCCTGATTTGGGAAGATTCCAAATGCCATGGAGCAACTAAGCCCATGCACAACAATTGAGCCTGATCGCCAGCCGCAACTACTGAAGCCCACGTGCCCTAGAGCCTGTGCTCCACAACTAGGGAAAAGGCTGTACAGCAACAAAGACCCAGTACAGCCAAAAATAAATAAATAAATAAAATTATATATATAAAAAAAATAAACAAAGCCTGCTCTATTAGCATATCTCTGTCCTCCTCTCCAATCTCTCTCATTAAAGCTCATTAAACTTTTCATTGAGCTCACCACTTGGGGGAAAATGAAAAGAAAAAGAAGACAAAGAAGAAACAACTGTATACTAAAATAATTTCCAGATATATTAAAAATTTAGGTATCGAACATTTAACAAGACTAATGAACTTGTGAGTCAGTATGTAATCAAGCAATGGGGAGGGTCATTCTAAAAATGCACACCAAAGGCAAAAACCATCAAAGACGTGATCAACATTATCTGACTAAATACTAGTTTTAAACTTTGTACATTAAAAAGCTATAACTAAAAATTATGAGTTATACAATCAATGGAAAATGTTTGTAATACTATCACAAAAGATTATTTACAATCTAAAGCGTTTTTATAGGTCTTGCCTGGAAAAATCACCCCAAACTGAAAGGAGAACAAGAAACAGAAACACAAACTCCATCCTCAATGAAACCAAGAGACATCAGTAACCCCAAACCACACAGTATGAAGTTTGGTAAGTGACTTTGTTGAGACAAGAGAGGGCACACTAAATTTGCCCCTCAGAACCCCAAAAAAGCAGGAATATTAAAGTCCCCCCAAGCCAAGAATTCCAGGATAGATGGAGGCTGACAGGAGGGAATTGGTTTAAGAAGTTAAACCTTCTGCTTATCCTTCCTACTGCTTGCAGTCTAACAAGATTTATCCAATGGAGAAAGGTTCTGGACTCAGGGACACCAGAAGCTGAAGAAGACATGAGGACATCTTACTTAAAGTAAAGAGGTTAAGTAAAGATTTAAACACACACACACACACACACACACACACCCCCTCTGTATATCCAGTCTCTCCTATCTTCTCTTTCCTTGGTGTTCCTTGGTTTGGCTGTTTTATTGACAAGGAAATTGGAGCACAACAAAACTATGAAACACACCCAAAGCCACACAGCTGGTAAGCAATGGAGCTGGCATTTAAATCCAGCAACCTGGCTCAAAGCTTTGCTCTAAGCTGCTAATTCTCTCTGTATAAGTCACTGCACAAAAAAGGACCTGAAGTCTATACACCAAGGAAGCTGCTATATGTCTCTGAACAGAAGGAGGTTGTAGGTAATTTTTATGTTTTTTTTTTTTTGCTTGTTTGTATGGGTTCCTAATTTCTGAAATGAGTTTGTATGTTATTACAATTTATGGGTTCCTAATTTTTGAAATGAGTTTGTATGTTATTACAATTTATAAATATTTAAAAACATTGAAAATATTGAAAAACAACATTATCTCCTCCCTCAGCCTATCATACAGGACCAACTTTAACTTAGTGGGAAAAATAGAAGACCTGGTTACTAGATCCAGCTGTCACTCAAAGCACATAGTAAGTGCTCAATAAAATTTATATTCATTAAGCATCTACTTTGGTGTCAGGCACTATACCTGATGCCATAATTGCTATTACTGTTATTACTGTCAGTGTTACCTGTCTATCTTTAGACAAGTCAACTACCCTTTTTGGGTCCCAGGAAAGGAGATTAGCATGAAGGTAACAATGAATGACAACTATGGCTTGATCGAATTATGGAGAATCAGGTGATTCTCTCAAAGTTATTGGTCATTTGGGAGGCATCGGTGAAGAGAGGATACTTGCCTTGTAAGAGAAAGTTCTGAAAAAGCATAATAGCTGAACTAGATCCATGACACAAGAAGGATTTCCCTGAAGTTAGATTGGCAGAATAGTGGGTAGAGGGGATGCTGAGCATGAGATTGCTAAGCCCCTCCCTCCACATAACAGGATATTTCCCTGCCAATGAATAAGGCCGAGGGTTTAAGCAGACAATGACAGATAAGGGCAAAGGGCTAGGTGTACAGATGGTAACTGACTTGGCGACATAGCCAGATAAGGTGCGACTAGTCCTTTGGGAAATAACTTATTCTGTATCTTTAAAATACCCTGAGGAAACTGAGACAATAAAATTGGTTAACCCTGCAGAGACCCATTGCTTAGAATCATAGTGGCTTTTCATGGTTGGTTTTTCTCCCTTTTTCCACTTTCCTTCCCTTGCTGGGGTTCTTAAATCCTGCCTAAACTCCAGCCTCAACAAAGAAAATCCCTTGTCCCCGATCTCTGCCCTAGACCCCTCTTTCCCCACATTCCTAGACACTGTTTTCTGTCCCTTTCCACTTCTGACCTACTGATTATCTAAGAGTATGCCAACCCCCAAACTCCCAGACAAGATCTGATGCTTGTCTCCAGTCCCTGGGAATGATCTTGACCTGTCCCTGGACTCTTTTTATCATAAATCTCAACATCCTCAATGGGAGAATCTCTGTCATAACCCAATGGAACTGAGTTCAAAGGGTAATCTTAGACCTAGGCAAAGATGGTAACTCAGGATGGAACTCCTGTGATAATTGTAGACACAACTGACAGAAGCTATGGGTCTAATTATTTTATGAAACTAAATATAATTACTATAATCAGATGGAAACATAGTTAGATGTAAACAATAAGACAATTTTGAGGGTTCTCTATTTATCTTTCCTGATACCCTTCATGAGAAGTGCTCTTCTTCACACCCACCACAAATTGCTGACTAGTGAAGTTCCCACTTCCCCTGAAGTCTAGACACTGATCCCTGACAGGCTGCATGTATAGTGGAAAGTAGGTGGCCTCTGGGCTCAGAAAGCCCAGGGTTCAAATTTCAGCCTTGTCACTTATTCTCTATGTGCCTAAATTTACCCACCCATCAAGTGGGAGAAAGTGACTATACCCCTGGGTTGTGCTAAGGAGTAGAAGGTACACATATGAATTGGTGACTGCAGCTCCCCCAAATCTCCCACACTCTAATTATGCTTCTGTAAATCATGGTCATTGTTCCTGGAGTCAGGAACCAAGCTCCTGGAGTCTAGGCACCAAGCTCCCCTGGCTTTATCTCATTAAGGAGTCAGTGACTCAGCTCACCATCCCTCGGGACATTTCAAGTGAGCACAGGCCCAGCTGTGTATGTCCCAGCTACAGGCCTGGGCGCCAGGCCAGGCAGATCTCCAGAGAAGTGCTGCTTTCTTCTCTCCAGAGGAAAGCATGGGGCCTGTTTGTTCACACACCTGGAAAAGGTTAGCAGCTTCCAGGACGCCTGGACATTCTGTTTGGTGATGAGTGCTTTGCTGGTGTACGTGTAGTCCAGAAGAGTATGCATGGTTTCCGCATCCACCCCTTTGATAATGATCCTCTTCTCATACTTCTCCTTTAAATCATTGCAGAACATGGCCCTGGGAGAGAGATGTGTGAACGTGAGTCCAGCTGAGACCCTTGGCTCCAAATCTAAACAGACTCCCTTCAGACCTGTCTGCCCCGGTGGGGACAGCAAGGTGTGCAAGGGCCGGACCTGGAGTGATTGTTGTCTGTCCCTCAGTGCCCAGCACACACCAGACATCCCGTGAGTGCTTAGTGAACTCACGTGTCCTGCTCTGCTAGGCCCAAGTGTGGTTCCCAAGTCAGTCCCAGACCTCAAGGGACACCAGGAGCCCTACTGGCTCACCTGGCAGGATCTAGAACTACTTTATATTGGCTCAAAGTGTGGGCTTCTTCTGGAGGCTTGTGACAATGCCAAAGCCTTTTCCCAGAAACTGTACTCATTGAGGCAAGATCCACCAGGATGGAGCCCTGGTTACAGAATGAACTTTCTAGAAGGGGGACTTCTGCCCCAACACCGAGGGCACCTGTACCTCTAAATTCTCTTCCTGCTCCCTTTGCCACACCTCCTATTTATCTCTGGAAATCGCTGGTCAGTTTCTTTCTGCTATTTCCTCATCTACAAAACCGAGGTGACTGCTTGTGGTTTTCTAGGAACGAACATCAAAACATCAGAAAGGAAGATATTGAGAAAAGAGAGAAAAAGAAAGAGAGGAAGGAATTACTTGACCAGTTGACTTTTTTAACCTTTTGTTTTCACCAGTGAGATTTTCTCCCCTGGGTCTCCCTCTGTCCTTCTTCCTGTCTTTGTTTTCATCGATAACAATCCCCTCCCCTTTTCCCTCCTCTTCTCTCTTCCCTCAGCTGGCCTCTTCACCCTTCTCCCCTCAGAATATGACAGCATGACAGAGACAGTAAATGTGAATTCTGTAATAACAAATCCCAGGCTGGAACCAAAGAAGCGTGATGTCCTTTGGACAGATGACTGATTTACACGCCAATTTTTTCAGCCGTAAACTCTGTTGGCCAGAGGGGCACAGAGTCATGTGTGGAACCACACACCTTGTGAAGTGTGATCGTGAAGCTCTCACCTTGCCACCTCCTGATTCCATAGAGAACTCTGCCATCACAGCAACGACACAGTTTCTTAACTTAACCTGCCTTCCTAGGAGGAGTTGGACAACCTCATTCCCTAAACCTCCCTTTGAGTCTCTAGAGCAGAGCTACCTGATAGAAATCTGATGCAAGCTATATGTGTAATTTGAAATTTCCTAGTAACCATAATTTTAAACATTAAAAATGAGATAAAAGTAATTTTGATCTTTTATTTAACCTAATATGGAAATATTATCACTTCAATGTGTAGTAAATATTTTTAGCTACAAATGAGATAATTTACATTCTTTTTTTTTAATACTAAGCCTTCAAAATCCCTCATGTATACTTTACAATTAAAGCACATCTCAGTCCAGACCAGCCATAATTCTAATGTTCAGTAGCCACATGAGGCTAGAGGTGAGTGTATTAGGCAGTGCAGCCCTAGAACATTAATCCTGAACTCTGCTGTTGGGTCATTAAGATCTGCAAACATCTCAGGGGATAAAGTCAGTGCCACCCACATGAATGTCATATACATGAACACATGGGAAATAGAACCTTTAGATGGAGAGGGTGGGCAATGATAATGGGGTCAAATGAAGCTTCATGTAATTAAGGCAGCATATCACTGGAATCCTACCAAGGTGAAATTTAGAAATACCCCTTCACCTGATATGTGATTTTAAAATCAGTAAAAAGTGACTTTGTTGAATCTGTATGATCTCAAACATTCTAAGGAAAATTGAAAAAATCTACTCTGCTCTAGATTGTTTTAATATTAAATGAGATAGGTATATAATTGTCTAATTAAATGCCTTGTACTTTGAGGGGCTCTTATGCATTTTGCAGGTCCCAGATGACATAATTATATGGGCTCTCTGAGATTATTGGACTCTTGGTGAGGCTATTACTGCTAGACACAACTTTTGAATTCTCTCTTAGAATCTGTCACTGAACAACATCCTGCCCCAGTTCAGGTAATACATAAGTGGGTGTCTGGATCTCCCAGAAACCACCGCTCAAGAGCTGGTGATGTATTAGGGGTATGTGGGAGGGAAGATGAGGAGGGGAGGAGGCCAAGCAAAGCAAAAATCATATAGAAAATCACTTTGGCCTAGTCCTGCAGGACCTCTGAAGAAGACATTCCAGAGTAGTCCCAGGGAGAGGCAAAGTTGGGCTGTGATACTCTGGCACCTCTGACAGTTACGGGCACCCCTGGAGGAGGTCAATTCTCAGACCCCTCTGGGTTTTATGTGTATGAGTGACAAGCACTCTGCACAAGCAGAGTGAGCCCAGGAGCCTGGGGAGGGCGGGGAGAGCGCTGCGGTCCTGGTTGTTGGAAGGTGGAGAGAGCTGTGATATCTAGGTTCTGATGCTATCTCACCATGTCACAAGTGAACAAACCTTAGTTTCCTTCTCTGTAAAATGATTTAACAATAGTCCCCACCCTAGTGAGCTTCTGGGAAGAATAAGATAATACTCACAAAGAGGTTGGAACAATAGCTAGCACTCACTAAGGCAAGGCATCTCTGGCTGTCAGAGGACTCAGAAGGCTGTGGGAGATACCTGGAGCAGACGGCCAACCCCATTGTATCTCACAACCCTGGACCTGCCAGCATTGGGCTTGGTTCCAGTCAGGTCTCTGCACAGCTGTCTACTACCCATCCAGCATAGAGTCAGGGCCAGGACTGCTCACAAACTGGTCTAGGGACATTAGCATGGTGTGGGCACACAATAGGAGCTCAATAAATGCTCATAGGAGAAAGAGGAAGGACGTGCTGTAAAGACTGTGTCTTTAGACACAGAGCCCCCTTGGAAGTTTTTTCTTTTGCCTAGTTTGGGTCCCACAGTGCCAGCATTTCTCTGCTTTTCTCTGAGACTTTTTTCACTGATTTTCTGCCACTTAAATAACTCTCCTTGGCCACAGACATTGTGCTGAACACAGATAAGATGAAACTAAGGAGATAACTATATATTTCTCATAGACCAAACAAACTCCTCGGCCTGCTGCTCTCTGGGAGATATACGGAAACACTTTGGCAAAGTTGTGAACCCATGAAAGGTCCACAGCCTGGGCAAAAAGGGCCCTAGCTTTCCACTTTAGTAACAGTAATCTCCCACAGTTAGATTTATAGCATTTGTAGGCCAAACAGCAGAATCTCTTTTGATTATTATATCCATTCTAAAATTTGTTTATTTATTTCTTTATTTATGGCTGTGTTGAGCCTTCGTTATGGCTCACAGGCTTCTCTCTAGTTGCAGCATGCAGTCTCAGTAGTTGTGACATACAGGCTTAGTTGCCCCTCAGCGTGTGGGATCTTAGTTCCCCAACCAGGGATCGAACCCGCCACCCCTGCATTGGAAAATGAATTCTTAATCCCTAGGTTTCCAGGGAAGTCCCTAACATACCCATTTTATAGGTGACAGACTGAGGTAGGGTTAAGTGAATTGATCAAGACCCTACAGGTTGTCAGCAATAGAATGGGACCCAGAACCTAGGGACTTTGATCTGGAGCTCACCAGTGCACTAAGGAAAACAACAGGAGTTCAAGGCCATCTTTCAGGGGTCATCCAGTGTCAGCACTGAGTGAACCAGGCCACATTTTGCTCCCTGAGAGCACAGCTAGGTTTGTTGCTAGCCATTTACCCCTTAGCTTCTTCAGGAGACAAAATTGTTGTGTAATAAAAATACTTTCTAGACAGACACCAAGTCTCATGAGATTCTTGTAAAACAGAGGTAGCTATGAAGATCCTCTTTTCACAATTAGAAATAGTCTCAACATAGGGAGTCAGTTGCCCAATACTTCAGCAGTGAGTCAGTGCCGACCCCGAAATAGAGTTCATCTCCCACAACAGCCATGGAAATAGTCACGGGCCAAAGTTTCCTGGAATGAAGTCAGGCCATGGCCCCATCCTTCTGTCTGGTCTTCATCCCCTCCAAGCTCTGCCAGCCTCACTCCTGACTTTATTCAGGTCTCTACTCGGATGTCACTGCCTCAGGGTGACCACCCCTGACACTCAGTCTAAAATAATCACTCCCTAATGTCATCTCCATTGTTTTTCTTCACGATCCTATACCAACATGAAGCTATATTACACATTTATTGTTAACGAGTTTAATAATTGTCTCTCTGCTAGAACACGAGCTGAGTGAGGGCAGGGGCTATGCTGTGCTCAACGCTATACCCTCAGGGCTAGAATAGTGCCTGGAACCTAAGTAGACATTCAGTAAATATTTGGGAAGAGAATAAATGAATGAAGGACAGCAAACTTGTGCTTCTAGATCTCCCACATTTGCTTTTGACAGGGCTCTGCCCCTCCAAAAATTATCAAGCATTTTATAGGATGACGCCCCAAGAGACCTGCCCACTGAGAATACCCATCACACCCCTGAGTCCAATGCCTGGAGCGTAAAGAGAATGCACCCACACCAAAACTTCCCACTCACAAATTCAATGAGTTCTTCATGTTCCAACAGCTCCTAAATGTCATCCATTCAGAATTTTCAATCAGCCCAACTTTGCTTTGGTTCCTCCCACCCCCCAGGCCTCCACACTTACCACAGAACTTCCTGCCTCCTGAAGCTCTAACCCCAATCACAGTACCATAAACAAATACCGACCTCCACCACCACCTCCCTGTCATTCCTAGACCAGCTACACTCATGTTGCCCCCGTCCTGTTCTTCTTCTAATCCCTTCACCATCACCTTTATACCAAGAACTAACTCCTCTGCATCAATGCAGGTATTCAGGGTTGGAATAGCTCTAACGTTGATTGCAAACTGAGTTAAATTCTACTTAAGGATATATGTATTCTTATAGCTGATTCACATTGTTGTACTGCAGAAACCAACACGATATTGTAAAGCAATTATCCTCCAGTTAAAAATTTTAAAAAAGGAAATATGTCAATATCCATACAATTGGCCAAAAAAGTTTTTTAAATTAGCAACATGTGCTGCTCAATGGACACTATATTGTTAAGAAAGGATTTTTGAGGGACCTCCCTGGTGGTCCAGTGGCTAAGACTCTGCTCTCCCGATGCAGGGGACCTGCATTCAATACCTGGCAGGGAAGTAGATTCCACATGCTGCAACTAAGAGTTTGCATGTGCAACTAAGAATTCTCACGCTTCAACTAAGAATTCTCGCACTTCAACTAAGAATTCTCACGCTTCAACTAAGAATTCACTTGCTGCAACTAAAGATCCCACATGCCACAGCTAAGACCTTGTGCAGCCGAATAAATAAATATCTTTTAAAAAGAAAGGATTAAGTAAACCCAATGTGGCCAGTCAAAGGGGTTTTCTCTGCAAAGGAAACACAGAGTCAGTGGAAGCAAGGGTGACCCTAGCATTGGATGACATCACTGTCTATGGTCCCCAGCACCTCTAAGCTAAAGGCACCAAACCTTCCACCAGCCATTTCCTAGACAAAAGACTTATATAGACATGTGGCTCAGCCCAGTTTCTGACCTCAAGCTATTCCCTAAGCCCTACCATGTAGACCCTGTCCCAGCCTGGAGTCCTGCCCACATCCCTGGCCTGCAGGCACTCCAGCCTCGAGGATGATGGGTCTCAAAGTATATGCCATGCACGACTTGCAGCAGAATTCCTGGGTTGTTTATTAAGAAAGCAGAATTCTGAACCCTACCCACTCTAGACCTTCTGAACAAAATTTCTGGCAGTGGGACTGGGAATATAAATGTTACCCATGGCACCAGCCCTCACCCATAATTGTTTTGCAAATCAAAGTTTAAGGATCACTGCCCTAGAGAGAGGTCACCTCATTTCCCAACTCAATGCCCCTTGGCTAACCCCAAGAAGGAGATTGGACTAAGGTCCAGGTCAAGGAACTAACTGGTTGTGGTTCTGGGACAAATATGCCCTTGAAAGTCTTCCCTTCCTGTAGTTTCTTTTTCTCATCTTCTGAGACCCAGACCTCCTAGAATTCCATGAGGCCTAAGACTGCCCCCACATTGGGAATTTGCGGGGCAGGAGTAGTACTCCTCCACCATTTCCCAACCTGGTGGGGATTCAGATGGAAGCAGGCCTTGTCCTGGCCTCTTCAGTCTTTCTCTAACTTAGCTGTTTAGACAGGGCCCCTGCAGCTTACATTCAAGTACCACACTTCACTAGACCTAGGAGTTCTGAAACAGGATGTGATGGCAAACCCCTATTAGTAACAAACAGTGTGCAATTCCTTGTTCTTATCTGCTGCACACATGTAAATCTCATATACCTGGAGGGGTGCCTTCAGAGAAGGATTTGGAGGTTCATGGCCATCTCTCCTTCCACTCTAGAGAAATGACCAACAGTACTCTCCTTTCTCTCTTCAAGGCCTGGAGTCAGCTCCCTGAATTCTCAGCTGCTTGTTCAATATTTGCTCCAAATGAACAGACGGGCTGGAACCCTGGAGCTGCCCCCTCCTGACTTTAAACACCATCAGACCTCAAAAGAACTGTCTCTGCCAAGCCCCTTGCCCAAGTTCACCACTCCTTCAGGATGCTGCACATGTACCCCTATGGGACTGAACGCCAGCCTTGTTTCTATAGAAGCAGCCCTCCCAGCCCTACTGGACCACTGCTGAGGTCTCTGCATGGCATCGATGGCCTCAGCCCATCCAAATTTATGACAGAGAGAAGGGCTTGTACTGACCTGCAAGGTCAGGCAGAACACACATCAGTCATCCATTTGCCATTTTTGTCTTTTCTGAAATTTTTGTCATCGAGAAAGGCAGGATTACATTTTTTTTCTTCCAGATTGAGTTGGTATAGTATATTCTTGGTTACCAAAATACTCATAGCTTTGGGACCTTGAAATGGTAAAGATTCATGATATGTGAAACAGCATGATATACAAATGTATGATCTTAATTATATAAAAAAGTATGCTTAGTTGTGAAAATACACAAATGATACCTAGACGGACACATCAAAGGACACATCGGTAAACCGATGGGATTATGAACAACTTTGTTTTTAGCTTCTTGTATTTTTTTTATTTCCTGTTATGCACATGTTAACTTTTAAGAAATAAATGTTATTTTAAAAACCTTAAAACAACAGCATCAGTCACAGCAAATGCTTGTGGCCAGAATTCAGCAATGATTCAGCCACAAAGATATAATGGAAGTTCTTATTTTGGCTGCCCAACATCATTCCCAATCATTTTAGGAGGAGTACTCCGATTTTCCTTTGAGGAACTATCCCTCCTCCAATACCAGTCTGGGAGGGTTGTATGGAACTAGTCCCACCTCTTAGACTAAGGTTAGCATAGTCCATATGTCTTCTAAGCCACAGTGCCTGGGTCACAGATGGGCACACAAAGAAGCCAGTTCAATTGAAACCAATTCCAGAACTTTCTCCAGAATTATTGGGAAAGAGAAACTCTTTTCCCAGTGGGGCTGCTGAGCTGAGAGAAAGAAAACTTCTGAGAGGCTAGAGACCTTGCTTCCATGTGTGAAGACCCCCTGAGAGAGAGACCAGCACAAAGGAGATAAGAAACAAGAGACAGTGAAATGGAGTCCTGATGACGTTGACACAGTGATCCAACTAACCCTGAAACCAATACCCTTGCACTTTCAAATCATGTGTGGAAATAAATTTTTTTCTTTTTTATGTGCTTCAACCAGTCTGAACTGAGTATCTGCCATTTGCAGTGCAGAATCCTGACAGACACAACTGGACAAGAGAAATCCTGAATAACAAATGGGACCAAATGCTAAAGAAGACTGTATAACAAATGCCCAGAAAAAGAAACATTAAAGCACTCTCAGCATTACTACACAGGGCCCTTCACAGTCTGATCTGTGTACTCTGCTTCCCCATCCCATAGCTAGCAGTTTCCAACATGTGCCTCTGTTTAGATCAAGACTCTGGGTTACAGACAGGACTCTGTACATTCTACAGGGCCTTTATTATTATTATTAATTTTATTTATTTATTTACTTGTCTGTGCTGGGTCTTCACTGGTGCTTAAGGCCTTCAGTAGTTGCTGCACGGACTTTGTAGTCGTGGCCACAGGATTAGTTGCCCCGTGGCATGTAGAAGCTTCCCAGAGCAGGGATCAAACCCGAGTCTCCTTGCATTGGTAAGCAGATTCTCAACCACTGGATCACCAGGGAAGTCCCATAGAGCCTATTTTTACTGTGCCTTTTCCCTCTATTAGATTCTTAAGGGTCTTAGAGGCAGGGGTTGGATTTTATTTCTCTCTCAGTTCTTATTTACTGGCCTATTGTTGGATGGATGAAGAGGAAACTACATATGCAGTCCTATACTTGGTCCTGTAGGCCAAGTGAACTCCCCTTGTCTCCAAACCCACGTTTCTCCTCTAACTGCCATGAGAATAAATAACAATAAGCTTCAAGACTGATTGATGGGAGCAAGGTATGTGTGTGAAGAGCTGTTTTCTAGTGATTCTCCAAATTGGGACTCCAGTCCCACGGTGTTTATCCTAAGCCCTGCTACCCAAGATTTTATATTACAAAGCATGGTGATAGTTTTTTGCCTTAATTTGCTTTTCACATCTTTCATCTCTTTGCCCAAAGGTTCCCCTGGCTTCCCCTAAAAAAACGCCACTTCCCTCACAACCCTCTTCAGTGAGATCTGCTCTGATTCTCACTTCCCTTGGGCTGGGAGCAGAGTCAGCATTTGTGCTCGCTGTCTACTGCCACATCCTGACTAGACTGTTGCCCTGGAGGCTCCTTATCACCCTCTTTTCCCAAACATTTTCCATCTCAGCCCCCTAGATTCCCATGCTGGTTTCTTGTGGCCTCCATGCTATTTTCCAGAAATTGAGGCTCAGCCTCTGCTTTGTGAAATTTTTCTGAGCACTCCCTGGCTCTGACCACTTAAAAACACACAGGCTGGTCCCAATCCTCACTCGGGGTGATCAAATGTTGAGGCTTCCCCAGTCCTAAAAGTTATCCATCTTGTGATAGGACAAAGATGACTATACACGCGCTCCAGACTTCTCCCACCACAAGCTGCCAAAGAGGAATATGGGCCTCCAAGACTGTTCTTTGGGCTTTTATGACACAGATCCAGGGGAAATGGGGAAGGCGGAAGATGTTCCAGCTGCGGATGGAGAGGAATTTTGAAGCAAAAGGTGAAGGAGAAGTTCCCTCAGGCCGGGCTACCCTCAGGGCCACCCAGATGTGGTCAGATTTGGGATGGACCTCCCGCTGCACTTGCCAAGCCTTAAGCCCTGATGTGGATTGCTACAGTCCCTAGGGAAAGGAGCACCTATTTCTAACTGGTCTGCCCAGATAAAACATTTTTTAAATTCATACAAAGATATCCAAAAAGTCAACAGGTATCAGAGATGTGGATAAGAGAAGGGAACGGGTATGGTGTGTGTCTCCCTCAAAGTGTTTGAAAAAGAAGTTCAGAATTTGAGTTGACTTTGATATTACTTGTTCTGTTACTGGGCTCTGGCCCGCAGTGGAGTGGCATGGGTGGGTGAAGGATTGAAAGAGTTAAACTGCCTTCTCTTTCTCTTTCCAATCTTGAAGCTCAGAGAAGCAGGGTTTGTCTTCCAGTCCCCAAGCCTTGTTTTCTTCTTCCTCTTCTCGCCAACCAATTGCACCCTCTTCCTTGTTGTCTGGCTGCCCCGAGAGGCCTCAGAGAGGACTCTGTCTCTTGAAACTGTCTCCTTATCTCTACTTCCTTAGCCTTAATTCCAACCTAATCTTCTCTACCTGTAATTTCTGCAGTCGTCTGAGGGTGTCCCTAGGTCAGGACCTCCACATCACAGCCCAGAGGGTTATTTTAACAGACAGACTGGATCACGGTCTCACTTTCCTAATTAAAACTCTTCCCTGGCTTCCGACTTCCTATAAGATACATTGCAAACTTTTCATTCTAACCCAACAAACCTTTCACGGTCACCCCTTCCCATCTCTCTCGACCTTATTGGCCCTTGATATATTCTTTACTCCAGCCCTACCCTTCTTCCTGTGGTCTTATGCTTAGGCTGCATGACAAGTGTAACCTGTAACCCCCCAACCTCTATGTTCACCCATCCATTCTTGACATCTGCATCTGTATTCCTGCCCTGCAGAGGGTTCCTCTGCACCATTTAGCTGATGAATGGATAAAGAAGAGGTGGCACATATATACAATGGAATATTACTCAACCATAAAAAGGACTGATATTGGGTCATTTGTAGAGATGTGGTTAGACCTAGCTAGAGTCTGTCACACAGAGTGTAGTAAGTCAGAAGGGGAAAAACAATCATATATTAACACATATATGTCGAATCTTTGTCATTTCTTTTGTGTGCTGGGTCCACCAACCTCACCTTCCTGGAATTATTCATGAGACATAAACCCTCCCCTAAGCCCCCCAACACCAAAATGCCCTTTATACGCCAGCCCTCTGCAAGTCTGAGCTTGCTCCACATGACATATGATCTCTTGACAACACTCAGCTCTTACTTGACCCCAGACCTGAGTCATTATATGCAAAATTGCTGATGGTTACTTTTTATAGATCTCTGAGTGTCTCCTCAGAAAAAGGCCATGATGCAACTTTTGGTTTGATTGTGTTTTAGAGTCATAACAGTATCAGCACTCCTGCAATTATTGTAGCCTTTCCAAAAATGTTACATGTATTAAAAGAATAAAAAAAATTCATTACAGCTGACAGAGGATATGTAGGTTGGCTAAGAGATGTTCTTTCATAAAAAGTGACATTTATTTTTTTATACAGAAATGGTCTCTCTGAAAGAGGGCTTATACTAAAGCAGCAGAGGTGTTATAAAACACAAACTAACACAAAAAATAAGAAGATAAGAACTAAGGGATTAAAGTAGGAGAAGACTGTATCACTGAAACTTAGGCTAAGGAAACCTAATGCATTGAGCTCCCTGACAGTCAAAGCAAATCCAGAAGTGTAACAAGTATGTTAATTTAAAAGTAAGCCAGGATCTGTTATCTTTATTTAATGGAAATGTACTGTTCCTTTTGTCCAGTTAGCCCTATTCATTCTAGAAAATGCTCTTCCTCCCACCTAGGTTCTACTCCAATCATGTGGTTAAAATAGAAGCTCTCACCATTTTACTGACCTCTCTCTCTGTCTCTTCATCACACACACAGGCACACACACACACACACACACACACCCCTGTCTGTCCATCAGTGGACTCCTGAGCTGAGCTGCGCTGATGTCATGCCCCATGTCCCTGCCAGTGATTACTCTCAGATTGGGTAATTGAATGGAGCTGGGTCAATCAGCCTTTCTTGGGGACTTTCCAACTGCAGCTACCCCTCAGCGCTCTCTGGAACAGAAACTGAGAAAAGTGAGATTCAGAGCTGCCAATAGGCAAATTCCGCATTGTGCGGCTGCAGGGCACCTGAGCAGCCCCACCTGAGCGCCAAGCTAGGGTGGGAAGGGAGCTCCCTGACTGCCTCCAAGGCCTTGTTCCTCTTCCTCCCAGGCTCTGCTGCCTCCCAGCCCTTCCTATGCTTTGGTTATGTGGCCAAACACCTTCCTCTTTTGCCTAAGCTGGTTGACTTTGAGTTTCTATCCCTCACAGCCCAGAGAATGCTGACCACTATAGAACACTGAGCATGGATGGTGAGCTCCAAGGTGGTTCTATCAAAAACACAGATATTCTGCATTTGGCCCTCTCATCTCAGGGGCTGTTCGGTGTTTACTATATTAGAATCTAGCTCTGTAAAGGCGTTTTCATAGAGGGACAGTTACATATCCGTGTATTTGATTCAGAGATAAAGGTCAGAACTTGAGATGTAAATGACAAAATTATTTCTCTGTTGTGTTTTAGTTGAATGCTAAATGGAACATTGTTCAAAACTGGAGAAGAATATTTTTTTATCTTCCTGATTGAAAGAAGATCCCTATGCCCTAGATGCTAGGGTGGAAGTGACAGAGATGACATTTTATTGAGAATTCAAAAGACCTGATTGCACTCTGCCCTGAGACAGCAACCCCTGCCAGCATCCTCCAAAGGTCTGCAGAAGTCACTCTGTGGGCACGGCACATCTGTGCCCAGAGGGTCACATGAGTGGCCTATCGAATCCACAATGTTCTGAAGCATTTTGGATTTCCTAACTGCTCCTTCTAGTTTT
The DNA here is from genome assembly GCA_006408695.1 of Aepyceros melampus. Taxonomy (NCBI): domain Eukaryota; kingdom Metazoa; phylum Chordata; class Mammalia; order Artiodactyla; family Bovidae; genus Aepyceros; species Aepyceros melampus. Next base: position 155,346 of record SJXQ01002146.1, on the reverse strand, counting down.
TCCTGTGGTGACCATGCTTTATCATCCTTCCCTTTTCTGAAGTTGTGCAATAGACTCCTGACTCTTTGAGTACTTCCTGCTCTGACCAGGATGCCACTTAATCAGTGACAGAACCTGCAGGAGGAATATCAAGTTTTTATTCATGTCAAACATTTACAGGGTGTCTGCTTCTGCAGCGGCAGCTCATCCCACTTTCAAGCTGATTCCAATTCCATATAAGATGGATGATGCCTTCACGCCACACATTCTCACAGGTATGTACAGTTATGGTTATTGTTCAGTTGCTCAGGTATGTCTGAATCTTTGTGACCCCAAGGACTGCAGCACACCAGGCTTCCATGTCCTTCACATCTGCCAGAGCTTGCTCAAACTCAAGTCCATTGAGTCAGTGAAACCTTCCAACCATCTCATCCTCTGTCATCCCCTTCACCTCCTGCCTTCAGTCGTTCCCAGCATCAGGGTCTTTTCTAATGAGTCAGTTCTTGGCATCCAGTGGCCAGCGTATTGGAACTTCAGCTTCAACATCAGTCCTTCCAGTGAATATTCAGGACTGAGTTCCTTTAGGATTGACTGATTGGATTCCTTGCAGTCCAAGGCACTCTCAAGCGTCTTCTCTAACACCACAGTTCAAAAGCATCAATTCTTCAGCATTCAGCCTACTTTATAGTATGCAAAGGACTACCTACAATTTGGAGGGAAAGGAGGAATAAAAATGCAAGTAATGGTCCTCTTCTCTTCTAAGATCTCAGAAGCTTTATTTCTGATGCATATGTGACAACAGCAGTGAAATTCCCTGATACTTGTTTAGCTCATATTACTTTAAGCCTTGTTCTATATCTAATGTAGGCCTGTCACATAGTAGCTGCATGTAAAGAATCCTTGGCATTTTTTGGTTGCCCAACACCTGAAATCCTTCTTAGGTGTGGCACAACTCTGTTTGAATAAGATGGCGTGTGGCACAGAAGCCACTTCCCTATCCAGAAGCTACAAAATCCTGAGGCTCACTTTCCCAGCTTCTGTCACAGCTAACAACCTAATGTGTCTAATTCAGACTTGACCAATCAGATAAACCAACCCCAGGCTCTCAACTGGGAGCTGGTAACACAAAGAGGCAGAAACAGAGAACCTATTCTGGTAGAAGCAGCAGAAATAGCAGCAGCCTCTGGTTTCCCAAAACAGCAGTGGAGTCGTGCCAGGGGCCACAGCTGTGCTAGCATTGGCTTCCAAGTCCTCCTCACCACAGGTTTGAAGTGGCTTTAGGCTCTGGTCCTGGACACTGCCTGGCCTCCCTTCCTGCTGTCTGTTTTCTGAATTTGGTACTCCAGCCTTCGGGAGGAGTTACCTACATAAATCCCATCCCAAAAGAGTCAATTGATTTCTATTCCTTGGAACTAAGAAATCTGACTTATGGCCAGGAATCAAATGTTGAGAGAAATACATTTATAAATGAATCCATTTTATTATATGTATGTCAGCCTAACTCACCAGGAGAGGTAGATGCAAATCATTAGCCTCACTGTGTTGTTGATCATTTGCTGAGCCTCAGAGAAGCCAAACAATTTCTCCAGTATTGCACAGCCAAGAAGTGGCAGAGGAAGGACTCAATGCCAGCAGAACCTTGAGATGGTGTTCTTTCCACTGTCAGCACTTACCGATTCCAGCCCCAGTGATGTCCCATAGGGTCTGAAGTCCTGGGCTTTCAAAGCACAGTGGCTCTTCACCTCACACCCTGACCTGCATATTTATTTCTTACTTAGCCCTTTGACCCAGGCCAGTACCCTCAGGCATGCTGGGTCTCTGCTACCAGGATCTGTCAGCTCAGCCCCCAGACTCAAATTGGGTGAGCATTCCTACTGTATCCTGCCTATGCCTGTGTGTGTATGCACACAAAGGCAATCATTTTTACATCTTCTTGTCATTTTCAGCTTATATGGACCACACTGGTGCATGGCAGGGAAAGGGAGTTAATGGTCTTTCACAGGCAATGTCCTAACGGCCATATTTCTGCCCAGTGGAGAGGTCTATCTTCAGTTTGGGTCCCAATATGGAAACCATTCTTCCTATCGAAGTGAATTCCCTGGAGGGTAAAATGGAGACAAACGCTATCAACTTGTTGTTATTTAATTGCCAATATTTTGAAGATTAAATCAAATAAAAAAGAATCCAATGATATTCCTGGCATGCAATAAATACTCAAAAAATGTTAATTTTCCATTTCCAAACTGTGAAAAGTACTTTATGTGTATGCATGCTTAGTCAGTAAGTCATGTATCTTACCCCATGGACTGTAGTCCACCAGAATCCTCTGTTCATGAGATTATTCTGCCAAGAATACTGGAGTGGGTTGTCATTTCCTCCTCCAGGGGATCTCCCCAACTCAGGGATCGAACCTGCACATCCTAAGTCTCTTGTATCGGCAGGCAGATTCTTTGCCACTGAGCCATCTGGGAAGCCCTAAGTACTTAATACAAGGTGTTTATTACCACATACTTTATAAAATCAAAATTTTGAAAGCAACCTATATTCGTAATGAATGATTTTTATATTATGCATCTGTTAAAAATGATAGCTAAATAAATAGTATTTATGAAAACTATGGAGCACTATAGGCTAAAGATTACAAGAAAAAGGGTGCAAAGCAAGATGCAGATTATATGGAAACCATGTTTACAAGTATAAGTATGTAATATAAGTATAAATTCATTGGAAAAGACCCTGATGCTGGGAAAGATTGAGGACAGGAGGGAGAAAGGGACAAAGGGGAATGAGATGGTTGAATGGCATCACTGACTCAATGGACACAAGTTTGAGCAAATTCTGAGAGACAGTGAAATACAGGGAAACCTGGTATGCTGCAGTCCATAGGGTTACAAAGAGTCAGACACAACTGAGTGACTGAACAACAACTAAGTATAAAATATGCAGGAAAAAAGGTGGAAGAACCACCCCCAAAATGAAAATTAACTTTATCAGAAAATCTCCTATCCCCTTACCGCAAAATCTTGCAGCCAGACGTGCTCTGGCTTTTACCATATCATGAATACTACATAGCACCTCCAACGCTCCTCAAGTCCACACATTAGCACGCACCTCAGCAGGGAATATATGAATAGTTGTCTTAAGGAAAATAAAGAGTTTAAGTAGCCTCCTTTCAGTTCAGAAGCTGTCTCTTCACCAGGTGAGTGGAGTTCCAGTTAGATTTGGTGATCAAATAAATTATGGAAAACTCCCATTTTTAGTACTTTGGGGATTTTTGCAGGTAAGAGACTATAGTACTTAATTATTAACCACCATAATGGTTCTGCCAAAAGGACAATATTAAAGGTGTAAAATACACAACCCAATGCTAGAAGCACAATTATCAGTTCATTTGAGTTCACCAGCAGTGCCCAGTGTGGCAGTAGCAATCCTCGATGTTTTTGCCATTAGCCAGATTTTAAACCCAGACTCAGATGGCTGTAACTCATCTTTGTTTATTCTATCACCTGCACTTGCTGGCTCCTTTCTAGATAGTTTACATTGTTATGGAGAAAATGCCAAGAATTATATCTAATGGCAACCCACTCCAGTATTCTTGCCTGGAAAATCCCATGGACTGAGGAGCCTGGTGGGCTGCAGTCCATGGCGTCACAAGGAGTCGGACACGATGTGTGACTTTACTTACTTATTTCTAAACAAAGCTTAAGAGTAAGCTCAGTTTACCCTTGACCCCCTTTCTGCCATCCAGTAATTGGCTAACATAGAATAATTATTAATAAACTGTACCCACAATACCCTTCCCATTCCTAGCCTTGGGCTTGATTTTTGTAGCTAGTAAGTAAAGTCCCCTTATCACAGCCTCAGGGAACCAGACCCTCAGACTGAAAGTACTGAGGTACAAGGCAGGGGCCAAGTCTGGGCAGAGATTTCAGGCATCAGAAGCAACAAAGGAGCTTGCTGTTGATAGCCTCAGCCTGGAAGCTTATATATTCACATAAGAAGAGTGGCTCATCACATAGGACTAAGGGTAGCCTGACAACCCCTCCCTACATCACTGGTACTCTCCTCCCTCTGCCAACCCTGGGAATCACAACACGGTTGCCCTCATGGGTCAACCTCAGAATTTGCCATATTCTGCAGTGAGATGCTCACCTGCAAACGGACAGAACCACTGGCTTAAACGGAGATCATTCCATAAGTGCGGCCTGGTATGCAGGATGCACAAGCCCTTCTAACGACTTTGATTTGGGGAACTGTCCAGAAGCAAACACAGATGGCAGCTTAGTAGCAATCTTATAAAAGACACTAGAAGTCTTATAAAAGTTTTGAAAACATTGTTATAAAAGTTAAACCTGTACTTCCCTAATTTTTTCTAAGCTTTATTCTCCCTCACCCTTTTCTCAGCCTCAGCTCTACTCTAGTGTTTTCCCAGCTTCCTCATTCCACTCTAGACTTTTAAATAGGCCCCCCAAAGGGAACTACATTGTCTGAGTTACTAATATAGTCCCTATTTACAGCCACTGTGCTTACACAAGCAGCTAGACAGTAGCTGGGCAGCAGGTTCAGAGAAGCTGTTTGGGATAACGGGAGTGATAAAGATGCTGGGGGTGGATGGAACTGACAGATCTTCTGATGCGTTGGACCACATGAAACGTAACCATGGAGAGGTTGCGAGCAAAAAATACTCCAAAACTAAGCAAATGGAAAAAAAAGAGTGAGTTATTAACTTCAGCAAAGACAAAAAGTTTTATAAGAAAGAAAATGTAACCATAACATACAATTTGGCTCAACAGAAAACAATGTTTTCATGGGTATAATGTACACTTTTAATACAAATGTATCAAAAATGTGATAGTATTATACTGAGAGTTGATAGGTAAGGGAGATGGGTTTAAGTGCTAAATCCTTATCAGACATACTAGAAAATTAATGATGTCTAACATTGAAAAATGAAAGAGCAGTATAAGAATATTTTATAGAAATATAAATATAATAACAGAAGAAACAATAACAGCTAAACATCGAAAATGGTGGACTCTAGTGACCAGGACTGACAGGTGGAGGAAGTGAGGAGGAATTTTTGGTTTTCATTATTAGCTTCTAAATACCATTTGACTTTTTGTTAAGTATTTGCATGTAGTATTTTGATTAAAATAATTTTTATAAAAATAAATTTTATTTGAAAGGCTATGAAATGATGGTTCACAGAAAATCCCATGGATGGAGGAACCTGACATGCTACATTCCATGGGGTCGCAGGGTGTTGGACACAACTGAGCACAAAAGAACTGCAGATGACCCTTAAACATATGAAAATATATTTGGGCTTCCCTGATGGCTCTGTGGTGAAGAATCCGCCTGCCAAAGCAGGAGACATGGGTTCCATCCCTGGTCCGGGAAGACCCCACATACCAAGAAGCAATTAAGCCTGTGCACCATAACTGTTGAGCCTGTGCGCTAGAGCCCAGGACCGCAATTACCAAAGCCCATGCACCCAAGAGCTCGTGCTCCTCAACAAGAGAAGCCACCACAATGAGAAGTCTGCACACTACAGCCATAGGGTAGTCCCCACTCTCCCCAGCGAGAGAAAAGCCCATGCAGCAATGACGACTCAGCACAGCAAAAAATTAACCGATTCATTGAAAAAATTTTCAAAAACATACCCAAAAAACCAGATATTTGACCTTATCAAAATTGAGACATGCAAATTAAACTACCTTGAGATACTATTTCTCATCTATCAGATTGGGAAAAAACCCAAAGTTAGATGCTATCCTGTTCTGGGAAGGCTGTAGGGAGCTCAAAATTATTGAACCCCTTTTAAGAAGAATTTGGCAATACCCACTAAATTGCAGCTGCATTTCTCTTTGACTCAGCAAACTCTCATCTAGAAAGGCTCCCCCATGCATTCCTGCACGCATATGAAAGGACATAAAAGATTATTCATTATAACATTGTTTATAATAGCAAACAATTAGAAACAATCCAAATGTCTGTCAATAGAGAATTGGTTAAATAAACGATGGCTCCATCACTGAGTGGAAAATATTTATATTCTCAAAGAATAAGAAAAAAAAAAAACCTACAAAATTTTACAACCAACTTCAGGCCCTCCAGAGCTCAGGAGGCTATGTTGGAAGCCTCTCAGAGCCGACTCTCTGCCCTTCTGAAGCCTGACCATAAGAGGAACTTGGCTCCCAGTCCCTTTCAAAATCTTAGAAACAAGCCAGGCAGTGAAGGAGTGTAAGACTTGATGTCAGTCTTGGGTCCCAGCCCCACTTGGGCACTGTGTTAACTGAGACACTCCAAGCTTGGGTTCCTCATCAAGAACTGGGGAGACAATTCCCCATATCAGGGGGGCTGTCATGAGGATTAAGTGGGACAGTGTATGTGACACAGGTGGCACAGGGCTTTACCTACCTGTGCTGTGTGGTCAACAACACAGGTTATTTGAAACAGTAGCACCGGAAAAAAAGAATCCTGTCTCCAGGATTGCATTCATTATAGGGGGACAGTCACCCTGGAAATATCAAGATAAGAATCAAAAAAAAAGAATGGAAGGAATTCCCCTTCATGACCAGGCAGTTTGGGAAGAGACTTGTCATCCACTGGCAGACACACTCACCACGTGGCTGCCTCCAGTTTTTCGTTGCCCTATGGCTGTTTCTGGGGCTGGCACACACTCTCCTGCACACACTCTCCCTAAGTATTTTAGATCATCAGGCTCGGAAGGACTGAACCCAAACACCTTCTGTTTGGACTGAGAAACCCCAGGACTAGAGAAACCAGTGATGTATGCAAAAGCACATAGCTGGCAGTCCTGTTTCGTAGCCAGGTCGAGCGGCTAATGAAACTGGTAATCAGGTACTTGTTTTATGATAGCAGTTTTCAAGTGACTCAAAGCAAAAAGAATAAACCTGAAAGTGAGTGCTCAGCACATACATAGGCTAAACTGACTTTCATTCATTTCTGAAAGGGGTTGTGATCAGTGTGAAAGCATATGATCAATACTGATGGAGTAAGTAATGTGTTTATCTACGTCAACCCAGCCTTATGGCTGTGCCTACATGTTACCTTTTACATGCTTCTTGTGGAATAAAGCCTCCAATGTAGGGGCAGTTTGTATTGCAATAAAAACAAAAATTTCTAGAATGTGCCCAATCTGTGCTCCAGCAATAACTAGATATGTCATGCTGGGTTTCCATTTCCTCATCTGTAAATGGGCATATCAGGCACTTTCATCATGCTGTTGCAAAAATAAAATCAGATAACTGTCAGCTTGGCACATAGAGACCCTACTTCCTACAAACCCAGATATCCCCTTGCCTGGTCTATATACGGGACCTGATCAGTTTCACAACAGCATATAGGCTTTGCTCTTTGAATTCCAAAGATTTTCCCCTAAGCATCTCAAAAAATAAAATACCTCCCATGATATTTACTTAAGTAAAGAGCTTTTAATTTCCTCAGCCAGAACCAAGAGTTAAGAAAAATCTTGATAAGAAGAATTACAATCGTTATTTCTTCTTCAAGTTCCCCAAATAACTTTTGCATCCTCATTTCCCTTGGGAACTGGTTCCCACCATGTCTACATTGATCTGAAAAACTCTGGATCCAGCCAAATTCACAAGGTTCCTGATTCTCCCACATTACTTCCCCCAAGAATTTGCTCACTACATGGTTCTTAGCTGAAATAGACTGAGGTGAAGAATTTCAACAGAGATATATCAAGCATTTACTAAATTCTAGGCACGGTTGAAACTCTTCCCTCGCACATTTAATTATGACAATAATCCTGAGAGATAAGCATCAGTGTTCCCATCTTACAGATGACAAAACAGGAGCTCAGAGCACTAAATTACTTGCCTCAAGTCCGGGCTCAGGAAGGGGCAGGGTGGGTTGGAACCTCAATCTCTAAGTTTGTTATAACTAGGCGTCTCTAACTTCTAAAGCACCTTTGTAACTGCTTTCCCTTCTCACCCCACTCCCTATACAACAGAAGCCCCTGCTTTTCAGCAAGTCATTGGCTAACTTTAAGAGTGGCCACATCATTTTCTCCATGTCTGTTGGTGAACAAAGACAGCATTATGTTTCCAATACAGTAGTCAGGTGCTGGGGGCAAAAAATCCCATAACTTCAGTAATTTTCCACCCTCTGGACTAAGACATATACACGTTAAAACTCACCATAAGGTATAAACATTGCTTTGAAATGATGCAAGCTCTCTTTTAGTAGGACTTAAATTCTAAACTCTAAGGTTTAATAGCTTCCTTTTTTGTACACATCTTTAATAGACATACAAACCTAAACAAATAGACAAACCGTCAATACAACAGCCAACCAGTTCAGTGGGGCTGTCACATCAATTCAGATTTCCCTTACAACCTGCACCCGATTTGACTCTGGTCCTAGGCTGCTGACCTGAAATAGTTGCTGGCCGCGGCAAGCACCACGCGGTGGCAGGAGAATTCCTGGATGTCCACACACAAGATGACGTCGGTCAGAGCATTTTCCACTCGCAGGGTCTCCAGGCCATTCTGCAGAATTAAGGAGAGTCCTGTGTCATCAAATTTTACCTTATCTCCATTTAAGATTTCTACCAGGTCTCCCCTTTTCTCAGGGGGCTCATCTGTAGACAGTGCCAAGGGCCCTTCCAAACTCTTCTCTACTACGTCGTCCATGGTCCAGGTGCCCCTTTGTCCTGCCATCAACACTCAGACTGAAGGAGCGCCCAAGTTTCAGGCAGGTCACATTGCAGAAGCTGGGCGGATTTCCTGTCAGGGCCCTCCACTTATCACCAGCTGTCACACACACATAACAGGAAGTCTCGCACTTTCTCATCCTGTTACTACAAACGCCAGTAACTTCTATTCTTCTTCTTTCTGTAATCATCACAAGGTTAGAAATTACTTAGAAGGGTGTGTAGGAAGGGGCTCCATAGAAAAGGAGTGGCTTCTCAGAGTCTTTTATTAGTGCCGTGTGCTTATTTTGGTCCACCTCCCCCATCATATCCGTGATCAGGAAGCCTCTGGTTCTGGTCATTACATTTGTACTTCCGGTGCTTCTATATCCCAAGGTGTCAATGACGGAATGGACATGGGGCATTCTAAATCCTCTTCCTCCTTCCATCCAGGAGTCTGGGACCCCAAGATAAGCCCCCCACTCAGTTCCTCAGGAATCTTGGAAAGCCCTACGTAGCTCTGACATTCTTATTTCTGTCAACACTGCATGTCATCTGTCTTTGTCTTCTTCCCTGCTCAGGGGAAAACAATGTCATGGCAATTATTAGTGATCCCTTTCCTCCTCCCTATTGTCTATTGTTGTAGATATGCCTCTGGGGGCAGAGAAGAAATGGCCTCTAGAAGCCCCATCCCCAGGGTCTTCTCTCTTGGAAGACCAATCCAGGTAGGTCAACACCAGATTGCCCTAGGAAGTCTCAAGTTGGCCTGACCTCACTCAGCATCTATTGGTCTTGCATCTAGAAGTGGATTGTCAAGTATTTTTCATTGCATCTGCAGGTCTCCATTAAATAGAAAAAACTGTCTTTTATTAACCTCTTGCTGTATCCTAGGAAATTTATAGGAGTTAATGTATTTTAATCCTTATAACAACCCAATGGTGCTAATATGACTGACTTAATTTTACAGCTAAGGAAAGTGAAGCTCTGCTCAAGTGAGTGGCAGGACCCAGTTCTCAACTCTAAAGCACCCGTTTCCTCCACCACACCCAGGCTATCAGAGCTGTAATATCATGTTGGCCCTGGCTTCTTGTATCCAGGGAGAGAACTGCTGGGCTTGCCTCTACAGCTACCCTAGTGCTCAGCACCTCACCAAAGCAGCTTCTGCTCTCTGCACCTGCACTCATTCCTCTTGTGGCAGCAGTGATCTGCAAGAGTCCAATCCTTTCTCTTTCCTGGTCAATGGTGATTCCTTCTCCTGGAGTTCCAGTTATGCTTCAGCTCTTCTTTTCTTCCATGGATACTTACTCCTAAAATCAGGGCCTTTGATATTCCCCCCAAACTAGTTCTTCATCCAGAGCTCTGGTAATCAAGATGCTTTGGGCTTCTGGGAATTCCCTAGCAGATGAGTGGTTAGAACTCCATGCTTCCATTGCAGGTGGCATAGGTTCAGTCTTGGTCAGGGAACTAAGATCTCACAAGCTGTGCCCAGGGCGAAAAAAAAAAAGGATGCTTTTGGCTTCAAAGACAGAATATCCCATCAAAAGTGGTTTAAACAACGAATCTCACATTATAAGAAGCTAGAAGTGTGGAGTCCCAGGTTGATTCAGAAGTTCAGTGATGTCATCAAGGACAGAAGATTTTCCCATCTTTCACTCTATCTCCCTTGGAATGATAAAGATGTACTGACATGGTCACACAATAGCTGTCGCAGTACAAAACACCATGTTTTCACAGAACTCTGGTCCAAAATCAGGACAAAACAGCACAGATCTCTTCTCTTCCATCTCTCTCTTTTTATCAGAGAGAGAAGTATTTCCTGAAATCCCTGTGATACTTTTCCAGGCCACTTGGCCACCTCAGACCAAATACCAGGAAATATAAATTGAATACTATGATTGGCTTGCATCAAACACAATTCATCCACTGGGACTAGTCCATCTCCCCAAGATCAAGAAATAGCCATGTGACAGCTGAACAAAGTTACAGCCTGTATACAGGCTTTTATACGCAGAAGAGGGACTGTGTATACTAGTTCCCTGTGCCTGCCACAAAGACGTACACAAGCCAAACTCCTCCTGCAGGCCTTGGCCAGGAAAGGCTCAGAACTTCACCTCTATGACTTGAAACACCTCCTCTAGGAGACTGAGGACAGCACATGACCCAATGCCTTTGGTGGCATTTTGTCCTCTACACCCTCTCAGATTATAAACAACACTGGCCATATTCAATTCCACCCAACCACTTCAAATACAACAAAATTAAGAATGTAATTCAATTTTTTGTTTCTGAAGTGCTATATCAAGGCCAAATCTTATTCTTTAAACTTTAAGAAATCTGTAACATGAATATATATCCAGTGGTTAAACATGAACATACACTTTAATAAATTATTGTAAAGATAAATGTAAGTATAACCAGAGTATATAATGCATCACCAGGATAGTACCCCCTGTGCGTCTTCCTAGTCCTAATCACTTTCTGCCTCCTACAATTAACCACATTGACAGTTTCACACTTTCTATTATAGATTTACCAACTAAATAAGCATCCATAAATAATATAGTTTTGTGTATAAAATTTTTAATGTGTATAAGCATAATTATGTACATTTTAGTATGCCTTCTTTCATTCATCTTTATCTTTTTTTTAAAATTCAACCACATTTCTGCCTGTTTTTTATCTTCTATGTGTTATCTGTGCCACATTTTCACATTCCACTGCTGCTGCTAAGTCGCTTCAGTTGTGTCCAACTCTGTGTGACCCCATAGACGGCAGCCCACCAGGCTCCCTCGTCCCTGGGATTCTCCAGACAAGAATACTGGAGTGGGTTGCCATTTCCTTCTCCAATGCATGAAAGTGAAAAATGAAAGTGAAGTCGCTCAGTCATGTCTGACTCCTATCGACCCCATGGACTGCAGCCTACTAGGCTCCTCTGTCCATGGGATTTTCCAGGCAAGAGTACTGGAGTGGTTTGCCATTGCCTTTCCACTACTGATGAATATTTGAGTGGCAAATCAGTGGTTGTTTTGTTTGTTTGTGTTTTTAGTTTATTCACCAAGTTGTGCAACCACGACCACTACTAACATGGATTTTTTTTTTTTTTCGTCTGCACCATATATCGTGCAGGATCTTAGTTTCCTGACCAGGGATCAAACCTGTGCCCCTGCAGTGGAAAGGCAGAGTCCTAACAACTGAACCACCATGGAAGTCCAAGAATATGTCAATTCTTCATTCATGGTGGATCCTGTTCACCAAGTTCCCCTATAATATTCCATATACCTCCCAAACCCACCTACTCCACCACTGGAATACGACTGTTATCTTCCCCTAAATCCTCCATTTTCCTAGTAGGCAAGTACACACAAAGTTGTACCGTGAGTATGATAAGATCTATGATTAGATTTTAGTGCAAAGGTAAAAAACACAGCCAGTGTGTCTATGTCAAACTGGATAAGCTCTGATATTCATCATGAAATAGTAAATATTCTTTATAGCTACAAGCAAAATAATTCCATTCTGTGTAAACTTTATTTTCCTACCATGCAATGAAATATACAACCACTGGCAAAAGCTTTACTCCTGAGAAAAGAATCTAATTATATCTTACTAAGCTAGATGGCTTTATGATGCTTGTAAAGAATAGATTCTGTCCCCATACAAATGAGTGGCTGCTTCAAGGAAAATTTCTATTCTTAGAAATGCTAGAGAGTCCATGCCCCCCAAGAGTGACCTTCACCTGACAAAAACTTAGACAAAAAACTCTAGCTTCCTTGTCTCTTTGTGGACAGCAATGGAGTATGTTATACACCATAGAGTCCTCTCACTTCTTATCCTATTATGACTTCGTGTCCTAGTTTGCCTCTTGGTCGAACTTGCTCTCAGGATATTAAGGGATTCTCTCTTTTTGGCCACAGATTGCCCCTTCTGACTCCACTCAGTTGTCTTCCATAACGCAAATTATATTGATAGAAACAAGTCTTAAGTCAGCTACAGAAGAAGAGCCACTGTTTCCCCATGTTAACATATTGCTACTAAAGCTATCATTTATTGTGCATCAAATATGGTCCAGGAACTATGAGAGGAGTTTTGTGAATTCTTCTTTGCACTAATGCAGTGCAGTTAAGTACTTTGATCACCATTTTAGGGGCACAAAAACAGGCACGATCACATAGTGATCGAGCACATATAGCGATGTCATGCCTATATCTGTCTAGAGGTGACCCACCCAAAGCATCACTCTACCTGAGAAGCTTCTCCAGCAATAAGAGCAGGCCAAATCACCAGAGGTGCTGGAGAGTCCATGCCCCCCAAGAGTGACCTTCACCTGACAAAAATTTAGACTAAAAACTCTAGCTTCCTTGTCTCTTTGTGGACAGCAATAAAGTATGTTCTACACCTCTCACTTCTTATCCATTTATGACTTCTTGTCCTAGTTTGCCTCTTGGTCGAGCTTGCTCTCAAGATATTAAGGGGTTCTCTCTTTTTGGCTGAAATTGCCAACTTCCAGTATTTTGCCAAAATGACCGACGTGAAGGGCAAGGGGAGCAGCACCCAGTGTAGGTTCTCTAAGCCTTTAAGAAAACATGGAACTGTTCCTTCAGTCACATCCATGTGTGTCTTCTACAACAAAGGTGATATTGTAGACATCATGTTCAAAAAGGAATTCCCCACAAATGTTCTCAGGGTGAAACTGGGAGAGTCTAGTGTTACCCAGCATGCTGGTGGCACTGCTGGAGACAAACAAGTTAAGGGCAAGGCTCTGGACAAAAGAACTAATGTAAACACTGAGCAGATTCAGCCCTCTAAGAGCTGAGATAGCTTCCTGAAGTGTGTGAAGGAATGTAATCAGAAAAACAGAAAGCCAAGAGAAAAGTACCTGGGCTCAACTGAAGCACCAGCCTTCTCCCGCTAGAGAAGCATTCTATGTAGGAACCAGTGGAAAGAAGCCTGAGCTGCTGGAACCCATTCCCTACAAATTTGTGGTGTAATAGATGTAAAAAAGTAAAAGACCTCTGTGTTGTGTTAGTCACACAGTTGTGTCTGACTCTTTGCAACCCCATGGACTGTCCTATGGACTTCTGCCCATAGAACTTTTCAGGCAAGAATACCAAAGTGTGTTTCCATTTCCTACTTCAGAGGATCTTCCCAAACCAGGGATCAAACCCAGGTCTCCTGCATTGCAGGCAGATTCTTTACCATCTGAGCCACAGGAACGCCCCAAAGACCTCTGGGCTGTGGGGGTGGAAGAGATATTAAGGGCTCTGGTGGCAGGCCTCAGGTTTGAAATTCATGGAAGAATGTTATCCCTGGAAGCCGTCAGAGAATTAAGGCAAGACATTAGACCTGGAGGAACAGCAATACCAACAACAGGGCTCAGAGTACAGAGTATTATAGATGGACATAAGGTCAGAGCAAGGTCAGTTGGTTATAATTAATGGAAAGGATCTAAAAAAACACAGATCAAAGTCTCAGTTTCTTTATCTGTAAATTGTAGCTAATAACAGTATCCACCTTGATATGTTGTGAAGAGAGGGAAATGAGTTGATATGTGAAGACTTTCACATAATGCCTGGCACACTGTAAGCATTAGATATTATTATTTAAGCATTTCTGTAAAAAAGAAAGTATGTGCCTTTTATTCTAAATTTGGCTTCTGGCTCCAGACCAAAAAACTCCTTCAGTACAATGGTCTTTGTTAGTATCCACAGGCTGTTTATTATCCCCCTGTTGTCTTGGATCATTTCCATATGGTCAGTGCAGAGGGGCCCACAGACCACCATCTCCCCCGGGGAAATAAACATTCCCATCACTCCACCCTGCGCGGCAAACATTGTTCTACTCAGGGTCACAATTTACAGAAGTATTTAGCTGTCTGGGAAATTCTTCCCAGAAGTAAGCCAGATTAAAGAGGTAATTTGAAAAACACATTCCAAGTGTATATAAAAACATATTATGTGTATTATATGCTATAATATTTATTTGTTCAGCTGCGTCACCCGGGATTTTCGTTGCAGTCCATGAATTCTCTGTTTGTAGCACCACAGTAGCTGTGGCACATACGCTTAGTTGGTCTGTGACATATGGGCTCTTCATTCCCTGACCAGGATTGAACCCATGTCCCCTGCAGTGCAAGTCAGATTCTTAACCTGTGGACTACCAGGGAAGTCTCTATTATATTTATAATATGAAAATGCAATTTTTCCAAAGAATGTATTAAAATACATAATATATAATATACTCATTATAAACATTAATGTATTACAAATGATATTATTACTATGAAGAGAAACATTGTCATGTTCTTGGGTTAAGTATCCTACATGCTTTATCTCATCTTATTTTCTTATATCCTGAGAATTTGATAAAATAGGTTGTTTTCCTCTTTTTACAGCTGAGGAAACCAAGGCATAAAACTGAAGTTGGATTCACCTGAAACTATTAACATTGTTAATCAGCTATAGTGTCAAAGTGTTAGTCCCTCAGCAGTCTCCAACTCTTTGTACTCCATGGACTGTAGCCCACCAGGCTCTTCTGTCCATGAAATTCTCCAGGCAAGGATACTGGAGTTGGTGAACATTCCCTTCTCCATACCCCAATAGGAAGGGGGGAAAAAAATTGAAGTTGGGTGTTTCATTCTAGGTCACACAGGCTGTACTAAGTCAGTTACAGCATCTGATTTGCCCATGCCCTATTCTAATGGAAAGTTTCCAGTTCACCTCTTCTATTGCCCAGTAAGTCATTTTTGGGCTTGTTACTAGCTAGAGTGGATGCCTCCATCCAAAGACAGCCACAAGCACATAGACAGTAGTTCAAGGACACCTGAAGCTGGCTCAAAAAGATCAAATGGGACAACTAGAGACTCTCTAATTTGAAAAAAGAAACACCGTTTTCCATGAGAACCGAAATAAGAGGCAAAAAGATGTATCAATAGATGTCATAGATTGAGTCAGAACCATGCCAAATTAAAGCCATTTGGAAACCAAACTTCTGAAAAGCAAAAGCTGTAAGTAAGAAGAGGAACTTGGAAAGTTAAAGTGGATATCAAAGCTGATATGTACAGAGTAGCTGAGACAGGTCACCCTGAGACTGGGTGGAGAGCCAGGCACTCCTTTTTGCCCACATTCCAATGAGGCTCCGAATCTGGATCAAGTTTCTAGCTCTAGTTGCAGCTCCACTTTGAATTTCAGAGAGATTTCTGCCTAGATTCCACTTCTACTGAAGTAGCTTAATTGAGACTCTTTTCACTGTATTCAAAGAGCCTAACTGGGACAGAAACAGAGCAGTGCTGAGCAGCTCATCTCTCTGACCCCACATACCAACCACTGGGCTACCCTTCCTGCACAGACCAGAGATATTGCCAGGTGCAGACATGGGCCTTGAAAAATAGGTCAGAAACCATACAGCAGCCAGTACTAATTCAGGTTTGCTGCTTATACACAACTCTAAAGTCGACTTTCCAAATGGAAAGTCAAGGAGTAATTGGAAACAGCAAACGTCCAAAGAGTGGGATTTGTCAAAAAAACAGCACCCAAATGTTTGCCTATTGCGAAGTGCAGGAGAAAAGCTATAAAATTGTAGGTACAAGATGTTTCTATTTTTGCAAACATGAGAGTATATGAAAATAGATAAAAGACCAGAAGGAAACGCATTCATTCATTCATCAAATGTTTCATGAGTGTGTTCTAGGTGCTCAGGATACCAGAGTAAGCAAAAAGCTCTTCCTACCCTCAAAGAACTTCTGGTCTAGTAAGGAAGAACAACACAGGCACGGTAATCATTATAAGTGTTGAGGGAAATGCACTTGGTGGAAAACTTTATCATGGGCAGTGTGATCTTGTCAGAGAAGTTAGCAAAGGCTTCTCTGATAACTAAGTTGTGATGGATAAATATGCAGTACCTGCATGAAGGGTTGTCCAGGCAGAGGCTATAGCATGGGCAGAGTCCAGTAAGGAGGGACACTTGCCCTTTGGAAATAGTTGTCTCTGTATGGATAACAAATTACTAGGAGCCAGGATGGATGAGCAGGAAGAAAACGAGGCCAGTATGAAATCCGTCACAGTGAGCCAGGTGGCATAAGATGGCAGCAGCATGGGCTGGGAGACAGGGTTAGGGATAGAAACAAGCTGATGAATGGGAAGCACCTAGGAAAGTCAAAATCAATAGGAATTGGTGATAGATTGGATATGGAAGGTAAAGGAAAGGCAATTTTCAAGAATGGCTTAGGTTTCCAGTGTGAATAGCTGGATGAATGGAGTTACCAACACTCTGATATGGGAACACTGGAAAAGGAACAGGTTTGGGGGAGAAGAGTATGAGTTTAGTTTTTAGTTTTGCAAGATGAAAAGAGTGCTAGAGGGACTTCGTTAGTGATCCAGTGGCTAAGATTCATGCTCTTAAAGCATGAGGACCCAGGTTCAATCCCTGGTCAGGGAACTAGATCCTGCATGCTGAAACTAAGACCCGGCACAGCCAAATAAATACATATTTAAAAAAAAAAAAAGAGTGCTGCTGATGTGTTGCACAACAATGTGAATAGACTTAAAATTATTGAACTTTGCATTCTCAGATGGTTAACATGGTTAAAAACAGCAACAACAACCAAAATAGCTAAAGAAAGAAGTTTTCTTTCTAGTTCTAATATAGCGGGAATATTGGGCCCAGGGTATTCCAGAGTTCTGAAAGTATTAACGTCAAATGTCATGTTTCAAAATCTTCTTAGATGAAACAGTACTGAATATGCACTTGGGTTTGAAATACAAAATTAATCAAAGTTGAGTCCCTTGAGTTGAGATATTTAAAACAACTAAGACATTTTCAATTTACGTGTAAATTCATCTAGCACAAAAGTGATATTAAAGATTTGGTTACATTGTCCCCTCTCCCAAAATGGCTATAAAGGACACTGTAAGGAAAATTTGAATGTGAGCTGTACTCAATGACATTACACCAAGGTTAAATTTCTTACATGTGATCAGGGCATTGTGGTTATGTAGGACGATAAAGCTCTTTTGCAGGTGAAGCATCATAATACCTGCCACTTAATATCAAATGGTTCAGCAAAATAAAACGTTTCATATAAAGATAGAGCAAAGAGTGTGTGGGAGCTCATTATGCTATTCTTTTATGTTTTAAATTCAAAATGTTTGGAGGAGGACATAGGGAGCACACAATTTCCAGCTTAGATGGAGAATGAGGCTTGAAAGGTGCAGCCAAGAACAGGCTCAGAATCTCTGAAGGATCAGAGTGGTAAGAACATGACTTTCCTGGTAAAACACTGCTTTCCTTATGCCCGAGTTAGATGCTGCGCCTTGTTCTACTGACACTGTTAGTCAGGGTGGGGATGCTACAGCCAGAACTTCCCCAGGGACTCAATCTTACAACACTCTCTCAACTGAGTAAATAAATCCAGCAGAGATGGTCACCTCTGGATGGACCATTAGAATTAAAAAGTGTGAACCTGAACAGCCGAGGATAAGGCCTCAGCACAGCGTGGGGTGGGAGAGTTGGGGGACGGGGACTTCCAATCAATCTCATTTTGAAACATCCAGGTGGCCTTCTCACGCTTAAAACACTTCATTTAGCGTGGAAAAATGTGACCAAGTCTGTGTGACATTTCAAGCTACAGAATTTCAATGCATCTTTAGATGAGAGATGAAAAACAGGGAAAATATTGGGTTAATAACGTCCATCTCTATATCTCCATTTCAAGGGAAGCTTTCACGTATGCCCATGGATATATCATCCACATTATCCAGAGATTCTCAGATTAGCCTAAATTCTTTTAAACCTGACATACTGGAAACCTAATGCCATAAATATGATTCAGTAGCTCTGATCTTTTATGATTCTTAAAAAATATGTAGAAACATTTTAACACAATGTTAAAGGCATTCAGGAAGGCCCTTTAGATGATCCCCAGTCTGGGTTAACAACACTGCTGCTCAGGATTGTGGATAAAATAAGACATGGATGTGAGAAGATAAAATATTATTGAAAGGTACTACCGGGGTCCAGCCCCGGTGGATCCAGGGTGATTCGAAGGTGGAGACGGAGTCCGCGTACTAGGAAAGAATTTATTCAATTACAGATAGAGAGAGATTCGGAAATTAGCAGAAAAAAGGAGCTGAATAACTTGGCTTATATGGGATGCCAATCACCACCTACGTAGGCCACAGGCGTCTTTCCGTTCTCCCGAAGGAGAGGAGGCACTGAGGCCTCCCTGGTCCGATCTTAGAAGCCCAGGCAGAGTTAGTAGGCTTGGTGAGGACCCAAGTGCCAGATATTATTCAGCCAGAAAATAGTGAGAGGTATTAGAGGAAGAAAGAGGCTGAATAACTTGGTTTACACGGGATACCAATAAAATTCCAAGACAAGGAATTTGCACCATCTACGTTGGGCCACCGGCGCCACTTGAACATCGAAAGGTGCCCCTCCTTGGGCACCTTTTTCGAGTGGACTTGAAAGCCGGGGCAAGTAAGCAGACATGGCAGGCACCCGTGCTCCAGATGGGAATTCAGCCAGAAATACGGAGGATGAGAAAGAACGACATGGGGGAATCAGTCTTTCCGGAAACTGATCCGTTTTCTTTATTTTCAGGTTTGCTTATATACCTTTTGTTACACATAGGGATGAATACAAAGTCACGCGGGGGTCAGCAGTCCTGACCTTTATCAAAAATCGGGTGCTTTACATAAAAAAAGGTCTTAGGGGTTTCACATCATCTTCTGGCCATGAGGCCTGCTAACACTTCATGACCCTCTCTTTCTGATAACCAAAAAACTCATTTTTTCCAAGGGTGTTTTTTCTTAAACCAGGCACCACCCTCCAGATAAAGGTACATTCCTATAGGGTAAGGGTGTAATGAGTTACAATCAAGAAAGGAATTTATCTAACCCAAGGTTAACATGATTAATCTTAAAGGTTAATACTTATTTCTCTTATATGCTAGTTATATTCATTATAAGGGCAGGGAATTAGAAGCAATTATTGGCACAACAAATGAAAAACCCTTCACCAATACAATTCCTAATCAACCCACTATACTAATAAATTCTAACTTCCCAAAAGAATCCGTCTTTAGTAAGTTTAAAACATCTCGTGCCTCTCGCTGTTGGGAGGCTGTAAATAATCACATTTGGCCAGACGAACCTATACAGGCAGGCTAGATAACCTTCAGAGGAGTTTGTAAGCTAAAACACTTTGTCACGCCCAGGAATTTTATCAACTGGAGCTGCAAGTTAACTCCTTCTCCGAGAGAAATGGTTATGGGGGAGAGCCCCCCGTAAAGTCAGAGGTGTAGGTGAGAGCATAAAACAGACTCTTGGTTTTGGGGGTAGATGCTCGGGAACAGGGGGTTTCCTGAGGCTTGATCACGCCTTTGCATATGCCAAGCCTCCTTCCTCATGACCTTTGCCACGGGCGGAGTTCCTCACGCTGGCCCCCGGCAAATTATCAATGGGCCAGTGGTCATACCCCAAAAAGCATAATAGAATTTATGATTCTATTTGGTTACCCAGACAATTAAGGTATTCTTTAAGGTGACAGAGAACCTAGGTACGAGCCCTTGAGTTCTTCCATCCAGGGGTGTCTGGTTTTCCAGTTGGTATGCCCTTTCCGTAGATACTGGACATATAGTTCAAAGTCCACTGTCTGGCCCAAGATGGAGTTCTGCTTTCAAGATGTAGCCCTTCTTTCAAGATGGAGCATGTTCTGTTTCCCTCTTCAACACTACCCTTGTGGAGTTTACAGTCTAATGGTGAGGTTGATGTTATCCATCAAAGAATAATGCAAATAAGGCATGGATGTGAAAAATGTCATGAAGCAAAGAATACTGTTAAAACACAGATTGGGAGACTGACCAAGAATAGAGAGGACTCAGGGTTTCGGGATCAATTTCCATAAGGAAGTTCCCAGTGGGCTGGTATCAAAGGAAAAGTGGAAGTAAACTAAGAAAATTAGGAACGAGTTTTCTGAACATAGGATTCAGCACGTGCAAAGAGCTTGGTTTGGAAAAGACAGGTTTCATGTTTCTAATAACACCTCACACTCAGCTCAATTCTAAATTTTTAAATTCTCAACCATCCTGTTGGACAAGTATTGATAATACTCTCATTTTGTAGATAAGTCAATTGAAATAAAAATGCATATAAAAACTGTAAATTTCAGTTTTATTTGGAGGCTTACTGAGGACTATAGCTCAGGGGCAGTCTCTCAGATTGTTCGAGGAACTGCTCAGAAGTGGTAGAGGGGAAGTGCACATTCCAGCATAAGATTGCTGCTAGTCATGAGGGAAAAATATCTCAGTTACTGATTCACGATTGATTTGGGATAGCCTGGTTTAGGAATTTTGTTCTTCTCTGAGTGCTAATAGGGAGACACTGAAGGTTTACAGCAGAGAAACATACCTCATAAAATTTCAGTAGTCCTTAAAAAAGAAAAAACTTGTTCTTATATCTTTTCTTTATGACATTCCTGGACTGGGCAAATTTTCTTTATTATTGTATGAAGGTGGAAGTTCAGAGGACTTTGGCAATTTGCACAACAGCTAACAGGAGCAGTCACCAGAGGCAAAGAAAACATGCATGTCCAACTCACATCACCAATGCTCTAGTACTGAGGCTTGTAGTTTTGGCTGGGTGCTCCTGGAATTCCTAATAAGTTCCAAAATGTCAGTTCCCTGAAAGCCTGGAAATCACACCTGGGGAGGCAGCACTTATCATTTCTGTCATTGTGGTTACACTGCTTTCTTCTCTAAGCCTCAGCTGCCTTACTTGCTGGGCTGATGTTCTCTGGGCTCCACTTCTCTACACCCTGGGCTGAAGCAGTATGTTCTCCACTTGTATTCAGAGCTCTCCACCCAGGGCCCTTTTTCAGACTTTAGTCTGAACTACGCAAAGATATTAAAAGGTGGAGGAAACCCAGTTACCTTCCCTTCCCCTTAGGACCACTCGCCCTGCCCCTCCTCCAACACAATGAGCCCCTCAGTCAATTCTCTCACAGTAGCCTCAGCCCAGTTCAGCTCCAAAAAATAATAAGCAAAGCTCTAAACTGCCTTACCACAGGGAGACACCAGCACACTGACTCAGAAATCATTGGTAGTGACACAATAGCAAATGTTTTCACTTTATCAGCAATTTATTCCATGCTGAGCATTGTGCTAGAGGCCCTGCTGAAATCCTCACCTCAATCTTTACTCATTCCTATTCTACCATCAGGATTGTAGCTTTAGCCACACACCATCTGTCTGGAAATCAACTCACCTTTCAATGCACACATCTAAACCCTAAGCAATATACTATGCATTAAAAGAGGAGTCTGTGGTTCTGTTAGCTTTTTTTCTAATGAAGATTGTCAACTACAAATTGGCATTAGCTATTCCCTGGTGGCTCAGAGGTTAAAGTGTCTGCCTGCAATGCGAGAGACCTGGGTTCGATCCCTGGGTCAGGAAGATCCCCTGGAGAAGGAAATGGCAACCCACTCCAGTATTCTTGCCTGGAGAATCCCATAGACGGAGGAGCCTGGTGGGCTACAGTCCATGGGGTCGCAAAGAGTCGGACACGACTGAGCAACTTCACTCACTCTACAAGGATTAAATCATGTGCTGCTGTGGCTGGTGACCTTCAACAAGCCCAGGAGGGAGTTTAGAGTGGAAGTTAAGACTGAGACACTCTGTGCTTTGGAAAACTGACAGCAGAGGTCTTCAGATAATTTGATATTTTTAGGAGAAGATTTTAATGAGCCCAATTCTTGCATCTCCTCTTATCTGGAAAAGCACTAAATTCCTTTGTTGCAGGGAAAACCCCATTCTGGCTCCATGTTGGAGCTGTTTCATTGACTTGCTTTCCTTTGCTTTTGTTATTATAATCATACAAAATGTCCTGCCTCAGAGAATCCTTCCTTTCTGCCTGACTGGCACTAAAGTGCTTTTTTTCAGCTCACAGAGAAATAATCTGACCCTGCCACCTGTGAATAGCTGCAAGAAAGAAGAGATTAATACATCCCTTTCCTGAGGCTAGCTGTTCGCAGAGACATTTTGCAAGACTTATGGCCCCTTTTACTTTCTCATTGTCTCTTTATTTTGCCCTTTTGCTTTATTTTCTCACCTCCTCCATCTCTGTTCTATAGAAGAATCTGGTATCCAGCCTCTAGTAAGATGGCTATTTTGAGATACTACTCTTCAATCTTCTCATTCAGCTGGCTTTCCAAATTCATATTCCTTGCCCCAATTCCTTGTGTCTCAGATTCATGTGGCGAGCAGAGTGAGCTGGACTTGTTAACACTTTCATGGCGACATCTGCTCCTCATGACTAACTAAACGTTTTACAAAAATATGTGCTTGATTACATGAACTTCTCCTTCACCAAAATCACATATATATTGACCTTTCCCTGTCTACCTCTTTGGAGCAGGTTCTCAGAGCTGAGTGTTGTCCTCAGACAGCTCTGAGAAACCGTTCCAAATGTTGCAGAGAAGAAATCAATTCTGACTTCATGTTAGAACCTGTTTCTTTGGCTTATGTTTGGTTGCTTTTGTTATTTTATAATCATACATGTGAAGTGAAATAAAGTTGCTCAGTCATGTCTGACTCTTTGTGATCCCCACGGACTGTAGCCTACTAGGCTCCTCTGTCCATGAGATTTTCCAGGCAATAGTACTAGAGTGGATAATCATACAGAGAGGCTTGCTGAAAAGGACCTTACCCGTCTGTGTATTTGTAAACTAAAGTGCGATGTTCACCTTATAGGGAGATAAGTGACCCTACCAAACTTTGAATAGAGGAGATTAACACACCCCTTCCAAAGACTGGCCATTCCCTTGGAGATGTTTTGCAAAACTGAAGACCCTTTCACTTTACTTCCCCACTGCCTCTCCCTCTCTCTTCTGCCTTTGGACTTTAGTTCCATACTGCTTCTTTCTCTCTGACTCTACCAAAGGACTTGGCATCCAGACCCCAGGAAGATGGCTATTTTGACCCCTAGCCTGTTATTTTCTTGGTCAGTGACTCCTTGAATAAAGCCTCTTCCTTGCCTCAACTCCTTATCTCTCAGATTTATTGGCCTACTGTGTGATGAACACAGTGAGCTTGGACTCAGTAACACAAAGAAGTGAGGGAGTTCCATGCAATCAAGTGTTTCTTTTACAAAAACTTTTCTGTTAGTCAAGAGGAGCTGGTGTCACCATGAAATGATTTAGTGCTTTTCTGAAGAGGAAAAGTTAAAATTTTACATAACCTCCTGCTTATTCTGCCTCTGTAACTCAGCTTGCTCCTTGCAAAGTCTGGACCACACGGTCACATAGTCTCAGAAAGTGAGGACTTAAAATACTAGGAACTGAAGCTTATCTTATTCACCCTTGTCCTGCTCTTTGCAATTGCCCAGTCCCTGCAAACATGCTTAATCATCCCTGTCCATGTAAAGGTCAGGCATTCCCCTCCCCATCTTGACTGCTGCTCCTGAGTGTGAAACCAATTAGTTTAAACCAGCCTATGGGCAGCTACTGTTGCCCACTATAATCTGTCTATAAAAACGCTTGGTTCAGGGCTCAGAGCTTGGAGTGTTAACTCCTCTGGGCCCATTGGTTTAATAAACCTGAGTTCTCCAACTCTCCGAGTGTGGTGATTGGTTTTTCAATTACTGGTTTCTGCAATATTTCTGGAGGCCCCAGTGAGATTCCAACCATGCCAGCCTCTTGAGCTGCCAAATTGTTGGCTCAGCCAGGCTGGAGTGAAGGAACCAAGACAAACAAAGAGGCCCAACAGCTGACAGTATTTTGGGTTCTTACTCCTTGGAAGAAAAGTTATGACCAACCTAGATAGTATATTCAAAAGCAGAGACATTACTTTGCCGACTAAGGTCCATCTAGTCAAGGCTATGGGGCTATGGTTTTTCCTGTGGTCATGTATGAATGTGAGAGTTGGACTGTGAAGAAGGCTGAGTGCAGAAGAATTGATGCTTTTGAACTGTGGTGTTGGAGAAGACTCTTGAGAGCTCCTTGGACTGCAAGGAGATCCAACCAGTCCATTCTGAAGGAGATCAACCCTGGGATTTCTTTGGAAGGAATGATGCTAAAACTGAAGCTCCAGTACTTTGGCCACCTTATGCGAAGAGTTGACTCATTGGAAAAGACCCTGATGCTGGGAGGGATTGGGGGCAGGAGGAGAAGGGGACGACTGAGGATGAGATGGCTGGATGGCATCATGGACTCGATGGACATGAGTCTGAGTGAACTCCGGGAGTTGGTGATGGACAGGGAGGCCTGGCGTGCTGCGATTCATGGGGTCGCAAAGAGTCGGACACGACTGCACGATTGAACTGAACTGAACTGAAGCCAAATAGGCTTAAGCAAAGGAAGAAATCAATTGTTTCCTATCACTAAAAAGCCTATGGTATATCTAGCCAGAAAAGGTTCAAAAGTGCTCAACTCATGTCATCAGGATTTGCCACTCCCTATTCTCCGTATTAGTTTAATTTTCAAGAAGCCTCTCTCCTCTTGGCTTATTAGACACAGTATCTCTAGACCAGAATTTCTCAATAGTAGGTGAGTTTGGCCTCCCAGAAATATTTGACAAAGTGTGTTGACATTTTTGATTGTCATAACTGGGGACAGGGATGGGCAGCGCTGCTGGCATCCAGTAGGTAGAACATTCTAAAGGGATGTGCCTCAAATGTCAATAGAGTCGAGGTTAAGAAACTCTGCTTGAGGCATTCTATCACCAATGAAAGAGAGCTTCATTTTCTACAGAGATTTAGTGATAGTTTACGACTTATTGGCACTGGTTGGCTCAGCCTGGCTTATACCCTAAGAAAATCAATGTGGCTACAGAGTTGTTGTACTCTTATAGGCAGGTCTGGGTCCAAATATTATTATTACAAGGAAGAGGATTGTTGTAGTTTAGTCTCTAAGTTGTGTCTGACTCTTTTGTGACCCAATGGACTGAGCCTGCCAGGCTCCTCTGTCCATGAAATTTCCCAGGCAAGCATACTACAGTGGGTTGCCGTTTCATTCTCCAGGGGATCTTCCTGATCCAGGGATTGAACCCATGTCTCCTGTGTCTCCTACATTGGCAAGTGGATTCTTTACCACTAGGAAGCCCAAAACAAGCCATCTAGGAAGCCCAAAATGGATCAAGGCAGGGGATTATTTCCACCCAAATCCTGTGGACTTAGAGTGGGGGAGAGGTGGTTCCCTAAAGGAAAATAATGATGTTCTTGCCAGAAAAAAAGGAATGGATGAATGGCAGTCAGGAACAATAGCATGTACTAGAGCATCCGCAGTGGTAATAGTGACTCTATTAGATCAACGCATGTAACTATGCCCATAAGAGAGATGTTAAGGAAAAGGATGCCCAAGCTATTATCATGTGAGCTCTAGAGAGTATCCCCTTGTTTGTGGGTTAACCTAGAAGAGTAAAACCAGTGGGAGAGCTTCAGGGTTAGGAACGGTAGGCCAGTGGGATAAAGTTTAAGGGGCCGAGTGGTAATATAGAGGAGCTTTTAAATGTTCATTGCCTTCTTCGTCTGCACTAAGCTGAGTCACAGCCATTATAGTGGCTCATTGTGGTAGGCAGAATGCTAAATAAAAATTCCCAAGATGTCCCAACCTGCAGTACACACACTACATACTTCCTACGAATAGGATGAGTTTTGATCCCACATTTAGGTTCTGTGATATGCACAATAGATGTTAAAATGGGGGGTTACCTGGATGGGCCTAACCTAATCATATGAGCCCTCTAAAAGTAGGCAGTGTTTTCAGTTGGTGGAGGAGAAATCAGAGATTCAAAGCGTGAGAAAGATTTGAAGGTCTGTTGCTGGCTTGAAGATACAGAAAGTCAGGCAATGGCTATGTGTGTGTGTATCCACTAGAAAGTGAGAGTGTCCCCTGCCTAAGAGTCAGCAAAGTGGAAATGCCAGTCCTGCTGATTCAAGAAGATAAGTTCTGCCAGTAATCATGAACTTGAAGGGAACTCTGAGGCTCAAATGAGAACAGCAGCACTCGCCATGTGTTCCATCCCAGTGAGACCCTGAGCAGAGAATCCAGTCATGCCATGTCTTGACTTCTGACCTAGAAAAATGGCAAAATAACAACTTTTTTGTTGTTTTAAATAGCTAAGTTTTGGGTAATTTGTCATGCAATAACAGAGAACTGATAGAGTTAGGTTTTAGCTCAAGATTGCCCATTTCCATAGACACATACTGCTCAAGTATTCTGTGGCAGAATAGCAGAAGTTATAACCCCACAGGCAACAATAAAATTTGTAGGAGGGCATATTCAATTTTATGCTTACATGGACTTGGTATAGGAAGGGCCACAGCTATTTTTGCCATCCACTAATGGATAATTAGCAGCATTGTTCCACCTCTTTTCTTTGCCCTTTCTTCTCACTGAATTCCAGCTATGATAAATTTGCCTTGCCTCTGGATTTACCTTGTAGTCTCACACTTTACCATTCTGGGTCAAAAACTCTTTCCTCTGCCTGATATGTTCTTCATCCTTGACTTTCCCTGATGAATTTGACTTTTCCTTCAAGGTTTGGTTCAAGTATAATTTCTTCTGTGAAGAATTCCTTCCTTTCCCCAGTGCATAGTGCAACAAATGTCTTTAATCTCTCTGTGACTCAGATCTTCTTGGTTGACAATAAGGATTTTGAGAGCTGGAAGTCTGATCTGATTGATTTGGGCAATTCTCATGGCCTCTAAGCACAGGGCCTGGAATATCACTGGGCTGTTGAATAGAAGTCTGCCCTGAGTCTTGTTGGGTTGTCACTACAGTAGGTTATTGCTTATAATAACTGAGTATAAGACTTCTCAATTGGGCTTTGCTTTATCATGTCTCCGCAGCTTTGGGTGAAGAATCTCATGTCTCCCAGTAGTATCAATGCCTCACTATCGCAGCTGGTGATCAAGTATAATTTCTTCTGTGAAGAATTCCTTCCTTTCCCCAGTGCATAGTGCAACAAATGTCTTTAATCTCTCTGTGACTCAGATCTTCTTGGTTGACAATAAGGATTTTGAGAGCTGGAAGTCTGATCTGATTGATTTGGGCAATTCTCATGGCCTCTAAGCACAGGGCCTGGAATATCACTGGGCTGTTGAATAGAAGTCTGCCCTGAGTCTTGTTGGGTTGTCACTACAGTAGGTTATTGCTTATAATAACTGAGTATAAGACTTCTCAATTGGGCTTTGCTTTATCAAGTCTCCGCAGCTTTGGGTGAAGAATCTCATGTCTCCCAGTAGTATCAATGCCTCACTATCGCAGCTGGTGATCCTGCCCAGATGAGTTGTTCAAGCAAGGACTTTTCCTCTTGCCTTCACTGAAATTGTCATTAAAAAATTTTTTTTTGTTGTTGTTGATGTGTAGCAAAAAGAATACAATATTGTAAAGCAAAACAAACTAAAAAAATAAAAATTAATTAAAAAAAAAATTTTTTTTCAGCAGAAGTTCACAATTCCTGGGCATCAACTTCACTATAAGGCACACAGTGTGCATATAACCAATTTATTGAATAAATAAAAGACAGCAGAGTATGATTTCATAAAGAATATTTCTTACTTACCCATTGGCTTCCCCGGTGGCTCAGAGGTTAAAGCGTCTGCCTTCAATGCGGGAGACCCGGGTTCGATCCCTGGGTCGGGAAGATCCTCTGGAGAAGGGAATGGCAATCCACTCCAGTATTCTTGCCTGGAGAATCCCGTGGACGGAGAAGCCTCGTAGGTTACAGTCCACGGGGTCGCAAAGAGTCGGACACGACTGAGCGATTCACCCCCTCACCCCCCACCCATTGCTTACTCATGCTTACTCACTCATTAACACAATTTGGGTGTTTATATATTTGGAAAGTGTAGTGTACGTGCCCTCAGGGGTCTGTGAGCTGGGAGAAATAGGACTCATGCTTGAGAAGGACTGAGAAATTTGCCTGACTCAAATAGTATTAGTGGGCTTCCAAGCTCTAGACTGACATACAAGAGAGAGATTTGCTCTATTTTACTTAATTATCTGCTGACTATGCCTCAGATATCACTATGTGTGAGAAAAGACTGATCTCTTATTCTTGGTACTGAAAAGAAATGTCAGCTCAGGTTTGTCTAGGGCACTTGGGACTTACTTCAAATGTATTAGCAAAATCTAACATTCTATTGCCAAAGCCTTTGACTGTGTGGATCACAATAAACTGTGGAAAATTCTGAGAGAGATGGGAATACCAGACCACCTGACCTGCCTCTTGAGAAACCTGTATGCAGGCCAGGAAGCAATAGTTAGAACTGGACATGGAACAACAGACTGGTTCCAAATAGGAAAAGGAGTATGTCAAGGCTGTATATTGTCACCCTGCTTATTTAACTTCTATGCAGAGTACATCATGAGAAACGCTGGACTGGAAGAAACACATGCTGGAATCAAGATTGCTGGGAGAATTATCAATAACCTCAGATATGCAGATGACACCACCCTTATGGCAGAAAGTGAAGAGGAGCTAAAAAGCCTCTTGACGAAAGTGAAAGAGGAGAGTGAAAAAGTTGGCTTAAAGCTCAACATTCAGAAAACAAAGATCATGGCATCTGGTCCCATCACTTCATGGCAAATAGATGGGGAAACAGTGGAAACAGTGTCAGACTTTACTTTTTTGGGCTCCAAAATCACTGCAGATGGTGACTGCAGCCATGAAATTAAAAGATGCTTACTCCTTGGAAGGAAAGTTATGACCAACCTAGATAGCATATTCAAAAGCAGAGACATTACTTTGCCGACTAAGGTCCGTCTAGTCAAGTGGTCCCATCACTTCATGGGAAATAGATGGGGAAACAGTGGAAACAGTGTCAGACTTTACTTTTTTGGGCTCCAAAATCACTGCAGATGGTGACTGCAGCCATGAAATTAAAAGACGCTTACTCCTTGGAAGAAAAGTTATGACCAACCTAGATAGTATATTAAAAAGCAGGGACATTACTTTGCCGACTAAGGTCCGTCTAGTCAAGGCTATGGTTTTTCCTGTGGTCATGTATGGATGTGAGAGTTGGACTGTGAAGAAGGCTGAGCACCGAAGAATTGAATGTTTTTGAATGTTTTTGAACTGTGGTATTGGAGAAGACTTTTGAGAGTCCCTTGGACTGCAAAGAGATCCAACCAGTCCATTCTGAAGGAGATCAGCCTTGGGATTTCTTTGGAAGTAATCATGCTAAAGCTGAAGCTCCAGTATTTTGGCCACCTCATGCGAAGAGTTGACTCATTGGAAAAGACCTTGATGCTGGGAGGGATTGGGGGCAGGAGGAGAAGAGGACGACTGAGGATGAGATTGCTGGATGGCACCACGGACTCAATGGACATGAGTCTGAGTGAACTCCGGGAGTTGATAATGGACAGGGAGGCCTAGCGTGCTGCGATTCATGGGGTCACAAAGAGTTGGACATGACTGAGTGACTGAACTATGACCCAACAATCCCACTGCTGAGCATACACACCAAGGAAACCAGAATTGAAAGAGACACGTGTACCCCATTGTTCATCACAGCACTGTTTATAATAGGACATCGAAGCAACCTAGATGTCCATCAGCAGATGGATGGATAAGAAAGCTGTGGTACATATACACAATGGAGTATTACTCAGCCATTAAAAAGAATACATTTGAATCAGTTCTAATGAGGTGGATGAAACTGGAGCCGATTATACAGAGTGAAGTAAGCCAGAAAGGAAAACACCAATACAGTATACTAATGCATATATATGGAATTTAGAAAGATGGTAACGGATAACCCTGTATGCGGGACAGTGAAAGAGACACAGCTGTATAGAATAGTCTTTTGGACTCTGTGGGAGAGGGAGAGGGTGGGATGATTTGGGAAAATGGCATTGAAACATGTAATAATATCATAGCTGAAACAAATTGCCAGTCCAGGTTCAATGCAAGATATAGGATGCTTGGGGCTGGTGCGCTGGGATGACCCAGAGAGATGACATGGGGAGGGAGGTGGGAAGGGGGTTCAGGATGGGGAAGACATGTACACCCGTGGCAGATTCATGTTGTTGTACAGCAAAATAAATACAATATTTTAAAGTAATTAACCTCCAATTAAAATAAATAAATATATATTTAAAAAAAAAAAAATCCGATGACTTTAGAATTATCTTGGAATGTTTTGAAAAATATAAATGCCCAAGTATTTTTTTTTTTAATTCAGAGCTCCAGATGTGATTCTAATAAGAAGCCATGTTGTAAAAAACTGAACTATATGATGATGATTTACTTTTATCTAGTTTATTTCAACTTTTATATTTCATTTTCAGTGCTTCCATTTCATTTAGGTAATGTTTTCCAATTTCTTGGTGTCTTTTTTTTGTTGTTCCTTCTCAAGCTTTTATCAAATGTGGTAGAAAAGCTTTTGTATACATATATATAGTATGTATTATATGTATATTAGGAAACATAAATTTTTGCTTAGCTAAAAGCTTTGTGACATTTTAGTTTCACTTGTTTGACTAAATATGAATAAATGCTAAATTTCTAATTTATATTCACTCAAAACTTTGATATAGTTCCATTTATTCTGGCATCTAATATTACTGCTAAAATTCTAGAAATTTTGTTATTTAAAAAATTTTTTTAAAATTGAATGAGGCTTGAAACTTCTAATCCAGTTCTGAGAATATAAAGAAGTACTATGTTGTTTAAAAAAAAAAAGGTGGGGGGATTAATATGTGATACAGTATTAATAACTAAAATACAGATTTTGTTCAAATTTCACAAAATTTTATGCTTATGTCCATTATTTGTTTTAACACCTTATTCGAGGTTTTGCATTGTTAACTAGTTTCACTGAGCAGCTTCAGTTGCATGCAACAAATTCTCATAAGTTCTTTTCATTTTTATTGTTACAAATATTTTCTAATTTTCCTTGTAATGGCTGTTAGGTACACCCATCATTTTAAAATGGGCATTTATTTTCCAAATATATGGAGTTTTAAAGTATCTTTTATATTAACTTCTCAATTAAATCTTTTCTACTATCACCTTCTGTATTTTTTCAGTCTTTTAACTTATTGAAGCTCTCAGTGGCTGAGTCAAAGATCTCTCTTTGTAAATGTCACAATCCACTTGAAAACATGAGTTACTTTCAAATATCTTTTGATAATATTTTTAACAAAATTCCACAGTGATAAGACTGTATGATTTCAATACCTTTAGACTGTGAAATTTTTGCACCTCATTTTGTATCCCTGTATATGTTTCGGTGCCTCCTGGTTTATAGTCTATGGGAATTGGAATAGAATTTGTATCCTGTTGTTGTGTAAAAATTGTATAAATCTTAATTATGTTGAATTGGTTCATTGTGCTTTTCAGGTCTACTGTATCCTTCTACTTTTCTGTCTACTTATTTTATTAATTTTTGAGAGTTTGACAATAAAACTGCAGCTAAGAATCTTAATTTATCTACTTAAAAGATAACTGTAGTATACAGTGGAACTGTATATAACTGTATGTAATCTTTTCACTCTTTACCTCAGACCCCAAACTATTTGAGTTCTGCCTTTACCATTCTCCTGGAACTGCTTTTTTCTTAAACATCTTAAGACTAACTGACAAATTTTCCCCAGACATCTTCTCAGTCTTCAATTTATTATCTCCTCCTACCAGCTTCAGCAATACAGACCACCACTCCTTTTTATTATTCTTTTTCTGCTGCTTTATTCACTAGTCTCCTATCTCGTTCACAGATTCTCCTCCTTTCTTCTCCCCTTCACATTATTTTTTTTCCAGGTATATTTTTCTGCCTTTTTTCTTAGACTTTGCCCCTTCTGTGGGCAGTTCTAGTCATTCCCATAGTATTATTTGTGTAACTGTCTTTGTATGATTACAAATATGACATCTCTTTTAAGTGGGAGCTGCCTTCCTTATCTTCGCATATCACTTAGTCCACTGCTTATTTTACACTCGGTACAATTGAAGCTGTATTCATTGCCTCTTCCTTCACCACAGTAGGTTTTCTTTCCTGTGATCTTCATGTTTGTTAATCTCAAAAATGTATAAATTAATACAGAGGATTATATGTGTTAATGAAATGTATTATTTAATACAGTGTAATTAAAATAATTACAGAGGATTTGAATAATTAGCAGATTAGCCAGAGCTGCTGCTGCTAAGTCACTTCAGCCGTTCCAACTCTTTGGGATCCCGTGGACTGTAGCCCGCCAGGCCCCTCTGTCCATGGGATTCTTTAGGCAAGAATAGTGCAGTGGGTTGCCATGCCCTTCTCCAGGGTATCTTCCTGACCCAGGGATCAAACCCAAGTCTCCTGCAGCTCCTGCTTTGAAGGCAGATTCTTTACCACTGAGCAACCAGGGAAGCCCAGATTATCCAAAGCAGTTGAAAAACAAAAGTTGGTAGATTTATACTGCCTACTTTTCTGATTTGCTCTGTAAAGATAGAATAATAAGGCAATGTGATTCTGACATAGACATGTGATGTCACTTATATGTGGAATGTTAAAAACAGAGTTATCTACAAAACAGAAATAGAGTTACAGATGTAAGTTAACAAGAAAAAGGGAGAGGGATAGATTGGGAGATTGGACTTGACATATACTACTAAATATAAAATAGATAACTGATAAGTACTCAGTATTCTGAGTAGTCCAGGAAATTCTATTCAATCCTCTGTAATGGTTTATATGAAAAAGTATCTAAAAAAGAATGGACATATGTATATGTATAACTGATTCTTTTTGCTATACATCTGAAATTAGCACAACATTGTAAATCAACTATACTCCAATAAATAAAAAAAAATATATATATATATACAGGCAAATCACAGACTAGAAGAAAACACTTGCAAAATTTGACAAAAGATATAAATTTATATATGCATATATGCGTGTGTGTATGTATGTGTGTGTGTATATATATATACATATATTTATATGTATATCCAAAAGACAGATCCAGGATATATGAAAAATTCCTGAATCTCAATAATAAATGAATATGATTTGGAGCAATTTACAAATTAATATATGTAAATAACCAGTAAGAACATGAGTATTCAAAATTATTAGTCATCAGGAGTGCAAATTAAAATCTTAATGAGATATGCTATATATCCATTAGAATGGCCAAAATATGAAACATTTACAAATGTTGACATGATTGTGAAGTAACTGGAATTATCCTGGAATATGTTGAAAATATAAATTAATGCAACCATTTTGGAAAACTTACTGGTAGTTTTGGGTCCCCCCCCCCAAAAATAGCATGCAGCTATGCTGTGACCCAACAATTCCACTGTGAGCTCTTTATCCAAGAAAAATGTAAACATAGGTTATAAAAAAAGCCTAGTAGGAGTTTAATAGAAGTTTTATTCATAATAGCTAAAAACTGAAAAGAGCCCAGCTGTCCATCAATAGGAGAATAAATAAGCAAACATATATTTACACAGTGGAATACTATTCATCAATATAAAGGAATGAATTGCTAATAAATGTAACAGAAAATACTGAGTAAAAAAATATCTTACACAAAAGAGTATATACAAGTTTCCATTAATATGAAATGCTAGAATAGGCAAAATTCGAGGGGGAAAAAATAATAATGGTTGCCTTTGGTAAGAATTAACTGTTGGTAATTTGAGTTTGAGGGATCTGGGGATTGATGAATGAAAAAGCAATTATCATTGGACAGGTTTGCATAAGAAAAGTCCTCACAGCATGAAACTAGCTAGAGGTTTTTGTCCAAAAGAGAAGGAGGGCAAAGGAGTTCCTGAGGTGAAGGAGACTGCAGTGACTGTCCCTGGAGGTTACCTGACTAAGAATGTTGCTTCGTAGCACAGTGAGGAGTCTTGATCAGAGATAGTAGTGACATCGGATCTTAAAACCCCAACCTCTAGCTTATCAGTGGCTAGCAGATGTTAGTGTTGTTTTATGGAGTATACACAGCAGGCAAGCTATAAATCATTTAAAACTCTGCTTGTTTTGGGTCATTTTTTTAAAAATAATTGCATGTATAAAATGTTAATTTATACATCATTTAGTTCCAGCTGATGTTGGAGTTAATGGATCTCAGCCTGCAATGAAGAAATAAACAAATCAGGCTAATACATAGAAGCCATCTTTATCTAATAAATATAACAAAAGGAATAAGAGGATATTTTTTTGGAGTGATGATAATATTCTATATCTTGATAAAGGTTTAAATCACACAAGTAATACATTTGTCAAAACTCATAAAATATATACCTAAGAATTGTGCATTTCATTGTATGTGATATGCATGCTAAAATACTCAGAGTGAAATGTACTGCTGTATCAGTTTGTACTGAAACACCAAAAATAGAATGGGTTAATAGATAGCTGGATAGGTATCTGATAAAGCAAGTATAGTAAAATTTTAATATAGAATCTAGGTTGGGATATATATATGTTTATTATAAAATTGTTTGCTTTTTGTTTAAAAAAGTTTATAATGAAATATTGAGGCCTACCAGGTCGAGATAGACTAAACATAACAAGAAGTTCTGAGTAAAAAAAAAAAATCTTACATAAAAGAGTATATGTAAGTTCTCATTACTATGAAAAGGGACCTCTTTGGAAACTATGCCATTGCATTAAAAAATATAGAAAGAGAGCTTTGCATTTCTTGACCGATATTAAAATATAATGTCTGCAGAAACAATCCTGTGTTTGATCACTTGACTGAAGATATGCGGTGTTTGCTCTTTTACAGAGAAAGTCCTTCCGCTAGCCTGGACACATGTGCGTTTCTGTCATCATTTGTGTGCTCCAATAGGACTCTGCTTATTGATGGCCGTGTAGAACTCAAGAGAGGCCTGCAGAGGCAGGAGCGGCACCTTTTCCTTTTCAATGATCTGTTTGTTGTAGCCAAAATCAAGTAAGTATACTGGACACTCTCTCCTGGTTTATCATTATAAAATTGCATTTCCACTAACAAAGATAACCTTTCTTTTCAATATCACTGTTAAGAATATGTGGCCTCTATTACGATAACTAATGTCTGAAGTGACTTTTATGTTTGTTTTGTTTTTGAAAAAATGTTTCGATTATTTAGTCATCTGACAACTGTTCATTTAAGTCCCGCTCTGTGCTATGCTCTGAATAAATATAGGGGACACAGTGAAGAAGGTGATGGGTATGGTCCCTGCTTTCCTGATGCTTTCATTTATAATGTGGATGGGGGAATTACAAATTGTGCTTAGTGCCATGAAGAAATAGGGTGAAGTGAAATATGGGATATATGTTAGGTAGGAAGAATAAAATCAATGAAGAAAGAAAAATGACTAGCCATTCAGATATTAGGAGGGTGGGTATTCTAAGAAGTGATAGCAGGTACAAAGCAGATGGGGAAAGTTTGGCCCTTTGGAGTTGAAAGAAGGCCTATGTCACTGGAGCATAAGAAACAGAAAGAGAGTAATATAAATTGATATTGGAGAAATAGACAAATATCAGGTTATCAGGACCTTTGTTGGCTGCATGAATTATCTATTGCCATATAACAAATTACCCCAAAAAGTAACAGTTTATGACTACAAACGTCTTACACATTTTCTCTGAGTCAAGAATCTGGGAATCGTTTAGCCAGGTGTTTCTGGCTCAAGGGCCCTAATGAGGTTACAGTAGAATTGTTGACCAGGTTTATTGTCATCTCAGAGCTGAAGGAAGAGTCTTCAAACCTCCCAGATCACTCATGTGGATTCTGGCCATCCTCAGTTCCACAGTGGCTCCTGGCCAGGGGCTATAGTTCTTTTCCATGGAGATCTCTCCATAGAGCTGCTCTTAACATGGGATTGTTTCCTTTAAAGTGAAAGATCCAAGGGAATGAGGAAGAGAGTATTGAAGGGAGTGTGTGTGTTCAGTCGCTTCAGGGTCCTTTGGTCCTTTGCGACCCCAAGGACCATAGCCCACCAGGCACTTCTGTCCATGGGATTTTCCCAGCAAGAATGTTGAAATGGGTTGCTATGCCCTTCTCCAGGGGATCTTCTCAACCCAAAGACTGAACCCACATCTACATCTCCTGCATTGCAGGTTGATTTTTTACATTCTGAGCCATTGAGAAAGCCTTGTTGAAGGGAGAGAACACTTAAAATAGAAGCTGCAGTCCTTTATAACCTAATTTTATAAGTAATATACCATCATTTCTAATGTAGGCTATTGGCCACACAGAATATTGGGAAGCCAGGATCTTTAGGGGCTATCTTGGTAGGCCATGGTAGAAGTTTACATTTTATTCCAATGTTTTAATCAGAGGAGTAGCATAAAGGGGTACATATTTTTTAATACTCTTTAAATACTCTTCTGGCTATAGTAGAGTCACTACTATGAATCAGAGGGTAGACAGGAGTAGAAGCAAGGAAACTGGGCTGGAGGTTATTGTAGTAGTCCTGATGAGAGATAATGGAGGCTTTATCTAGAGAAATGGCAGTTAAAAAAAGGATGCAGACATATTTGATTATACTTTCACTTCAGTTCAGTTGCTCACTTATGTCCAACTCTTTATGACCCCATGGACTGCAGCATGCCAGGCTTCCCATCCTTCACCAACTCCCAGATCTTGCTCAAATTCATGTCCATTTAGTTGGTGAATCCATCCAACCATCTCATCCTCTGTTGTCCCCTTCTCCTCCTGCCTTCAATCTTTCACAGCA
The DNA here is from genome assembly GCA_006408695.1 of Aepyceros melampus. Classification (NCBI taxonomy): domain Eukaryota; kingdom Metazoa; phylum Chordata; class Mammalia; order Artiodactyla; family Bovidae; genus Aepyceros; species Aepyceros melampus. The sequence continues at coordinate 118,036 of SJXQ01002146.1, read as the reverse complement.
TCAGGGTCTTTTCTAATGAGTCAGTTTTTTGCATCAGGTGGCCAAAGTATTGGAGCTTCAGAGTCAACATCAGTCCTTCCAATGAATACTCAGGATTGATTTCCTTTAGGATGGACTGGTTGGATCTCCTTGCAGTCCAAGGGATGCTCCAAGAGTCTTCTCCAACACCACAGTTCAAAAGCATCAGTTCTTTGGCACTCAGCTTTCTTTTTAGTCCAACTCACATCCATACGTGACTACTGGAAAAACCATAGCCTTGACTATGGACCTTTGTTGACAAAGTAATGTCTCTGCTTTCTAATAGGCTATCTAGGTTTGTTGCAGCTTTTCGTCCAAGGAGCAAGCGTCTTTTAATTTCATGGCTACATTCACTATCTGCAGTGATTTTGGAGCCCAAAAAATAGTCTTTACTGTTTCCATTGTTTCCCCATCTATTTTCCATGAAGTGATTGATGGGACCAGATGCCATGATCTTCATTTTTTGAATGTTGAGTTTTAAGTCAACTTTTTCACTCTCCTCTTTCACTTTGATCAAGAGGTTCTTTAGTTCCTCTTCATTTTCTGCTATAAGGGTAGTGTCATGTGCGTGTCTGAGGTTATTGATATTTCTCCAGCAATCTTGATTCCAGCTTGTACTTCATCCAGCCTGGCATTTCTCATGATGTACTCTGCATATGACTTAAATAAGCAGGGTGACAATTTATAGCCTTGGTGTACTCTTTTCCCAATTTGGAACCAGTCTATTGTTCCATGTCCAGTTCTAACTTGCTTCTTGACCTGCATACAGATTTCTCAGGAGGCAGGCAAGGTGGTCTGGTATTCCCATATCTTGAAGAATTTTCTACAGTTTGTTGTGATCCACAGTCAAAGACTCTGGCATAGTCAATAGAGCAGAAGTAGATGTTTTTCTGGAACTCTCTTGTTTTTCGATGATGCAGCAGGTGTTGGCAATTTGATCTCTGGTTCCTCTGCCTTTTCTAAATCCAGCTTGAACATCTGGAAGTTCTCAGTTCACGTACTGTTGAAGCCTAGCTTAGAGAGTTTTCAGCATTACTTTGCTATCATATACGATGAGTGCAATTGTGTGGTAGTTTGAGAATTCTTTGGCATTTCCTTTCTTTCGGATGGAATGGAAACTGACCTTTTCCAGTCCTGTGGCCACTGCTGAGTTTTCTAAATTTTCTGGCATATTGAGTGCTACACTTTAACAGCATCATCTTTTAGGATTTGAAGTAGCTCAACTAGAATTCCATCACCTCCAGTAGCTTTGTTTGTAGTGATGCTTCCTAAGGCCCACTTAACTTCGCATCCAGGATGTCTGGCTCTAGGTGAGTGATCACACCATCATGATTATCTGGGTCATGAAGATCTTTTTGTATAGTTCTTCTGTGTATTCTTGCCACCTCTTCTTAATATCTGCCTCTTCTGTTGGGTCTATATCATCTCTGTCCTTTATTGTGTCCATCTTTGAATGAAATGTTCCCTTAGTGTCTCTAATTTTTTTTAAGATATCTCTAGTCTTTCTGATTCTATTGTTTTCCTGTATTTCTTTGCATTGATCATTTAAGAAAGCTTTCTTATCTCTCCTTGCTATTCTTTGGAACTCTACATTCAGAGAAATATATCTTTCCTTTCTCCTTTGCCTTTTGCTTCTCTTCTCATATACTTTAGAGGTACCCAAAAGAATTCATGTTTACTCAATACTAAATGCCAGTGCAATTAACATCCAACCTAGAACATGAGAGCTATACCTTGCTCTAGTCCCTTTCTCATTGTTTATGAAATATCATAAAATAGTAGTTTATCAAATCCAGTATCTCATCAATTGGAGAAGAGTTGGCTTTTTTCTACTATTTGTACCCTCACATTTAAGTTATGCTATGTCATAAATAAGATGTGAATGGGGAGGTAATCAAGATTGTGGGTTAGAAAGATGCTGAGCTCACCTACCCCCATCAACACATGAAAAGTACATCTTAATGTGAAGGAATTCTCACTGAAAAGTACCTGGAGACCAGCAGAAAGACCCTTTGGCAACCAAGGCTGTGAAGAAAGATCCACAAGAGTCATAAAAGAAGGGAGGGAAAGCAATGAGGTCAGGACACACATCCCTAGGAATGTACAGAGAAGAGGAGAGGGAAATCATGGGCTTACATATCCTTCCTAGGGATTAAGGAGTGTGAACCACCTACTGGGCACACCAGCCAGCACCGGGAAGATAAGTCTCCTCAGCTGGTTTGAAAACCACTGACTTACAGGAGGGTGTAAGAGACTGAGACTCCCATCTGTGAAGAACATGGACACGCTCTTGATTGCTCTCAGGACAAGGCAGAGGAAGCAGATTAAAACTACCTATGGCTCTGACAGTAATGGATACCTCAGCATCACAAAGCAAGTGTGCACTTGTGAGGGACAGAGCAACTCAGACCCAGCACTGCAGTTAAATGTGGCAGGGACGTTTATTGCTGGCCCTCATGGAAGGCAGTGGGTCAGGAGCTGTCTGCAGATCTGACTGGCATGCTGGAGCCATCCCAGTGCATGCCCTAGTTGCACCAGCTGCCTGCTCTAAACCGCTCTTTCTGCATTCCTACTACCCTTTGCAGTGAAGGTACCATGGCTAGGAGAGGGGAGAATACATACTTAGAGGAAACAGAAAAGCTCATATCTGACCTTCATGGTTTCTGCCCCAACACTTTGGACCTGACCCTGCCACCAGTAGGACGGTGATGGCAACTCATCATAGCCAGCTCACACTTGGCTCTGGCTTTAGCCCCTCCATTTCCAGCCATACCTTTTTCCAAGGTGATAGATGTCAACACACCCAGGAGGATGATACGACCCGTGCTTAGTTGAGATCCAGCTTTCCCACCAAAGCCACTGGAAACACACTGACTTGAATAGGCTTGAACAGTGATTCTCCCACACAAGGACACATCTTCAAGACTGGGATAGGTAATTATTCACCACATTTCATAGAGACTGAAAGTTAACCAAAATAAAAAGAAAGAAGAATTTGTTTCAAACAAAAGAACAAGAAAAAACTTTTAAAAACTAGAGGATAGATGAACACAGTGAGAATTTAGACAAGGAAGTGGGAAATGTAAACAATACTGATCAGAGTTTAAGAATACAATAACTGAAATGAAAAACAGACTATAAGGAATTAACAGCAGACTATGATGCAAAAGAAGGCATTAGTGATCTTGAAAATATAATAATGAAAATCATCAATCAAAAAGAAAAAAAATTAGAAAATAATGACATTTAAAAGAAACTGTGGGAAAACAGCAAGCATAATAACATTTGCATTATGGTGGTTCCAAGGAAAAGACAGAAAGAGGCCAAAAATGTATTTGTGGAAATTATGGCTGAAAAATTCCCAGACCTGAAGAAGGAAACAGATAACCAGGTGCAAGAAGCAGAGTCCCAAATAAGATGAAACCAAAGAGACTCACACTAAGACATGTTACATTAAAATGGCAAAAATAAGGCATCAAGAGAAAAACAAAGTGTCATATACAAGATTTTTTTCTACAGAAATTTTACAGGCCAGAACAGAGTGGCATGATACAGTTAAAGTGCTCAGAGAAAAAAACCTTCAACCTAGAATATGCAAGATGGTCATTCAGAATTGAAGAAAAGACAAAGAACTCAGGCAAGCAAAAACTAAGAGTTCCCAATACTAACTTGACCCTGAAACATGTTAAAGAGTCTTCTCTTAGTAGAAAAGAAAGTACCATAGTAAGATGTAACAAATTATGGAAAAGGAAATATACAACTAGTGAAGGAAAATATACAGTAAAAGCTGTGGATCAGTGACTTAGTACTAAGTCTAAAGGGTAAAAATTATAAAAATCAAGTATAACTGAAATAAACAGTTAAGGTGAAAAAACTGGAAATAGAACTTCCATCCGTTCCGTTCAGTCGCTCAGTCGTGTCCGACTCTTTGCGACCCCATGAATCACAGCACGCCAGGCCTCCCTGTCCATCACCAACTCCTAGAGTTCACTCAGACTCATGTCCATTGAGTCCGTGATGCCATCCAGCCATCTCATCCTCGGTCGTCCCCTTCTCCTCCTGCCCCCAATCCCTTCCAGCATCAGGGTCTTTTCCAATGAGTCAACTCTTCGCATGAGGTGGCCAAAGTACTGGAGCTTCAGTTTTAGCATCATTCCTTCCAAAGAATGACCCAGCAATCCCACTGCTAGGCATACGCACTGAGGAAACTGGAATTGAAAGAAATACATGTATCCCAATGTTCATTGCAGCACTGTTTACAATAGCTAGGACATGGAAGCAACCTAGATGTCCATCGACAGATGAATGAGTAAAGAAGCTGTGGTACATATACACAATGTAATATTACTCAGCTATTTTAAAAAAATAACACATTTGAGTCAGTTCAAATGAGAGGGACAAAATTGGAGCTTATTATACGGAGTGAAGTAAGTCAGAAATCTGAGAAACACCAATGAAGTATATTGACACATATATATGGAATTTAGAAAGATGGTAATGACAACCCTATATGCAAGGCAGCAAAAGAGACACAGATGTGAAGAACAGATTTTGGACTATGTGGGAGAAGGTGAGGGTGGGATTATTTGAGAGAATAGCATTGAAACATGTATATTATCATATGTAAAATAGAGGACCAGTGCAAATTCGATGCATGAAACAGGGCACTCAAAACCAGTGTCTGGGACAACTCAGAGGGATGGAGTGGGGAGGGAGATGAGAGGGGGGTTCAGGATGGGGAGATACATGTGCATCCGTGGCTGGTTTGTGTCGATGTATGGCAAAAACCACAATATTATAAAATAATTAGCCTCAAATTAAAATGAATTAATTTTTAAATAAACAAGGGAAAATATGAGCTTGTAAATGATGACATCAAAAAACAAAGTGTGGGAAAAGAAGAAAAATATAGATTTTTTTTAGAGTGTGTTTACACTTGAATGACTATAGATTAAAATAAGTAGGTATAGGGGACGGTCCTATGATGGCAGAGGAATAGGACAGGGAGACCACTTTCTCCCCAACAAATTCATCAAAAGAACATTTGAACACTGAGTAAATTCCACAAAACAGCTTCTGAATGCCAGCAGAGGACATCACGCACCCAGAAAAGCAGCCTATTGTCTTCGAAAGGAGATGTTTTATCAACGGGGCTGTATAGATGGAGAAGTCTTGAGGCTACTGTAAAAATAAGACTGAAAACCAGAAGCAGGAGGCTTAAGTCCAAATCCTGAGAACACCAGAGAACTCCTGACTCCGGGGAACATTAATCAACAGGAGCTCATCAAACGCCTCCATACCTGCACTGAAACCAAGCACCACCCAAGGGCCAATAAGTTCCAGAGTAAGACATACCACACAAATTCTCCAGCAGCACAGGAACATAGCCCTGAGCTTCAATATACAGGCTGCCCAAAGTCACTCCAAACCCATTAACATCTCATAACTCATTACCAGACACTTAATTGCACTGCAGAGAGAAGAAATCCAGTTCCACCCACCAGAGCACTGACACAAGCTTCTGTAACCAGGAAACCTTGACAAGCCACCCGTACAACCCCACCTACAGCGAGGAAACTCCACAATAAAGAGAACTCCACAAACTGCCAGAATACAGAAAGGCCACCCCAAACCCAGCAATATAAACAAGATGAAGAGACAGAGGACTACACAGCAGGTAAAGGAACAGGATAAATGCCCACCAACCAAAAAAAGAGGGAGAGATAGGGAATATATCTGATAAAAAATTCCAAATAATGATAGTGAAAATGATCCAAAATCTTGACAACAAAATAGAATCACAGATAAATAGCCTGGAGACAAGGATTGAGAAGATGCAAGAAAGGTTTAACAAGGACCTAGAAGAAATAAAAAAGAGTCAATATATAATGAATAATGCAATAAATGAGATCAAAAACACTCTGGAGGGAACCAACAGTAGAATAACTGGAGGCAGAAGATAAGATTAGTGATGAGAAGATAGAATGGTAGAAATAAATGAATCAGAGAGGAAAAAAGAGAAATGAGGACAATCTCAGGGACCTCTGGGACAATGTTAAACACCCCAACATTTGAATCATAGGAGTCCCAGAATAAGAAAACAAAAAGAAAGACCATAAGAAAATACTTGAGGAGATAATAGTTGAAAACTTCCCTAAAATGGGGAAGGAAATAATCACCCAAGTCCAGGAAACCCAGAGAGTCCCAAACAGGATAAACCCAAGGCGAAACACCCCAAGACACATATTAATCAAATTAACAAAGACCAAACACAAAGAACAAATATTAAAAGCAGCAAGGGAAAAACAACAAATAACACACAAGGGGATTCCCATAAGGATAACAGCTGATCTTTCAATAGAAACTTTTCAAGCCAGGAGGGAATGGCAGGACATACTTAAAGTGATGAAAGAAAATAACCTATAGCCCAGATTACTGAACCCAGCAAGGATCTCATTCAAATATGAAGGAGAAATCAAAAGCTTTACAGACAAGCAAAAGCTGAGAGAATTCAGCACCACCAAACTAGCTCTCCAACAAATGCTAAAGGATCTGCTCTAGACAGGAAACACAAAAAGGGTGTATAAACATGAACCCAAAACAATAAAGTACAGGGCAATGGGATCATTCTTATCAATAATTACCTTAAACGTAAATGGGTTGAATGCCCCAACCAAAAGACAAAGACTGGCTAAATGGATATAAAAACAAGACCCCTATATATGTGCCTACAAGAGACCCACCTCAAAACAAGGGACATGTACAGACTTAAAGTAAAGGGCTGGAAAAAGATATTCCACACAAATAGAGACCAAAAGAAATCAGGAGTAGCAATACTCATATCAGATAAAATAGACTTTAAAACAAAGGCTGTTAAAATAGACGAAGAAAGACACTACATAATGATCAAAGGATCAATCCAAGAAGAAGATATAACAATTATAAATATATATGCACCCAACATAGGAGCACCGCAATACGTAACAAGTATGCTAACAAGTATGAAGAAGGAAATGAACAATAACACAGTAATAGTGGGAGACTTTAATACCCCACTCACACCTATGGATGATCAGCTAATCAGAAAATTAACAAGGAAACACAAATTTTAAATGATACAATAGACCAGTTAGACCTAATTGATATCTATAGAACATTTCATCCCAAAACAATGAATTTCACCTTTTTCTCAAGCACACATGGAACCTTCTCCAGGGTAGATCACATCCTGGGCCATAAAACTAGCCTTGGTAAATTCAAAAAATCTGAAATCATTCCAAGCATCTTTTCTGACCACAATGCATTAAGATTAGATCTCAATTACAGGATAAAAACTATTTAAAATTCCAACATATGGAGGCTGAACAACACGCTGCTGAATAACCAACAAATCACAGAAGAAATCAAAAAAGAAATCAAAATATGCATAGAAATGAATGAAAATGAAAACACAACAACCCAAAACCTGTGGGACACTGTAAAAGCAGTGCTAAGGGGAAGGTTCATAGCAATATAGGCATACCTCAAGAACCAAGAAAAAAGTCAAACAAATAACCTAACTCTACACCTAAAGCAATTAGAAAAGAAAGAAATGAAGAATCTCAGGGTTAGTAGAAAGAAAGAAATCTTAAAAATTAGGGCAGAAATAAATGAAAAAGAAACAAAGGAGACCATAGCAAAAATCAACAAAGCCAAAAGCTGGTTCTTTGAGAAGATAAATAAAATGGACAAACCATTAGCCAGACTCTCAAGAAACAAAGGGAGAAAATCAAATTAATAAAATTAGAAATGAAAATGGAAAAACCACAACAGACAACAGAGAAATACAAAGGATCATAAGAGACTACTATCAGCAAGTGTATGCCAATAAAATGGACAACTTGGAAGAAATGGACATTCTTAGAAAAAGGACAACTTTCCAAAACTGAACCAGGAAGAAATAGAAAATCTTAACAGACCCATCACAAGCATGGAAATTGAAACTGTGATCAGAAATCTTCCAGCAAACAAAAGCCCAGGTCCAGATGGCTTCACAGCTGAATTATACCAAAAATTTAAAGAGTTAACACCTATCCTGCTCAAACTCTTCCAGAAAATTGCAGAGGAAGGTAAACTTCCAAGCTCATTCTATGAGGCCACCATCACCTTAATACCAAAACCTGACAAAAATACCACAAAAAAAAAAGAAAACTACAGGCCAATATCACTGATGAACATAGATGAAAAAATCCTTAACAAAATTCTGGCAATCAGAATCCAACAACACATTAAAAAGATCATACATCATGACTAAATGGGCTTTATCCCAGGGATGCAAGGATTCTTCAATATCCACAAATCAATCAAATGTAATACTCTACATTAACAAATTGAAAAATAAAAGCCATATTATTATCTCAATAGATGCAGAGAAGGCCTTCGACAAAATTCAACATCCATTTATGATAAAAACTCTCCAGAAAGCAGGAATAGAAGGAACATACCTCAACATAATAAAAGCTATATATGACAAACCCACAGCAAACGTTATCCTCAGTGGTGAAAAATTGAAAGCATTTCCCCTAAAGTCAGGAACAAGACAAGGGTGCCCACTCTCACCACTACTATTCAACATAGTTTTAGAAGTTTTGGCCACAGCAATCAGAGCAGAAAAAGAAATAAAAGGAATCCAAATTGGAAAAGAAGTAAAACTCTCACTGTTTGCAGATGACATGATCCTCTACATAGAAAACCCTAAAGACTCCACCAGAAAATTACTAGAGCTAATCATAAATATAGTAAACTTGCAGGATATGAAATCAACACACAGAAATCCCTTGCATTCCTATACACTAATAGTGAGAAAATAGAAAGAAATTAAGGAAACAATTCCATTCACCATTGCAACGAAAAGAATAAAATGCTTAGGAATATATCTACCTAAAGAAACAAAAGACCTACATATAGAAAACCATAAAACACTGGTGAAAGAAATTTAGGAGGACACTAGTTGATGGAGAAACATACTGTGTTCATGGTTCAGAAGAATCAATATAGTGAAAATGAGTATACTACCCAAAGCAATCTAAGATTCAGTGCAATCCCTATGAAGCTACCAATGGTAGTTTTCAGAGAACTAGAAAAAATAATTTCACAATTTGTATGGAAATACAAAAAACCTTGAATAGCCAAAGCAATCTTGAGAAAGAATGGAACTGGAGGAATCAACCTGCCTGACTTCAGGCTTTACTACAAAGCCACAGACATCAGGAGAGTATGGTACTGGCACAAAGACAGAAATATAGATCAATGGAACAAAATAAAAAGCCCAGGGATAAATCCACGCACTTATGGACGCCTCATCTTTGACAAAGGAGGCAAGAATATACAATGGAGAAAAGACAATCTCTTTAACAAGTGGTGCTGGAAAAACTGGTCAATCACTTGTAAAAGAATGAAACTAGAACACTTTCTAACACCATATACAAAAATAAACTCAAAATGGATTAAAGATCTAAATGTAAGACCAGAAACTATAAAACTCCTAGAGGAGAACCTAGGCAAAACACTCTCCGACATACATCACAGCAGGATCCTCTATGACCCACCTCCCAGAATATTGAAAATAAAAGCAAAAGTAACCAAATGGGACCTAATTAAAATTAAAAGCTTCTGCACAACAAGGAAACTATAAGCAAGGTGAAAAGACAGCCTTCTGAATGGGAGAAAATAATAGCAAATGAAGCAACTGACAAACAATTAATCTCAAAAATATACAAGCAACTTATGCAGCTCAATTCCAGAAAAATAAATGACCCAATCAAAAAATGGGCCAAAGAACTAAATAGACATTTCTCCAAAGAAGACATACGAATGGCTAACAAACACATGAAAAGATGCTCAACATCACTCATTATCAGAGAAATGCAAATCAAAACCACAATGAGGTACCATTTCACACCAGTCAGAATGGCTGCGATCCAAAAGTCAACAAGCAATAAATGCTGGAGAGGGTGTGGAGAAAAGGGAACCCTCTTACACTGTTGGTGGGAATGCAAATCAAACACATGAAAAGATGCTCAACATCACTTATTATCAGAGAAATGCAAATCAAGACCACAATGAGGTACCATTTCACACCAGTTAGAATGGCTGCGATCCAAAAGTCTGCAAGCAATAAATGTTGGAGAGGGTGTGGAGAGAAGGGAACCCTCTTACCCTGTTGGTGGGAATGCAAACTTGTACAGCCACTATGGAAAACAGTGTGGAGATTCCTTAAAAAATTGCAAATGGAAATATCAGCACCACTTATTGAAGAGACTGTTGTTTCCTCATTGAATATTCTTGGCTCCCTTGGCAAATATTAGTTGACTTGATATGTATAGACTTATTCTGGAATCTTGATTCTGTTCTACTGGTCTATGTGTCTATTTTTATCCCAGTACAAGATAGTTTTCATCACTATAACTTTGCAACTCAGTTTGAAGTCAGAAAACATGATGATGCCTCCAGGATTTCTTTAACTATGTGAGGTTTTTTGTGGTTATTTAAGCATTTTAGGATTTTTTTTCCTCTTTTTGTGAAAATGCCATTGGAATTTTGATAGAGAGCCTCCCTTTTATATTTCCTAGGGAAATTCCCAGAAGTATTCAAGGTTACATATCTTTTCCTTATCCTGCAGAGTTAAGTTGGCCATAAGATCTGCCCCCGATACTATCAATAGCTTTTGACTTGACGATATCTTAAGGAGAAGAAATTATCTTTTCTGAAAGGAGATGCAGAAGATGGTAAACTGGACTCCTAGTTGTTCGCCATTTTCAACCTGTCCTGGAGCCCCTCCCCAGTTCTCTCCTACCACCTGCTTTGTCTGGCCCACCAAGAGAGTGAAGTGGGGCTTTGTTGCCTTGGGTTTCACCAGAATATTTCATGTTGAGTAAAATGCATGGCATTCCATTTCTTGGCCACGAGAGAGGATAAAGCACAGAGTCAGCTTTTGACATAAACAGGATCATCCAATAAGTAGCCAGAAGAAGATGTTGGCAACATGTAATTAGCCAGCTGGTCAACCTCTGTTTAAATCCACCCTCTACTCTAAATGCCAAGTTTTGAAGAATTAAATATTTTAGCATACCAGGCATAGTTCAAAGTCAGATTTTTAAAATATATTCTCTTGTTGCCCCCTCTCTCTTTAACCAGTTGCATATACAAACTAGGGGTCAACTAAGTTAATACCTCAAATAGAAGAGTGCTGGAACTTTTGGTCAGAGCCAATTGTGAAGTCAGTATAAACTTTTCTTGAACTCTTGCTCAAGAAGAAAACGTCTTGCATCTTCATTATCTTTGAGGCTGGAATGCTCACAGCTCATCCCACAAATCTGGTCTAGCTCCTTTGGTGGGACAAATATTTCCCTTCTGCCTGGGTTACAAAAGATATCCTTGGTTATCAAAACAGACTCAAAGCCGGCATGAAAACCATGGCTGCACTTGACAAGGCCCAGGGCTCATCTTTTTTTTGCCCTTGCAAATCCCAGTCTCCTGTTCAGGAGTCTGGGGAGTACGCAGTCTTTCCTGGGAGTTTGACAGATCTGCATCCCAGGGCTCCCCCTTCTTCCAGTTCAGCATTCCTCAGGCCGCCTCCTCCTCCTGTTTCTCCTCCACTTGTAATGTACTTACTTCAATTAAACTAAATTCAAATGGCATGGCCCTGAGCCAAGCAAGAGCATTTCAGTTCATTCATTCTCCTTTAACCTTCTAATATTCAAGTCTGAAAATCTCCGTAAGTTTGGATGTTCTTGGTCAAGAAATAGATAGTAAGGGATTGCAAACATGAAAGGGTTGGAGTACCTTATCTTGGAAATGTTAAGATTCTACCCCACATTCTTCTCAGGTTCACCAGTGAACAGTTCATTTGAGATTTCAGGTAAAATGATGCTCCAAAAGGAACAGCATATGGAAACCATTCCTCTTTGGGGTGTTCATTTATGGAGATAATTTCCAATTTTTTTATTATTAAGTGCTCTTTACAATGAATAATACACATTTTTTAAATTCTAGTTTTAAAGCAAAGCTACAACATGTCATCTTTTGCTCTTCAAAACACAGAGCTATACATTGCATATGAAATTTCATATATAGCCTCTCATGAATATTTAGTCTTTGCTAAATATGCTACCTATTCTTATGGGATTTATGTGCCAGAAAATACATGATTAGGACAACTGTAGAGTATAGCTCAGTGTGTTTCCCACAGAACAGAGTCAACACATATTTTCTCTTTTGACTCCTAGTAGAAAAATGCTTAACTCTTTCCCTACCTATTTTATTTCATGCCAGACCTTCTGATGTGGATTTGGGGTCAGATGCTAAGTAAAGTAATGGAAGATCCCCTGGAGGATGGCATGGCAACCCACTCCAGTATTCTTGCCTGGAGAATCACATGGACAGAGGAGTGTGGCAGGCTACAGTCCATAGGGTCACCCAGAGTCAGACATGACTGAAGCGACTTCACACACACGCACACACACTAAGTAAACACCATGAGCTGAAGATGACCAGACACGTGATAAACAGAGTGGACAAGACGGGGGTCATTTGATAGATGTTAGTAAATTACTCTACTCTCTCACTAACCCCAAATTCCTCTCTCCTCATGCCTGGCAACTTGGCCCAATTTCTGAAACTCAGTTTCTTCCTTTCTTGTTCTTTGTACCCACATGCTTAACTCTCCACATTACCACCCAGTAGTGCCGAGCCAGCACCCTACTCCTGGCCCCTTATGGCTGATAGTGACTCGGGTGCTCTCTCAGCCTAGTCGTTATATTACATTGGGTATATGGCTGGGTTATGGCCACTTCTCTCAATTTCAAATTCCCTATAGTTTCTGTTGTGAGTTGAATTGTGTCCCCCAAAAACATATATTCAAGTTCTAATCTCAGTAGAAATGGGGTCTTTGCAGACATTGTCAAGTTAAGATGAGCTCATACTGAATTAGAGTCATACTGAGTCCAATATGAATGATGTTCTTATAAGAAGAAAGTGATGTGGACACAAGGGTGCAGAAGAGACACACCTGGATGGAGAGTACCGTCGTCCTAAAGCATAAGCGGAGTCTATTGGACAAATGCCAGTCAAGGGATGTCCAGGATCACCAGCAACCACCAGAAGTCAGGAGAGGAGCATGGTACAGACCCTTCCTCAAAGCCCTCCAGGAGAAACCAACCTTCCCAATTTCAGATTTCTGATTTCCTGAATAGTCACCCAGTTTGCTGTAATTTATCATGGCAACCCTAGGAAGCTTGTACAGTTTCTCTCACACTTCAGGTGACTTGCTCGGCTTCTTTAACAAATATTTATTCAGTACCTGTCATCTGCCAAGAGCCCTGCTAGGTGTTGTGAAGACTAGTCCAAGTGAAACACAGGCTCTGCCTCTCCGACTCTTACCTCATTGGTGAAATGACGTCAAGTGATATGGACAGTGATGGAGACATGCACAGGGAGGACACTTACTCCAGCTCAGGACTGGGTGGGGTGAGGGGGAATCTAGAGAGAATGTCTGAAAAGAGCCTGGAAGGATTCGCTTCCTAGAGGAAATCTGCAGGAGACAGCCACTCCTCTTCCACACCCACCTCTGAAAGCAACTTCTTCCTGCAGCAAAAGTGTTTAAGTGGCAAATTCAAGACTTGTTGCACCATAATATGATCTGTTTCAAGTGCTTTTCCACAGCCTGAAGTTTCTTGCCAGTTGTTTTCGTGAGAAAAGAAAAAACAATCAGTAAGTCCATTGTTATTAGGCTTATTGGGCAGGAGTGGGGAAAAGCCATATATTTTTTACCTTCTGTATCTAGAGTTCATACAACTGGAAATGCTAATGCAAAAACATTTGTCTTTGTAGATACCATTGCCCTATGAAACACAAAATATTTTGAACAAAGTCCAGGAAAGTTAGGTGTAGCCTCTTTCGGAAAGGAGAGTTTATTGAGTCTTTTCCCTTGCAAAAGTAATATGGTGTATAAAACGAAAATAGCTAAACATAAACTAAAGTAAAATAACTAAAAGAAAAGGTATAGATAATTAGGAAAATAGAAAACCAGAGGCGATTTTAAAACATGCTATTAGCCCCACTATCCAGAGACTATCATTGTATAAATATTTCAATGGATTTCCTACTAGATAGCTTTTCATACATAGTTTTTACTTTTTTTGTTTCTTCATATTCTGTAAACAATCTTGGATCCTGCCTTTTTCACATAGCGTTATAACATAAATATTTTCCCAGATTTTAGAAACTCTTTGTAAACATAATATTAATGACTGTAAAATGTTTGGTTGCATAGATGCCCACAGTTTACTTAACTGGGCCCTGTGTTGGTGATTTAGATTAGATCATAACTTTTAAAATAGCCTTCAGATAAACCTAATGAGTTTTTAAATGGAGATTTTAAGTCATTTCATCATAGACACATCCATGACATGATACATGGACTATTTTATCATCAGGAAGTTGATTTTAAAACAAACAAAAGACGACAAAGATGTTGACAGCATCAGCAACTGTCCTCTCTGCCTCTCCACTTCCTCCCACACTGGGTGTGTGTGTGTGTGTGTGTGTGTGCATGTGTCCCCGCCTGAGAGATTTCCCTTCATTGGCCCATGGCTCTCTACTGCTGGGTCACCCTCCTGTCCCCACATATCCCACTCAGCCCCCATTTCCTAGTCAGCTTGGTGTGAAGAAAAAACTCCTGGGCCGCAGTATTGATCACGTCCCCTGGTCACCCTGACCTGCGATGAGTACATCAGCGATAATTAGAGGACTTCCCTGTCAGCCTACTGGCCAAGACTCCGCATTCCCAACGCAGGGGGCTCGAGTTCAGTCCCTGGTCAGGGAACTAGATCCCACATGCCACAACAAAGAAGCCTGCAGGCCACCAGTGAAGACCCAGCACAGCCAAAGTAAATAATTAAAAAAAAAAAAAAGAAAACTAAACAATCACAAAGAGTCAGACATGACTGAGCTACTGAACTTAACTGAACTGAAACACTACCTTTAAAAAATGTTAGTTCAAGTTCCTGCTTTGCACCCCAAGTCATACCCTGTGGGGTTCACTCGAGTTTTTCTCTTGCTGCCATTCTGGCCCAGGACACTGGCAGAGCTTATATTCTTCCCAAGTCACCTTTCCCACTCACCTCAAGATGTTCTGTAATAAAGAACTTTTCTCATCCAAATACCCTAAACAGGATCTCTCACACAAACACACTCATTGATACAACGGAACACACATTGACACAACTGAGCTTCTGCATCAGTCCCTATGTCTTCAATTTCTCTTACAGAAATCCATGTCCACTGATGTCTCCTTAGCCCTTGACCTGAACCTCACCTGCTACTTGATACCCAGACTCCCTTCCCTGTGTCTGGTACCTGGGCTCTTGAGAATCATAGACTTGTGAGATACTCTGCTACTTACTGAATGCCTTGAAGGGACCAGCCATTTGCCTGATTCATGGCTAGAAATTGTTGTGCTCCTTGTCAGGAAGATTCCCTGGAGAAGGGAATGGCAACCCACTCCAGTATTCTTGCCTGGAGAACTTCCATGAACAGAAGAGCCTAGCAGACTATAGTCCATAGGACAGCAAAGAGTCAGACAGGACTGAGTGACTAATACTCTTACTTTTCACTTAAGGAAAACACCTTGCCCCCCTCCCAGTTCAAATCTTATCACTGGATAGGCTCACCCTTCCCCCCTCCCCCAAATATAATGTCCATCTCGCTGCATAGTGGGTGACTTATTGTTGGTATTCAGTTGCTCAGTCATGTTGGACTCTTTGTATCCCATGAACTGCAGCACACCAGGCTTCCCTGTCCTTCACCATCTCCCGCAGTTTGCTCAGACTCAAGTCCATTGAGTTGATGATAGCATCCAACCATCTCATCCTTTGTCACCCCCTTCTCCAGCAATCCTAGGCCCCTCCCTACCGTTCTGATCAGCTGTGAATGAACAAATAGCCTAATAACCACTTTGAAAGATACTTGGTTACCAATGCTAGTTTCATATCAACACTCTGTTTACAATTCCCAAATGCAAAACACTGACAGCTCAAAATTTTTTTCATAACTCACTTGGTAGCAAACCTGACTGAATTAGTTTCCTGTGGCTGCTGTACCAAATCACCACAAACTTGGCGGCTTAAAACAATAGAAATGTATTCTCTCACAGTTTCAGACACCAGAGTCCAAAATCAGTTTCCCTGAGCCAATACCAAGGTGTCAGCCAGGCCACCCTCCCTCCTGAGGCTCTAGGGGAACGCGCTGCCCCTTCCAGCTTCTGGTGACTGCCGGCATTCCTCCACTGGTGACTGCATGACTGCAGGTTCTGCCTCCAAGGTCGCATCACCTTCTCTTCATTGTTCATCAAAACATTCTGTGCCTTCTTCTTATATGTACACATTTGATGACATTCAGGGTCCACCCAGATATCCAGGTTCATCCCACATGTCAAAATCTTCACGCAATCACACCTGCAAATATCCCTTCTCCTACCAGGTACCATTTACAGGTTCCATGGATGAGGACATGATATCTTTGGGAGGCCACTATTCAGCCTACTGGGTGTTGTGTGTGTAGATGCTCAGTCCGACTCTTTGCAACCCCAAGAACTGTAGCCCACCAGGCTCTTCTGTCCATGGGATTCTCGAGGCAAGAATACTGGGGTGGGTGGCCATTTCCTTCTTCAAGAGATCTTGCCGACCCAAGAAACAAATCCACTTGTCTTATATTAGCAGGTGGATTCTTTACCACTGAGCCACGGGGAAATGCCTGGACTTCAACAGGGGTAAGTAACATGCAACATGACACCACTTTACCTTTCTAAAATCAGGAAAAGGCAGCTTCGTTCTGACACACAAATTGGCCACAAAGGTTTCAGATAAAGGTTTGTGCAGCTGTTTCAAGTCCGCGCTGCCTATGGCATGGCATAAAGTAGGTAGTTCTGAGTTACCTTGCCTCTAGAGAAGACCAGTCCTTGCCAACAGCATAACCCTGATGCCTTCTCACCTTCACCATCTCAGTTACCCCACACATCAATCCTGTAAGGTGAGCAATTCAGATATTGTTTTCCCTGTTTAGAGATAGCACACTCGAGGGGTTGAATATCTTGCCCAAGGTCCCGTATTTTGTCAGTAGCCAGGATCAGAACCAGTATCCGTGGTTTTAATTTGCAATGCAGCATTTCCAGTTCATCAGAACTGCCTCCCCAGAGAGAGACAATCTGAAGCAAATTACTCTTTAAAGCCTGCAATTTGAATATTTTTACTGGTAAAGGTTAGAAATAGCACTTTGAATCCTGTCAAATGATGATACAGATAGGCCCTGAGCCACGATTAAACAGAAGAGACAAGAAAGGTATGAGAAAATATTGTCTAGGAGCCGAAGGCAGCCGTGAAAGCTGTGCTGCTTACTGACTTGCTTTTTCATTTCTCTGTATTATTTGACTTTCCATGTGTATATTGTCTAGTTTTGGAATTCAGGAAGAAAAATCTGCATCGCTATAGAAATTCACATCATGTTACGGGCAAGCTGACATGTCATTTATAAAATGAGAATAATGGTGCTTCCTTTGCAGGATTATCATGAGAATTAAATGAAAGTATGTGACGTGCTTGATGAGCCTTAAAAAACATGATTTTCTCTTCCCTTCTCCCTCTGCCATTCACTCTCTTCACTTCTCCCACCACCCCCAGTTCAAGGAATCAACCCCATAAAGCTGAGTCTTCTGAGACTGTCCATTTCAATATTCCTGACTCCTGGGATGCTGAACCTGTATGGAACCTGGCAGACCAGCTCCCACAGCCTTACCAAGTCCTGACTAGAACCACCGGCAAGCACAACATGCCACTTGGAACCGACATTTCTCCCTGCCAGCCTTGGGCAGGAGCCAAAATACATCCTCATGATTCACCCCTCTCCTTCCTGCCCTTATATCTCCATCTCCCCATGGTATTCTATGTCTCCTGTATATGAAAATAAATAAAAAGGTAGAGTGACTAGCATGTCCATAAAGTTTGTGCCTTAAATAAGATGAGGATCCTATATATAGTGTTAACAGCTTTTTTCTTTTTGTCAAGTCCTTTGTTACTCTTTAGTTACAATGTGTAACATCTACTAGCATGCTGTTTAGTCTCCATGTGTTTGTACTTTGCCATTTTTCTTCCTGTAATGGATTTCTAGTTTCATACCACTGTGGTCAATGAGAGGGGGAGGTTTGATATAATATCTACCCTCCTAAATTTGTTGAGACTTTGATCTATCCTAGAGAGCATTCTATGTGTACTTGAATGTGAATTCTGCTGTTTTTCAAAGGAATATCCTGTAGATATCTATAAGTCCAATTGGTATATTTCGTCATTTAAGATCACTGTTGCCTTATTGATTTTCTCTCCGGATGACCTATCCATTGATGTAAGTGGGGTGTTAAAATCCCCTACAATTATTGTATTATTGTCAGTTTCTTATAATGTGTAAACTCTAATTAACCTTGATGTAGAATGTCCATGATCTCCTTGACTTCAGTCGGCACTTCCATTCCAACCAAATATCACTTATTCCAAAGACCTCATCCAAGGCTTTGTCATCACCTGCAACTGCTTCTCCTCTGGAACCTTGAGCATTTATCTCCAGGGTTCTCCTTATCATCCAGTTCTTTTGTACCTGCACTCCATATGCTGTTCCTTGACTTCAGCTTAGAATGGGTCAACCTGAGGGGCATCACGTCGCTCCCTATTCAGTCTCTGGGTCTACAGCTCAAGGATTACCTGTTCTACTCTCATACAGGCACACTCTTCCCTGAAACACCTGTTTCTTCTAACTGCTTTGCACATCAGCCCTGCATCTGATGAGGCTGATCATTTACACACACCATCTCTTCTGCCCACTACCAAGGCTGCTAACTACTTCTAAGGAAAAAAAAATTACAAAATCTCACAGATTTTTGCCATGCAGCATTCACACTCAACATACTCAACTTGGCCCTTGTGCCACTAGATAATTCAACTGTCTTAATCAGCAAACTTTGCATTCTCTACTAAGCAGTGACGGAGAAGGCAATGGCACCCCACTCCAGTACTCTTGCCTGGAAAATCCCATGGACGGCAGAGCCTGGTAGGCTGTAGTCCATGGGGTCACTAAGAGTTGGACACGACTGAGCGTCTTCCCTTTCACTTTTCACTTTCACGCATTGGAGAAGGAAATAGAAGCCCACTCCAGTGTTCTTGCCTGGAGAATCCCAGGGACGGGGGAGCCTGGTGGGCTGCCTTCTCTAGGGTCACACAGAGTCGGGCACGACTGAAGCGACTTAGCAGCAGCAGCAGCAACTAAGCAGTGACTCCAAAATTTCAACACTTCCCTTCAATCCTCAGGCCACATTTTTCTTCCTTCACTCTCAGCATGTAGCTTTATCTCTTCATTGAAAAAAATCTAAGCAATCACAATTTGCCTTAACAGCCCAATTACAAACTTGCCCGCATTGCCACTATCTCCAGCTCTGGAAAATGAATCCCATCTCAGGTTCAAAGTTTAATCCCTCCACCTGTGCTCTGGACCCCAATCCTCTGTTGCATTGTCACTTATCCCTTCTTTCTTATACCTTCCACCTTCCTTCTCTAGTAGTTCTTTCTCCCAGCCTGTAAACATTCTCTTATCCTTCCATTTAAAATTTGACTCTAAATTTGACCCTCTTTGACCCTAAATCTCATTCTAACTGGGTTTTCCAGGTGGCACTAGAGGTAAAGAGTATGTCCCACCTGCCAATGCGGGAGACATAAGAGACCAGGTTCAATCCCTGGGTCAGGAAGATCCCCTGGAGAAGGAAATGGCAACCCACCCCAGTATTCTTACCTGGATAATCCCATGGGCAGAGGTACTGACAGGCTACAATCCATAGGGTCTCAAAGAGTTGGACATGACTGAAGCAACTTAGCACTCATGCACATAAATTTGAGAGTAGTAGCTTTGCGCAGTGGCAGTATCAGCCAATGAGGTTTATCCGAGGCGTGATTATTGCTAATTGAGAGTAGTCCACACAGATGGTCACAAATGACCAGTGGTGAAAAGGATGAGCTCACCCTCAATGGCGTCTAGAGAAGCAATCTGACCAGAGGAAGCTTGCTCTTCAGAGAGCTCACTCCAGCCCTCTTCCATCCCCTTCTCACAAGCTAAAGAGTCTACAAGGCCTATAGGGTGTTTCAACTTGAAATCCATAGCCACAATCCTAGAACCCTCTCCCCAAAGAGCCTCCCAAGTCCAAGTTTTGTACAGTCCTCTTGCCCAAATCCTGAAGGCTGACTGCACCATTGGGATGCTCACATCTGGGGCCGAGGTGGCAGGGGGCAGCTGTTTACAGCAGTGAGGGCAGTGTGGATGTGCAGGTTGGGGTGACCACGCACTTGCACACAAAGTTCTTCATAACACGTGGTAAGTGGTAAACCATTTCTCCCCATTCTGCCACATTCCAACGTGGAACTCTAAGGAGCAGGAGAATTCCAGGTTAGAGTCAAGCCACACATTTCAAGACAGGAAAGTGAAACATGCATTATTTAACAGTTTGTTAGCTTAATTTATAACTTTAAAATATTTAGACACATGGTACTTGGCCTCCACTTATGCTGTTTTGCAAGACCACAAACGTTAAGAGTAGGACTGTGCGGGAAATGAGCATTCTTATTTACAAAAGGCAGCAACTAACGTTCACAGACTAATAATAGATTTCACCTAAAATGGATCCATAGAACTTGCTTGAGAAACTGCACTGAGAATCAACAAGGGGGGATTCCTGGAGAGATTAGTGACATCTGCCTTGGGCACACCTAGCATTTCCTAGACCTCTCATATACCTGTTCATGTCATGGAGGAGAAAACTGAAGTCAAGAGCAGTTGGTGAGGGGCAAGTACCACCTGGATTCAGATGCTCTGGCTCCAGGTCAGGGCCTCTGTTCCTGTGATGCTGGTGGCAAGACATCCTCACCCTCAGAAGACACAGTGAAGAAAGGTCTTCCCAGGCTCCCCACAGAGCTGCTGGGCTTGTGTGCAGAAAGAGGATATGACAGAATGAAATAATTAATTCCAAAAGATGTCATGTGAGAAAAATGTAATTAGGGATTTTTCTAACAAACCCAATAGTGTTCTGAATTATGGAGAGATTATTCTGGTTTAATTTTAATGAAAACGATGTGAACAATCAGTTTTGAGACACAAGGAAGTATTTAAATAGTGAGACTGAATTTGAGGAATCTAAATGGGCACAAACTAGCTGGGTCTTTTCAATGGAGTATTTTAAGGGGACAGACATAAGTTAATGTTACTGTTACTGTTAAGTCACTTGAGTCGTGTCCGACTCTGTGAGACCCCATAGACGGCAGCCCACCAGGCTCACCCGTCCCTGGGATTCTCCAGACAAGAACATTGGAGTGGGTTCATAAGTTAATAGTTAATATTACTACTGTAAAGGTCATAGGACATAAGTGGGAAATATTAGGTGAATAAAAGAGGTGACTGATGTGGTCTGGAACCTGAATCTGTGGCTGACGGGCTCTATGTCCTTAGACAAGATAACACCCTTCATTACTCTGCACTTGAGCTTCCTCATTTATAATACAGGAGTAATAATATCTAACTTACATTGTTGCTATGACAATTAGAGATAATAATAAGATAGAAAACACAAATGCAGAGAGCAGGCATTTGTGTCATTATCTATGTGGGCTGTATCATTTATCCAGGCATACAATGGCCCTTGATTGAGCATCTGTTATGTACCAAGCACAACTGTGCTGTGGGCCCCGCTTCACCATCAAAGGTAAGAGAAACAAAGCCAGCAAAGCCAGATCCCAAGCACCCTCTCAATTCTTTTCTTGCACATTCAGGTTTGGCATCCCTGGAAACCAGGTTAGTTCTGAGAACGTTTCCAATTTCTTTGGGAATGTGACAAAGCCTCTGAGGACAATCCCAACAGTGAATGTTGTGTTTAGTGTCAGAGGCAGCTTGGTGCAGTGGTTAGACACACTGCGCAGCCATTGGCATAGCTTCAACATTCAACTGTGCCACTTACTAGCTGAATCAGTTCCTTAATTTCTCTGTGCCTCAGCCTCTTCATCTATAAAATGGGAATAATAATAGTGCCTCTTCACAGAGTTGATGTGAGGTCCAAAGAAATTAATACATGTTTGTGTAGCTAAGACAGGGCTTGACATGTGCTCAATGCTTTATAAATATGTGTGTGTGCTCAGCTGCCTCAGTCGTGTCTGACTCTTTGCGACCCCATGGACAGTATAGCCTGCCAGGTTCCTCTGTTCATGGGATCCTCTAGACAGAATACTGGAGTGGGTTGCCATGCTCTCCTCCAGGGATCTTTCCAACCCAGGGATCAAACTCATATCTCCTGTGTTTCCTGCACTGCAGGCAGATTCTTTTCCACTGAGCCACCAGGGAATAATTATCATTATTGAAATTGCCTCTCATCACTGACAGCTAAGATTCTCCTATTTCTATTGCAAACATGGGCCTTGTCCTTTTCTAACTGTTCCTACATTGGATGTTGCTCAGAAGAACTGGGGCACGAAGAACCTCAAACTGTTGGCACTACATGGATAAGCAAATTATAGGTTTCTAGAAGAATTCCAGTACCCACCCTGGCACCACTTAACACAGGGTCTAGTATCCCCATAACAACCTGTTTCATCCCCGAGTCAGACTCATCCCTCCCCTCCAGTCTCAACGCTGAGGAAAATAACCATGCATTTAGAGTGAAAATACTCTTTCCAAGTCCTTTGAACCAATGATTTCCCTTCCGGAGAACCATCTCAGAGTAAATTACCGTATAAGAGAAATTCAAAGATATACATACAAACATCTTTGTAATAGGAATTAAAACTGAAGTTTCAACTGAGGCATAAAGATACAAATGTTGCCGCATTCCAGAAGCAGTCCAAATGAAATTATTTTTAAGGGTTTGTCAAGGCTATGGTTTTTCCTGTGGTCATGTATGGATGTGAGAGTTGGACTGTGAAGAAAGCTGAGCGCCGAAGAATTGATGCTTTTGAAATGTGGTGTTGGAGAAGACTCCTGAGAATCCCTTGGACTGCAAGGAGATCCAACCAGTCCATTCTAAAGGAGATCAGACCTGGGTGTTCATTGAAAGGACTGATGCTGAAGCTGAAACTCCAATACTTTGGCCACCTCATGCGAAGACTTGACTCATTGGAAAAGACTCTGATGCTGGGAGGGAATGGGGGCAGGAGGAGAAGGGGCCAACAGAGGATGAGATGGCTGGATGGCATCACCGACTTGATGGACGTAAGTTTGAGTGAACTCCAGGAGTTGGTGATGGACAGGGATGCCTGGCATGCTGCGGTTCATGGGGTCACAAAGACACGACTGAGCGACTGAACTGAACTGAACTATAAAGTGGTTACCTATTCTTTTAAATTCTTGACTAACGTTGGAGATATTATAGGACTGAGAAAGAGTAGGGAGAAGGAGGGTTTGGAGAAAGACTGCCCTGGGGAGAAGACTGCTGTGGGTCCCTCCTCCACACCAAAACAGGAGGTGGCACTTCCCCTTGACTTCAAGCCCCAGGCGTGCATGCTAAGTCACTTAGTCATGTCTGATGGCTCCTCTGTCCATGGGATTCTCCAGGCAAGAATCCTGGAGTAGGCTGCCATGCCCTCCTCCAGGGGATCTTCCTGCCCCAGGAATTGAACCCAAGTCTCCTGCACTGCAGGTGGATTCTTTACCACTAGTTTAGAAAAGGCAGAGGAACCAGAGATCAAATTACCAACATCCGCTGGATCATGGAAAAATCAAGAGAGCTCCAGAAAAACATCTACTTCTGCTTTATTGATGATGCCAAAGCCTTTGACTGTGTGGATCACAATAAACTGTGGAAAATTCTGAAAGAGATGGGAATACCAGACCACCTGACCTGCCTCTTGAGAAATCTGTATGCAGGTCAGGAAGCAACAGTTAGAACTGGACATGGAACAACAGACTGGTTCCAAATAAGANGGGTGGTGTCATTTGCATATCTGAGGTTATTGATATTTCTCCTGGCAATCTTGATTCCAGCTTGTGTTTCTTCCAGTCCAGCGTTTCTCATGATGTACTCTGCATAGAAGTTAAATAAGCAGGGTGACAATATACAGCCTTGATGTACTCCTTTTCCTATTTGGAATCAGTCTGTTGTTCCATGTCCAGTTCTAACTGTTGCTTCCTGACCTGCATACAGATTTCTCAAGAGGCAAGTCAGGTGGTCTGGTATTCCCATCTCTTTCAGAATTTTCCACAGTTTATTGTGATCCACACAGTCAAAGGCTTTGGCATAGTCAATAAAGCAGAAATTGATGTTTTTCTGGAACTCTCTTGCTTTTCCATGATCCAGCAGATGTTGGCAATTTATCTCTGGTTCCTCTGCCTTTTCTAAAACCAGCTAGAACATCAGGAAGTTCACGGTTCACGTATTGCTGAAGCCTGGCTTAGAGATTTTTGAGCATTAGTTTACTAGTGTAGATGAGTGCAATTGTGCGGTAGTTTGAGCATTCTTTGGCATTGCCTTTCTTTGGGATTGGAATGAAAACGGACCTTTTCCAGTCCTGTGGCCACTGCTGAGTTTTCCAAATTTGCTGGCATATTGAGTGCAGCACTTTAACAGCATCATCTTTCAGGATTTGAAATAGCTCCAGTGGAATTCCAACACCTCCGCTAGCTTTGTTCGTAGTGATCACACAGTTAGTTCAATTGAAACCGTGGGTTTGAAGTTAAGAGAGGTCTTTATCCTTCACTTATTTACTCAACATGCATTTATTAAACACTTATTATTGAATGAGCACTATGTTAAGCTCTGGGATACAAAGAGAAAAATGGTCTTTTTCTTTAAATAGGGGTAACAAAATAAGTTTAAATGTCCTTAATAAACATAACAGTAACAGGAAATCCAGTGTTCCATAACAAGAGAGGCCCTAAACATAGCCTGAAAGGGACCAGATTCCGCAACGGTCCAATTTCACTACTGCCCTACCTCCCCCAACTCCATAGAGTGGGGCTCAAGGACACAGCCTGTGGCAAAAGAGCTGAATAAATTCTCCTTCCCTCCCCTCCCCGACAGCTCTCCAATAAGCTCCCTTTGAATAAAATCTTTGAATAAAATTATTTTCCCTTTCCATTTCTGTGAACTAACCATGAGGAAGTCATGCAGCAGAATCAGAAATCTATATCCAGGAAGAGGTCCACTGCAAGGCTATCAAAATTGGGGAAAAAAACTGATGCAACGTAAGTATCCAAAACAAAAGGAGTAGTTGAGCAAAATACAGCACACCTACCAAGGTACATTATTAAGCAGCAAGAACTGTGTATTGATTCAAAAGCACAGAACCTAGAGTCAGACTTTCTACTACACTTCAGCCTTTGGGCAAACTAGTTAATATCTCTGAAACTGTTATCCCATTTGTAAAAAGGGGGCCAGCATATTAATGATACTTGCTACCTCACAGTGCTGTTGTGGAGATTAAATAAGACAATGCAGGTAAAGTACTTAATAAACACCTAGAATAGGGCTCAGTAAATGTTGGCCATTACTGCTCTTATTATTCATGTAAAGTCAGTGAAAACAGTTAAGTGGGTGGACTTAATACACCACAGAAAATATTCCTAACATAGTCTTAAACTAAAAAATATAAATGTATATGTGCTATGCTTAGTCGCTCAGTAGTATCTGAGTGTTGGTGACTTCATGGACTGTAGCCTACCAGGTTCCTCTGTCTATGAGATTTCCCAGGCAAGAATACTGGAGTGGGTTGCCATGCCCTCCTCCAAGTGATCTTCCCAACCCAGGGATCAAACCCAAATCTCCTGGATTGCAGGTAGATTCTTTACTGTCAGAGCCACCAGGGAAGTCCAAGAATACTGAAATGGGTAGCCTATCCTTTCACCAGAGGAATCTTCCCGATCCAGGAATAGAACCAGGGTCTCCTGCATTGCAGGCAGATTCTTTACCAGCTGGGCTACCACGGAAGCCCAAATGTATATAATAGTATGTAATCAAATTCTGAGCCTATATGAAATGTATACAAAATGTTTAAATATCAATAGTTGTACTGATAGCATAATGGCATTATGAGTAATATTTGAATGAAGATTTAATCTTGTTGCCAATTTCTCTTTAATAAAAAGTGAAAGGGAGGAATATAAAAATAAAATGAAAAATAAAAAATAAAGGAACACTGATGCTTTTTAACTGTGGTGTTGGAGAAGACTCTTGAGAGTCCCTTGGACTGCAAGGAGATCCAACTAGTCCATCCTAAAGGAGATCAGATCTGGGTGTTCATTGGAAGGACTGATGCTGAAGCTGAAACTCCAATACTTTGGCCACCTGATGCAAAGAGTTGACTCATTGGAAAAGATCCTGATACTGGGAGGGACTAGGGGCAGGAGAAGAAGTGGACGACAGAGGATGAGATGGCTGGATGGCATCACTGACTCTATGGACATGAGTTTGAGTAAACTCTGGGAGTTGATGATGGACAGGGAGGCCTGGCGTGCTGCAATTCATGGGGTCGCAAAGAGTCGGACACGACTTAGCGACTGAACTGAAGAAATTTGTTTAAAAAACAACAAATTTGTCCTGGGATTCATGTCTGCAGAGTTGATAAGCCTAAATAGCCGTCAGTTTGGGAGTGACATCTTTTTTTAGCACGTAGAATTCTAACTCATCTCAATAGTTAGTAATAACATGCTGATGTAAGCCAGTTCCACACTGCAGGTCAGGGTCATTGGGACTGCCAAGAGGTCAGCCTGGATCAGAGAGAAAGAAATAGAAAGCCACTTATTAAATGGTGATATACAAGAGTATATTCTTCATGTATATTATTAAATATGCAAAAATATGTATAAATAGCTATAGAAAGTAAAAAAGTGCTAGTCACTCATGTCCAACTCTTTGTGACACCAAGAGCTATAGCCCACCAGGCTCCTCTGTCCATGGAATTCTCTAGACAAGAATACTGGAGTGTGTTGCCATTTCCTTCTCCAATAAATAGGTATAGATACACTATAAATACAGATACAAAGAAATAAAAGATTGGAAATATATTTCTAGCACGTAGCTCTCTTTGGGTTGAAAGATTATAAATGATATCCAATTTCTTCCTTATCCCCTAAAGTTTTCTACAGTTGGCACATAATACTTTAAAATTTAGAGGAAAGGAACTTTAAAAACTACTTATTTCTTCTTTTTAAAGCAAGAGATTAATAATGAGAAGGTAAGAGGGAGAGTGAGAGCCAGTACTGTCATAATTCCCTAGGGCATGTGATTATATACTCCCAGAAGTTCCTGAGTTGAGAAGTAAAAATAGGAAGAGCTGGGGTTAAATTTGGGGGAGCAATGAGTCTCATATGAAGGGCTGTGAGCAGGGCAAACTAAGGTGAGGCACAGGAGTGGGGTGACTTGGAGGGAGGGGTGGTGGGGCTACAAGGACAGGTGGCACTGATCCAGGGATTCAGCCAGGAAAGGCTTTGGGGAGGGTGTGGGAGAATTGTTTTAAAGGTTCAGGCAAGGACCCGAGTTCAGTTTGATCCCAAAGGAAGCAGCTGCGTCCTCCCCAAATCCCACTACCCTATCAAGCAGGCTTTTCACTCTCAGAGTTGGAACATGATTTCTGGTCATTCATGACCTCTTATATCCACCCAGCTCTTTCCTAAAGAGTTCTATATGCTTCCAGGAATGTCCTGATTTGGGTGCTTGTTGAAACAAAAGAACTTTTCCACTGAAGTCCTTTCAATCAAAAAAATTCACAAATTTTTTCCTGTGCTTCTAAAACTAGTCAGGCCTCTAGAAATACTTTAGCCAAACACCTTCATGGGTGCAAAGCACAGCACTCTTTTTACAGATGAGGAAACTGAGACCCCAGGAGATTAGGTGAGGTGTCCAGTGTGACTAAGTTATACAGGGCTCCCTAGGACTCCTCTTTTTTCTGGGTATTTTTTCCATTATCCCATGTTGCTTCTTGTTAAACAGATCTTTGTGAAGATTTGTCAATGCATCATCATGTCCTGTCATAATAGTAATTATTACTATATTTTACAAAATAATATCTATCATTATGTCCTGATTGAATAATAATTAACTGTTTGTTGGGGTCTATGTGTGCTTACCAGAAGCAGTCATTTATTCTTATAGAAGATGGTGTTATTATATTTCATACAAAGAAGCTGAATATCAGAGCAGTTAAATAAACCATTCACTATCACTGTGTCAGTGGTAAAAAAGTTAGGATCTGAACCCAGTCCATCTGAATCCAAAGTTACCTTCTTGACTCTCCATAAAGAAACACTGTTAGGTATATACATGAAATGGAATATTATTCAGCCTTAAAAAGGAAGGAAATATTGCTACATGCAACAACATGGATGCATGTAAAGGACATTACACTAAGTGAATATAAACAGAATGATAAATACAGAATGACATCACTTGTGTGTGGAATCTAAAAAATACTGAAACTAGAAGCAGAGAGGGCTTCCCTGGTGGAAGAGCCATAAAGAATCCACCTGCCAATGCAGGAGACGCAGGAGATGTGGGTTCAATCCCTAGGTTGAGAAGATCCTTTGGAGAAGGAAATGGCAACCCACTGCAGTATTTTTGCCTGGGAAATCCCACGGACAGAGGAGCTTGGAGGGCTACAGAGTTGGACGTGACTGAGCATGCAGCATACAAGCACATGTGGTGAGAACACTTAACATCTACACTTTTAGCAAACTTCAGGTATACAGTAGGATATTGTTAACTTTATTCATGTTGTCATATGTTAGATCTCTCGTACTTATTCACCTTGCATAACCGAAACTTTACCTCCTTTGATCCACATCATTCCATTCTGCCACCTTCCAACCCCAGCTCCTATCAGAACCATTCTGTTCTCTGCTTCTATTGTTGTTTAGCTGTGTCTGACTCTTGCAACCTCATGGACTGTAGCCCTCCAGACTCCTCTGTCCACGGGATTCTCCAGGCAAGAATACTGGAGTAGGTTGCCATTTTCTTCTCCAGGGGAAATCTTCCCAATCCAAAGATCTAACCCACATCTCCTGCTGTCTCCTGCCTTGGCAGGTGGAGTCTTTACTACTGAGCCACCTGGGAATTAATAGTCATTTATATACCTTCCCCTTCCCACCTGGGAAGCCCCATCTCACCACTTAAGAAAAGAAAAGAAGCTGGGAAAGGGGTGGCAGGCACCATGTCCAGCTGCAAAGGTGGTAAGAAGCCCCTGAAGCAGCCCAAGCAGGCCAAGGAGATGGATGAGGAAGATAAGGTGTTCAAGCAAAAACAGAGGAGCAGAAGAAACTTGGAGAGTCAAAAGCAAAGGCCGCAGGGAAGGGCCCCCAGATCGCAGGTGGAATTTAGAACTCTGGCAAAAAGTAAGTTGTTCCTTGTGCCTGAGGCGATGATGAGTTTTAATTCTATTCCTGTCTAAACATTTGGATTCCCTGCCATAACCGTTGCCACCTATAGCTAGAATGAAGTGTTGTCTTAGAATCTATTATACTTTTAAGAATAAATGTCTGTGATAAAAAAGGAAAAGAAGAAACCAGTAACTGTCTGAGGTGATAGATATGTTAATTAGCTTGATTGGGGTAACCATTTTACAATATATATGTACATCAAATCATCAAACTACTGTCAAGTAAACCCCAGTAAAATTTTCAAAATAAATATAAAAATACCTTGTACTGTACACACACACAAAAATACCTTTGACTGTACAAACAAAACAATATTCTGTTGGGGCCAATCTGTCAAGGAGCTGATTCTCCATTAAATCCAGCATTCCTTAAATTTCTCTCATTAATCAAATTGTCTTTTCTTCAATTAAAATGACAACATTTAAGCATCTTGAACTAAACATGCAAGAACTGAATTCCTAAACTGGATTCATTCTAATCACCTCCACAGAGTTACCAGGATAAGAATTTTTACCTTGGCTTGTTTTTATTTCACTTGAGTGTGCAAAGTACTAT
Source organism: Aepyceros melampus (assembly GCA_006408695.1). NCBI lineage: Eukaryota > Metazoa > Chordata > Mammalia > Artiodactyla > Bovidae > Aepyceros > Aepyceros melampus. Next base: position 87,988 of record SJXQ01002146.1, on the reverse strand, counting down.
TATAATGTATTACTCTAATATAATAATGATTTGCACACTCAAGGAAATAAAAAAGGAACCCAAGGTGAAATTTTTATGAGAAACCTAACGGAGAAATCATAGATCCTCCCTTGTGTTTGTTTGTTATATTTTCCAATAATATGGCAATCTTCAAATGTTTCACATTATAAAACATCACCTCTGGTATTTAAATTAATAAATAAAAAGCAGGTGCCCTCCAATTCCTGACTAGTGTTGGGGACAAAGATCATTCAGAGTTCATCCTGAAAAGCATCTAAATTTAGAGATTTGCTACCGGAGCAAAACTTTCATGTACCAGTAATAGAAGCAGGCAGCCTTTCCAAAATATGTTAAGTATGTGTTTGCGATGCTGTCATAAACAGGGTCAGAGTATCTGTCCCTGTGTGCTGGTGACCTGGGAGCCCTCACTGTTTTCTAGGCCAGTTACAGAGAGATCTGGGGCTGGAAGCAAAGGAGATTGCACAATAGTTAGAAGGGTGCTTAATTTAATCTCATCAGTTAGGGAAAGGCTTTTTAAAACTTTTTTTAAAAAATTTGAAACATGTATATATGGGCATAGTTGTTTACTTGCCTTTTAATGTCAAAAGCTTATTAAGGGGCTTCCCTGGTGGCTCAGTGGTACAGAATGCACCTGCCAATGTAGGAGACATTGTTCGACTCTTAATGCAGAAAGATCCCACATGCTGCAGAGCAATGCTCTGCAACAAGAAGCCACCTCAATGAAAAGCCGGTGCAACGCAACTAGAAAATAGCCAGCCCCTGCTCACCGCAACTAGAGAAAAGCCCATGCAGCAACAAAAAAGACCCAGCATAGCAAAAAAAAATTTTTTGTTTTAAATCTTACTGACAGAAACAAAAAGGTCTCCCTCAACCCCCACTCCTAGTCCCTTGGTCTACAGCTCAAAGGTAACCATGGTGTAATCTCAGTGGTCTTTGAGTTTGGATATTGTATGACCAGAGGCAAACCGCTCTTCTACATCTTAAGGGCAATATCTTTCTTTTCTAAATATTACAAATGCCCAGACAAAAGAAGTTAGAGGACAGGATCCTGGTGAGTGTTCAGAAAGTCTCGTTTTGAGTTCTGGGTTTTCTAAATCACTTCATTTCTTCAGGTTTATTTATCAAATCTAGATTATAGAGGTTATAAGTTCTTCCACTCTTCCTTGCTTTCCTTCTTTTGCCTACCTAAAGCAAAGGACAAGGCATTGAGACATAGCTAGAATTGGTGGAAGAAGGGACAATAATAATAACAGTAATAATTTTGGTTGCTGTTCAGCACTTATTATATTCCAGGAACTGTATTTTTTTTCTCATTTTGTCTTCATAACAATTCAATGAGGTAGGTATTTTTATCCTCATTTTTTTACAGTTAAGAAAACTGAGGAAGATGAAGTAATTTACTAGAGGATATATACTGATAAGAAACAAAGCTAAATTTTGAAACTAGACTCTTCAAGTCTAAAGCCCCAGTGGAAATACCTGAGATTTCAAGCCTTTATAGGGAGACAGAGAATATGACTGTCAAAGTGCTAAGCTAGATAAGGGACTGAAAAATGATATAGCACAAATTAGGGTGGTTCTGGACCAACAGTGTGTGGGAACTGCTCTGGAATCTGCATTCAGGTTTTGGGGAGGTTGCATTGTTCACGACAGATGCTTCTGACAGAGCCTAAAATGAGCACAGTGATAGGTACACTTGCTAAACTGAGAATTCTTGGGTTGGAGACAGGTGTGCCAGCCTCAGCCAACACAGTTTCTTAAGAAACTGGATGGAATCTCTCAAGAACAGGAGACGTCTGCTGCAGATATTCATGGTCAGGTCCAGCCCTGTTTATACCTGCTGAAAGATTTCTGGAAGGCTGCCCATCAAGCAAAAGGGAACCAAAGATGGACAAGACACACTGTCAGAAACTGCAGGCATTTGGAAGGACAGTGCCAGAGACAGCAGAGGAAGATCAAGTTGGAGTTAGTACATGCCTCTTAAATGTCACGGGGCAGTAAGAAACTGGAGATGGAGGCAGTCTGCTGGGACCAGCAGCAGGAATTCCATATGGACTCACAGCCACCTGACTGAGACAAGATGCTGAACAACGCTAGAAGTGGGATTATGATCATTGTTTAAAACTGGCAGGCACCAGAAGCAGGAGAAGACACTTTCCATATGTGTTGATACCTGGGATGGTTTTGCAGCAAGTCATGTGACAAGGTGCTATGAGGTTATCCTTTGGCAAACAGGCCTACCGAGAGCAGTCAGGGCAGGAGTCACTTCCAAAACATCACGTTTCTTCAGAGACCAGAGGGCCCACCCGAATTCTCATAACTGAGGAAGTAATCAAAGAAGAAGTTCAGTTCAGTTCAGTTCAGTCGCGCAGTAGTGTCCGACTCTTTGCGACCCCATGAATCGCAGTACGCCAGGCCTCCCTGTCCATCACCAACAGAGGGGGTGAAATCAGACGTCCTTGAAAAAAAAAAAAAGTGAAGTCGCTCAGTCATGTCCAACTCTTTGCGACCCCATGGACTGTAACCTACCAGGCTCCTCTGTCCATGGGATTCTCCAGGCAAGAGTACTGGAGTAGGGTGCCATTGAGGCGGAAACAAACAGGGACCGGCATCCTGTGCCAGGAGATGCAAGTATGCCCCAGTCTCCTGAAGTCAGAGCCCAGGGCTCACGGTGATAACCAGTCATCCTTACCTGCGTCTGCTGTGGCAAGCTTGGTCACAAACAGGATCCAAGGCCACCTAGGTAACAGTTTCTGGCACCCCATTGACTTCAACCTGTGAAAGATGGTTTCCAGAAGAAAGCAAGGATTGTCACCCTGCCACCCCACTCCCAGAAGAAACACTTTTGTTTCAAGAAGGAAAACTCAGGAGAGGGGGTAGGGAGCTGACTTTACAGGTGACAGAAAACTCACCTCTTTTCCTGGATCTCAAAATGGAAAAATTTCCAACTATGTCCAGCTGGTTAAATCCTAATGCTATTATGTTTGACCCTAAGGTTTACCTGGCCTAGTGGGGTCTATGGCTGTCTTGGCCGGAGTGGGACAACCCTTCCTGGTAACTATAGAGCTGGAGAGAGTCAGACCTCTGCGTCCAAAGGAGCTGCAGAGATGAGTCACGTCCCTTCTTACCAGAGAAGGGAGAGGGGTGGGCCTCAAGGCTGGAGAGGCTTAGGTGCCATCAGCAAATAGTGTATTGTGTTCACTCATGTCTTCACTCAGCACTCTGAGGAGATATTGTGTAACAGACTAGCTGAGTGTTAAATGCGTCTGTGGGGTAGGGTGGGGTGGGGTGGAGCATGCTGAGATACTTTGATATTTATGGTAGTCTCTGTCTTCTGAAGAATGGAACTCTGTTGTTTGAAAGGTGGTGAGTGTGAACAATGCAAATTACTGAAAAAGAGATGGAGGCGGAGGGCTAGAGGGGATTGTCTAGGAGGAAGGTTGTAGAGATCATGGAGAGGGAGAAACCCCAAGACTGTGGCCCAGAGAGAGGGTGTGAGGTGGGAAAAGAGAAGTAGCTGGTATTGAGGAGGAGCACTGGTGAGGCCACAGAGATGTGTAAGGGGAATTGTTATGGAGCTGTGTGGTGTGAGATGCCATGTATTCTCTCTTGTGAAACCCTCTTTGTAAAACCCTCTCTTTCTAAAATCTTCACTCTTCAGTGCTTTGCAGCTGGGGCTTGTATTGCAAGGGTGGCACAAATGTGCTAAGCACAGAGCTGGTTGAAGAATCCAGTTGCCTTCAAGGGCTTGGTATAAACACAGCGCTAGTGTCACATTATAAAGGATGTGGGAGGTGTGCACAATTTCATGACAGGTGAGGGAGAGAGGAGAGGATCGGAACAGTTGGCATTGGAGTGAAACTTTAAAGGATGACCAATATTTCTCCTAGAATTAGAGATGGAGAGACTTCAAGTGCAAGGGACCTAGAGCAGAGGCAGGGTGGTCTAGAGGTAGGGTGGTCTGAAAGCGCGTGGTATGTTTAGGGAGTGATGATTTACTACCTCCCAACCATCATCTGCATGGGGAAGAGGAGCAGGCTGGAGTGCAATAAAGAATGGATGGAGGAACTCTGGATGCTACAGTTCAGTTCAGTCACTCAGTCATGTCCGACTCTTTGCAACCCCATGAATCGCAGCACTCCAGGCCTCCCTGTCCATCACCAACTCCCGGAGTTTTACCCAAATTCATGTCCATCGAGTCCGTGATGCCATCCAGCCATCTCATCCTCTGTCGTCCCCTTCTTCTCCTGCCTCCAATCCCTCCCAGCATCAGGGTTTTTCCAATGAGTCAACTCTTTGCATGAGGTGGCCAAAGTACTGGAGTTTCAGCTTTAGCATCATTCCTTCCAAAGAAATCCCAGGGCTGATCTCCTTCAGAATGGACTGGTTGGGTCTCCTTGCAGTCCAAGGGACTCTCAAGAGTCTTCTCCAACACCACAGTTCAAAAGCATCAATTCCTCAGCGCTCAGCTTTCTTCACAGTCCAACTCTCACATCCATACATGACCACTGGAAAAACCATAGCCTTGACTAGATGGACCTTTGTTGGCAAAGTAATGTCTCTGCTTTTGAATATGCTATCTAGGTTGGTCATAACTTTTCTTCCAAGGAGTAAGCGTCTTTTAATATCATGGCTGCAATCACCATCTGCAGTGGTTTTGGAGCCCAAAAAAATAAAGTCTGACACTGTTTCCACTATTTCCCCATCTATTTCCCATGAAGTGATGGGACCAGATGCCATGATCTTTGTTTTCTGAATGTTGAGCTTTAAGCCAACTTTTTCACTCTCTTTCACTTTCATCAAGAGGCTTTTTAGTTCCTCTTCACCTTCTGCCATAAGGGTGGTGTCATCTGCATATCTGAGGTTATTGATATTTCTCCTGGCAATCTTGATTCCAGTTTGTGTTTCTTCCAGTCCAGCATTTCTCATGATGTACTCTGCATAGAAGTTAAATAAGCAGGGTGACAATATACAGCCTTGACATACTCCTTTTCCTATTTGGAACCACTCTGTTGTTGGCCACCTTCAAATCATAAAGGTTGTCATGAAAGCTCTGGAGGATAAAACATGGGCTTCCATGTGGAATGTGCAAGAAGACAGAGAGCAGTATGCTATATCCCTGGCAGGAGAGGAAATAGTTCTGAAAACTGTCTGATTCCCCTCTCTGAGTAGCTGCCTCCTTCAAATGACTAAGCTGACCTGGATTGTAAACACTGCATAAAATATATTGTGTTATGGGACTTCCCTGGTGGTCCAGTGATTAGGGCTCCACGATTACACTGAAGGGGGCATGTATGCATGCCTGGTTGGGGAACTTAAGATCACATGTGCCATAAATTTTTTTTTAATTTTTTAAATAAAAATTAATAACTCATGTAACAATCAGTTTCAGCAGATTGCGCTAGACTTGACAGCTCTGCTTCTATTCCAGCCCCACCTGAGGACAAGGCCACCAGTGGTGATGTTCACTGATTTGTAGGGTAGGCATAGATCCCAGGGCCCTCTACCAATCTCCGACCCACCTCTATTCTGGGGGTTGCCTGAGGAGCTCCCCACCCACCAATAAGCCTGTCTCTTGAGGCTGTTGTCCTGTGAGTCCCCTCGATCCCTTCCACTCTCAGTGACTGATCAACTCGGAGCCATTTGCCCCAAGAGAATCTGAGGATCTCACTGCGCAAATCAGTTCAAGTGGATCCCAAGTTGTCTGGACACACTTTTTTTTCCCCTCTCAAGTCCCCTTAACCTAAGAAGTAGAGATCCATCCTCCAGTTAACAGATACATACTGAACATCTACTAGGTATCAGTTCAGTTCAGTTCAGTTCAGTCGCTCAGTTGTGTCCGACTCTTTGCGACCCCATGAATCATAGCACGCCAGGCCTCCCTGTTTATCACCATCTCCCAGAGTTCACTCAAACTCATGTCCATAGAGTCTGTGTTGCCATCCAGCCATCTCATCCTCGGTCATCCCCTTCTTCTCCTGCCCCCAATCCGTCCCAGCATCAGGGTCTTTTCCAATGAGTCAATTCTTCACATGAGGTGGCCAAAGTATTGGAGTTTCAGGTTTAGCATCAGTCCTTCCAAAGAACACCCAGGGCTGATCTCCTTTAGGATGGATTGGTTGGATCTCCTTGCAGTCCAAGGGACTCTCAAGAGTCTTCTCCAACACCACAGTTCAAAAGCATCAATTCTTCGGCACTCAGCCTTCTTCACTGTCCAACTCTCACATCCATACATGACCACAGGAAAAACTATACCCTTGATTGGACGGACCTTAGTCGGCAAAGCAATGTCTGCTTTTGAATAGGCTATCTAGGTTGGTCAAAAAATAAAGTCTGACACTAGGTATACTACAACACAAAATGAATAAACCATCATCCCTGACTTCAGGAATGTGAGAGAGTACTCAGTTGGGAAAGGCATGTAAATATAGTTGACCCTTAAACAACAACGGTTTGAACTGCAAAGATCCATTTATATGCAGATTTTTTTTGCAGTGGTAAACACTGCAGTACTACACCATCCAGGGTTGGTTGAATCTGTGGATATGGAAGCAGGGATATGGATAAAAGAGATGTGTGGAGGGGTGACTATACACAATACACAGATTTTCAGGTGCACAGAGAATGAAAGCCCCTAACTCCTGCATTAGGGTGATGTCAAACAATCAGTACGATAACTGCTGGGAAGGAGGTAAGTACCAGCAGCTGCGGGACGACAAGGGGAGATATTTAGCCCAGAGGGCAATGAGGAGGAATGGAGGGTTTCCAAGAGAGAGGACCCACACGCTGACTCCTGGGAGGAAAAGCAGAAGCTGGCCTAGTAAAGTGGGTGAAAGAGAGGAGAGAGTATAAGAGGCCTAGGGAGCAGGATACAGATAGGAATGGTCTGGAGACAGACAGCAAGAGCTCTTTGGGCAAGAGTTCTATGGGAAGTTCACTGAGGCTGGTGTTCAGGCGCGAAGTGGGGCCTCAAGGTGCATCAAGACGAACCCTAAAGGCAGCTTAGAAGGAAACCCAATAAATGGTAGGTAATTTCATTTTTAATAACAGATGGAAAAGAGGACTAAAAATCATGTTTAAAAGGCCTGGACACAAGCCTTCTATATTACCAATATTTACACCTCCAATCACTGGAACATGCACGTCCTCTTATTTCATAAAGGCTTGACTGTATTCCTAAAGAAGCAAGAGAAAGAAAGTGAAAGTTGCTTTGTCCTGTCCGTCTCTTTGCGACCCCAAGGATTATAGTCAATGGAATTCTCCAGGCCAGAATACTGGAGTGGGTAGCTGTTCCCTTCTCCAGGGGATCTTCCCAACCCAGGGATCAAACCCAGGTCTCCTGATTGCAGGATTCTTGACCATCTGAGCTGCAAGGGAAGACCAAGAGTACTGGAGTGGGTAGCCTATCCCTTCTCCAGCAGATCTTCCTGACACAGGAATCAAACAGGATCTCCTGAATTGCAGGCAGATTCTCTACCAACTGAGCCATCAGGGAAGCCCTTAGGGACAGAGAGAAGTTGTAATTCTGATATCAGAAAACACCAAAAACTAGTTAAATGTTTCAAAATTTGGAGATACACTCAACTTTGGGAAAAAATTTTTTTTGCAGAAACAAAAAGAGAAAATAATGTCTTTTGGAGCACCTGCTTCAGAAAACAGGGATTTGTGATAACTTTGATTTGCACATGAGTTTAAAATAAAAATGTAATCTTTGCCAACAAAGGTCAGTATAGTCAAAGCTATGGTTTTTCCAGTAGTCATCTACACAACGTGAGCGCTTGGAGCATAAAGAAGGCTATTGTTGTTTAGTCACTCAGTTGTGTCTGGCTCTTTGTGACCCCATGGACTGCAGCAGGCCAGGCTTCCCTGTCCTTCACTATCTCCCAGAGTTTGCTCAAACTTATGTCCATTGAGTCAATGATGGCATCCAACGATTTCATCCTCTGTTGCCCCTTTCTCCTCCTGCCCTCAATCTTTCCCAGCATCAGGTTTTTTGATGGTGGTGCTGAAATTGTGGTGCTGGAGAAGTGTCCCTTGGACAGCAAGAAGATCAAACCAATCATAAAGGAAATCAATCCTGAATATTCATTGAAAGGACTGAAGCTCCAATACTTTGACCACCTGTTGGGAAGAGCGGACTCACTGGAAAAGACCCTATGCCTTGAAAGACTGAAGGCAAAAGAAGAGGGCAGCAGAGGATAAGATGGTTTGAGAGCATCACCAACTCAATGGACATGAATTTGAGCAAACTCCAGGGAGATAGTGGAGGACAAAGCCTGGCATGCTGCTGTCCATGCGGTCGCAGAGTCGAACATAATTTAGAGACTAAACAACTTCCCAGGATGACACAGGGGCCAGTAACAGTTTACAGAGAAATCTTGTTCCCCTGCGCTGTCTAGCTACCGGGGTTCTAGTCCCTTTCACTTCTCAGGTCCTCATATTTCCCGATTGTATACCAAAGGGTCAAATGAAAAGATCTCTGAGCCTAGTCCCTGAAAATTTAGGGTTCTGAAAACTCTTGGTTATGAGCTTTTGCCTTGGGACGTGGCAATAAACACCTGAGTTTCCCACATGTCTCTTAAGACGTATGTATTTCCTTAACCTATATCTACCTAGAACTCTTTCTGAATAAGCAGCCCTTGGATCGGATCTTGTTAAGCCTTGCACCCGAACTATAGTGGGAAATCCTAGCGGCCGAGCGGCCACCCCCGGAATGGGGACTACATCCCCCAGGGTGCCCCGGGACGGGGGCGCCCCCTCGGATTGGCCAGAGGTGCGTGACGCTCAGTGTTTTGGCCCGGGCGGTCACATGTTTCCTTTGTTGTGAGCTGTGGAAGGACTGGTGGCTCCAGGAGACGCCGGCGTTGGAGAGAGTGCTGCGCCGCCGGCTGCTAAGGGACCGCGGGGGCCGCCACTGTTGGCCACTGCTGCTGGCCTCTTCCAGCCTTCGCCGAGAGGTACCCGGGGATGACAGATCCGGGACTGACCGAAAGGCGAGGAACCGGCCAGAGCCGGGGGCGGAGGGGCGGCCCAGGTCATGCCTACGGGGGTGTCTGCAGTGGGGAAGCCAAAGGCCGCCGGCCTCTCGAAGCCAGAGAAGGAGGGTCTGAGGAGAGATCGCGACTGGGACTACAGGGCCCTTGTCTGGGGCGAGGGGGAGTCTCTGGGAATCTCCTGGGGGTCGTCAGCCCCGGTTCCGTAACGACACTCTGAAAGGAAGGGCACTGAAAGGCTGGCATTACCACCCCGGAACCGCGCCGCTGCTGGCGCGCCCGCCGGGGGCGGGTTGGGAGGGGCATGGCCTCTGGGGCGGGGGTAGCAGGTGCGGGTCAGTCAGCCCGCCGCCTGCTGGACTAGGGGCAGCTGGCGGACAGGACCGGGGGAGAGGGTCTCGAATGTTATGGATGGGCTTCGAACGGAGCGCTGCTCTTCTTTAACCGAAGGAAGCGCTGAGAACGCAGATTCTGAAATCAAGACTTCGCGTTTGGTGGGGGCGACAGTTTGTTCCAGACTGGGAGGACTGACGGGGTCAAGGTGGGTCCCAGGGCTGGGGGCCAAAGAAGTCCTATTAAAGCGGTTGCGAAACGTGCTCGGCGCCGTCACCTGACCGTTACCCCCGCCCCCACCGCCCGGGAGCCTTTGTTTACCGCTGCTTGCCGCGGGGCCCGCGCCGGGATCCGGGCCCTGGAACGACAGCCCCGCGGGAGCCGAGGCGGGCGGGGGAGCGGGGGAGCCGCTGACGGGAGTCCCCGCCTAACCTCGCCTCCTTCCCACCACTCCAGGCTTGGGTTTCTTAATTTAGTTCGTAACGGCCCCGCCCCCAGGCTCTGGGCTCTCGGGGCAGAGACTGGTAAGGCCGCGAGGATTGGGGCCCTGCGGGTGCTTGAGGGCGGGACGACGGGGCGGCTTCCGTGTGTTTATTGGCGAGTGTCCTGTCGCTGGGTGGACGTGCCCAGGCCGTTATTCCCCGCCCCGCTGAAGGTGATCTGGAGGACACGCGGGAGCGCGCGCTTGCCTCTCCTGCAGCTGAGGCCGGAGCGGAGCCGCCGGCGGCGCGCGCTTCCGCGCCTGAGCCTACTGGCGCGAGGACCAGCTGCCCCGCCGTCGTTGGGTGGCTGCCTCGGCTTCTGTCTGAGCTTGTAGGCAGTTCTGGGGCCCGTGGAGGACCAGATAATTAACCTTTAACTCGGTCCCCTAATCCGCCCAGATGGTGGAAAGAGCCCTCAGGCGAATTAGTGTTTCCCTGTTCTGTAAACTAGGTTTAAATAGCGCTTCCCTGGTGGCTCAGACCGTAAGGAATCGGAATCCGCCTGCAACGCGGGAGACCTGGATTCGATCCTTGGGTTGGGAAGATCCCCTGGAGAAGGGACCGGCTGCCCACTCCAGTATTCCGGCCTGAGTCCTGGCAGCTACAGTCCATGGAGTCTCAAAGAGTCCAGCATGGCTGAGCGACTTTCACAGCATCCTAACACCACGTTTTAGAGTGCCTCACAGTCAACCCCTAAGGCAGGTTGCCTCTTCCTCAGTTAATTTTAGTGGCGTTTAATGGTTAGTCATTTGCTCTCTTGAATAGCTTTTTAAAAATCCTGTCTTAGTATTTGCAGCTAAGACCGTTCAGGCCCACTAGCGAGGTTGGTTTTTGTTAAGTATGGGAAATAGATTAAAAATCTGCCTCCTGTCACCTAAAATGTGAAATTAGAATTCTGTTTTTTTTTTTTTTTTTTAAGATAGCTTTGTATGGCTGAGTCCTTTCTCTGTACATCTGAAACTACCACAACTTTTTGTCAATCGTCTGTACCCCAATACAAAATAAAGTTTAAAATTTGAAAAAAAAAGATAGCTTGATGATATCTTCCCTCCACCCACTCCAGAAAGTGAATTCTGTACCCGGGTTTAGATGAGTTGTTTGTGGAAACAAACATCATAGCTCACTCTTCTATGATGACAGTTATAAAATCTACTAAAACAATTGTTTTAGCCAGTGTGTTGAAGATGTGGTTTTCCTAATCTGATTTAATAGGATACCAGGGTTTTATCAGATTTTTTTTTTCTTTTCTGTAGGAATTCACCCAAGAAAGTACATTTCTGTAGAAGGTAGATTGAGCTCCTTGGGTGAAGAAAGAATTGCATTTGAATAGTTCTCGTTGGTTATGCATTCTTAATTTATTTTTAAAATTCAAGTTGGAATGACTACACCGAAAGGAGCAGCCTCTGTGATCCTGAACTGCCTCATCGCTTGTGCATTGAAGGCATTTAACATTTCTAAATAAGTACAAGATGCAAACCTCTAACCTTTATAAAAAATCAAACCACCACTCATAAGACTTCTTATCCAGACAAAGCCTGTAACTTAGTCTCTAAACAGGAAGAAGAAATAATATTCTGAGTTGGAGCTTACTATCAGCTTTAATTTAAACGTTATTGGCCTTTTCCAAGTTGCTAAAACTACTTAATGCCTTTTCAAAAAACATTGTTTTAGCTTCCTTGTTTTTTTTGCCATTTACTTAAAACCCAAAGGTCAAGCCTGTGAAAAACAAAAAATACTATTTATTAAATGAGGGACTGCAGCTATTTTTGTATATACTTTTTTCTTACCTAGGAATTTGGGACTTTTTTCAATAAATATTTAGATATGAACTATATAAAATGTAAAAATATATCCTAGTTATATCCTCATAAGTATATGAAATATATAAGCATATATATTTTATATGATTCTGTTTCTGTTTTGACTGAAACAGAGTAAGTATATGGCCACTTGACAGTTGTTGACAGTTTGAAACCTTTATTCTTTCTTCTGTTAAGAACACTAGCTAAGCTAGATTTTTTTAAAGTAAAGAGTTTGTCACCCTGCCTAAATTTATCACCTAAGGGCTACCATTTTTTAGCATTTGGCACATCTTAAAGTCTACTAAATTGGTGTCTAAAAGTCATTAGGCTTTGCTCTTTACTCAGTGCTTTCTAAAACATACTTCTGCAAATCATTTGTGTTACCACAAGGTAGATAAAAATCACTGACTTAAAAGTGCTTTTATACATAGAGCATCCATGTAGTAAAAGATTGGATCTCAAACTTGTTTGAGTAACAGAGTACCAGATGGTGTCCTTGCGGATTTAATTAATTCTAATAGAACCAAACACGACTGAGCGACTTCACTTTGACTTTTCACTTTCATGCATTGGAGAAGGAAATGGCAACCCACTCCAGTGTTCTTGCCTGGAGAGTCCCAGGGATGGAGGAGCCTGGTGGGCTGCCATCTGTGGGGTCGCACAGAGTTGGACACGACTGAAACGACTTAGCAGCAGCAGCAATAGAACCAAAAACACTTTTGCTAAAAGAAAATATAACTATATTATATATTTATAGGTCTTGAGATTTTAAAATAAAACAATTCATTAAATACCTAAAGGAAGCATATTTCTAGCAAGATAAAACAAAAGACATTTAAACTACATGACAAGTAGGTTTGGTAGGATAGCTTTATACCAGGTATGATGTCTGATGATCAACAATTTTTTTTCTTCCTTTGGGGGTTTGGGAATATTAGTAGCCAAAAGTTTTAAAACAAGGGAGAAAAACAGTGAATGGAGAAATTCAATTTTTTTGTTCTATGATTTGAGAGAAGACAGTATTCTTTTTTCAGTTATACAACCATAATTGTTTAGTCTGACACACTGTTAAGCACTGCTAAATTTTTCATCATTGGATACCTTTTATTTCTCTTTCATTAATCAAAGTAATAATGTATTGACTATTTGAGGTTCATGTAAACAAGGGATAATAACTTGGTATCATTCTAGACAAAGAAATGTAAAGCTTTTGTTGGTTTCTGGTATAGTATGGTGTGTGAATATGTTATTGGTGGTTTCATAAGAAAAATAGAAATGTTGAAAATAACACCTTGAAGACTGGACTTTAAATATTGCATTTTTGCAAAATTTGTTTCGGGAACCACTACTCCAATAGTAAAGTTTTAAGTTGAAAGTTTAAGAGTATAAATTTAAAGTGGCCGTTAAATGGAATGGTTCAAATAAATCAGCGTTTTAGAAAATGGGGTGAAAAAATTGCTTGGTTTCAGATAGTTTAATGTTAAATATGGTTTTCTAGTTGTTTTTAAATAATGAATTTATGTGTTACAGCATTTTCTGGCTTTCCTTCTGTTGAGCTACTGTATATCTTTAAAGATAAACCTTTTATTCATTAGTCTTTTTACTGTCTTGATGTGTTATTCTTCACTTGGAGTTCAGTTTGAGAAAATGGGAGTAGTGTGGAGCATAGCATGTAGCTAGTGGCAGTTCATTACCATAGGTTGTTGGAACATGTTAGTCAAAACTGTTGGTTTCCTTTGCCATCTGGAATTTATTAGTCTTTGTAACCCCTCACTAATCCATACTATTTTAAAGCTGATAATAACTTCTTTCTTTGTATAGGGTTCCACATTCTAAAGGAAAAATAAGCTTGATTGCAGTACAATACATTCTAAGATCAGTTCTGATACTATATATCTCCTTTGGACTTTGTACACTGACCTCCTCTCTCCCCTGCCCTTAACTATTAGGTTGGTAAATATTACCTAAAAACCCTCCAGAAAATGCCCAGGTGAATTGCCTTGCCCTTCTGCTCCTTAAGGTATAATTCTAGACTAGATCAGTCAGGCAAGAGAGAATCTATTCCAGTTTGCACTCTAGCAGAAACAATTTGTTTTCTGCAAGAGAAACACTGAGAATTTAAATCTATTTTAGTATCAATCTTTGAGTTCTTGTTAGATTCTAATCTTAGCCTATTCCACAGCATCTAAAATTGGATCTGAATCTGATATTCACCACCCCAGTGCCAGACAGAGGGGTAGGCTCTTTAGAATTGTTTCTTGAATTGACTTAAGTAGGCTCAAGATTTTATTGTCTTCTTGAGAAAAAATACTTATTTAACTAAGACTTAACAATCCCCTATTTTGACCAAGTGAAGTGAAGTGAAGTGAAGTCGCTCAGTCGTGTCCGACTCTTTGCGACCCCATGGACTGTAGCCTACCAGGCTTCTCCGTCCATGGAATTCTCCAGACAAGAATACTGGAGTGGGTTACCATTTCCTTCTCCAGGGGATCTTCCCAACCCAGGGATCGAACCCAGGTCTCCCACGTTGGAGGCAGATGCTTTAACCTCTGAGCCACCAGGGAAGCCCTATTTTTATTTTTTATTTTATTTATTTATTTTTTTGATCAAGTTGACACATATTCTTTACCAAAGTACACACAAGTTAGACTGACTTTTGCAAATAAGGAAACAAGCAAGGTAACATTCACCTCACAATCAAAGCTTAATCCAGGTATAGAGATGTGTGTTTTTTTATACATGCAGAAATCAGTAGTTTGTATCTTGGCTTTTGAGATCAACATTTGAATTTGCCTAAACTTGTTAAGAATTTATGAGTTCTATTTATAAATATCTAGGCCATAAACCAGAAGTACTTGTATTTAAATACCGTTGGTATTCTGTACAAGTTCAAGGTTCCAGTATTTTCTCAGAAGCATTCCTCTCTTTCTTTTCAATATACACACACAGAGTTGTGCTGAATTGGTTGATTTCTACAGGTACTAGAGTCCATAAGATCAAAGAAACAGAAGAAATATACATTTATATACACTAAAAGGTATAAGATAATTATTTGATAAGCATAATGATTCTGTATGGATAATCTAGATAACAATTAAAAACTGAAATGTTTTTTCTTGAATTTCCCAAAATACTTGAGATTTTCTTATTGATTTCATAGTTACATAAAATATAATGACTGAACTGTTTGCCTTGAGTAATATTGGTAGACCAACTCAGAATTATTTAATGACTGCAGATACAAGTAAAACATTATTATCAGACATTCTTCAAATATCCAATGCAGAGTTCCCATAGGAATGTTTCATCATCTCAACTCCACCATTGTTTACTCATCATTCATTCAAGAAACCTTACTGCAGGATAAAATTGTCAAGAAAGGAATTGGATAAATAAGGAAACTATTTTAGGTATAGAGTAAAATTTTTAATTTGCTTTAAGGAATTGTTATTCAGGATTGGTTTTTTATGCAGAAGTTAACTTCTAGTCACAAATTGAAATCTATTAAAACCTTTTTTCAATGTATTAGTAAATAATGCCAATTATACATGAAGTAATTACTATCTGACTTATATGTTGCTGTTCTCCATTTATTTTAGGTGTGGTAAAACTGGGGCTTTGATCAAGCAAATGCTGAAAAGGTATTATAATATTTATAAACTCTTAGCATTGTTATTAGAAGATATAAATCATTTTCCTTTAACCAGAGGGCACTTGGACTACCTGAGTAGCAGGGAACAAGATCATATAGGAAGACGGCATCACATCATTTCTGTTACCAAAGAAACTATCGACACACTCCTTTCTAACCCTTACAAATCTCCTCAGTCTCCCTTCTACAGTTTCTCCAGTCCTAAGTACACTAAAATAAGTTATCTCCATTCATTTTGCTGGAACATAGGCCAAAACATGTAGTTTTTAAATCTACCTAACAATTTGAAACTAGGTCTACAACATTTATGAGTTCTACAGTTGGAAGTAAACTCTAGAATACCCTTAACCAGAAGAATCTATCTTAAAAATCTTCCTTTCAAGTGAGTGTAGCTCTAGGAGTAAAGCTCCTAAAGAAGATGAGGGAGAGAAAGAAAAGGATACTAGCTTTTCTAGACAAATCGTGTGACTTTGGCAGTCATTGAGAGTCCTGTCACCCTTGCATCCACTAAATTATGTAGGTATTATTTTCCATCAGTACATTTCTTTGGGACAAGCATTTTCCTCTTGTTTTGTCCAGAGATGCCTGCTATTTGGTACTTTTTAGTGATGGGAATAACAGTGCTTTGATATCTGCTAATTTTTTAGAGGAACTCAGTCTAATTTTATGTTTAGTTTGCTTATATATTACTTCACTTATGATAAATCTTAAACCTATACTAGATACTGTAGTTTGAAATGTGATTAAACTTGTTTTTACTAGTTAAAATCCTTTTTGTAAAATGGGAAAATAAAATCTACTAAATTACCCCTGGAAGCCAAAAAGGTGCTCTGAAATGTTTCTCGTATTCCTAAGACATTCTTGTGCAAATCATTTAATCTGTTGTCATACAAAGAGTTTATATTTTATGGTGTTATGGACTAGTTCATAGAAAAGTTCTCAGAAAGTCTAGAGAAAGTGAGGCTGCCCAAAAAGCCAGGAAAAAGTTGCTTGAAAGGAAACATCCCAGATCTATGAGATAGTCTCTTTTCCATACAAAGCAGTAGACAGATAATCTTATTGCTGTTGAATGCTTTTAATAACGAGTGATTTTATAGCTGTTCGTGTTTTCTGGTAAAGCAGTGGAAGACCTCTTGACAGTCATCTATCAAGGAAAATAGCCATGGGAATTAAGAAGCTGAAAATAACATAAAAAGACCTTTAACTCATATAAAATTTTAAGGCTTTTATTAATACTATTCACTCAATATGCTATCTCCAAACTTATCAGATACGCATCTATAAGATACCAAATAACGAATACAAGATACAATAAAATTATTGGATACAGAAAGCAGAGCATCTTTTCATTTATGTTTGTTTCTTGTCTGTTTTAGCCAAAAGGGAAATTCTTAGTACTTGTGGCACGTTGTTTTGCATTCTGAACATATTTTCATTTAAACTTTGAGAAAACAAAAATATATGGAGGCAGAAACCAATTACAAGTACATTTTGGATCACATGGCAACTTACTGAGAAGTGAAAAGAGAGTACAAGGAACCGCCTTAAAAATAAAAATTTAAGCCAATTGATAGCTGTAGTCCAGTGCCTCAACTCATCTGTTATCCATAGCATTTCTGAGGGAGACTTGAGGTTGTTTCTTATCAGGGAAAGGGAGCAGGGCATAAATAACATATATTTTAAAAAATATGAAAATACAGTACTATATCATTGTAGTACGAATTTGGGGGGAAATAAAGATAGAAAATATCTCACTTAGCATTTAAATATATGTACCTCCTTTTTTCTATGCCTAATGCACTGATACAAGTATTTTCTATTAATACAGCATTGAGCATCTGTAGGTAACTCTTCCCATATAATCTTGATTATTTCCTTATGATAGATTGCTAGAACAGGACTTAATGGTCAAATAGCATACATATTCTTAAAGGCCATTGATAGATATAGCTGAATTTTTCTGTAGCAGCACTATATTAAAATAATAAGTATTTATATTAAGATTTGAATGTAGTCAAGTTCTATGTTGTATAGCATTCTGACATAGCTCTACCTTCAGAAGATGAAACCCAGTTTGTAAAAGGGAAACAGAAGGTAATATATTAGTAATTCACAAAGTACGTAGTATCCTTTCAACTAGGGGGTTTAAGGAATACTATTGCAAATTGCCCCTAATGTTTTCATTGTATAAATTTTTTATCAATCTTTATCAAAATGAGATAGTGCTCTCTACCCTGTATGAAATAGATTATGTAATTTTATTGTAGTGTTTACATCAAAATGAAATTATATAATTGGAGACTAAAACTTTTTACATATTGAAATGTTTTAATTTTTTTACTTTTAGCCACATAAAGAAAATCTGTAACAGTTATTTCTCAACAATTATATAGTCAACTGATGTAACAATGGTACTAATATTGGGACGAAGACTAAACAGAGAGGATCTTGGGGTGCGTGATTCACCAGCAACAAAGCGTAAAGTTTTTGAGATGGACCCTAAATCTCTGACAGGCCGTGAGTTTTTTGACTTCTCTTCAGGATCATCCCATGCTGAAAACATCCTCCAGATATTTAATGAATTTCGAGATAGTCGTTTATTCACAGATGTTATCATTTGTGTGGAAGGAAAAGAATTTCCTTGCCATAGAGCTGTTCTCTCAGCCTGCAGTAGCTACTTCAGAGCTATGTTCTGTAATGACCACAGGGAAAGCCGAGAAATGTTGGTTGAGATCAATGGTATTTTAGCTGAAGCTATGGAATGTTTTTTACAGTATGTTTATACTGGAAAAGTGAAGATCACTACAGAGAATGTACAGTATCTCTTTGAAACATCAAGCCTTTTTCAGATTAGTGTTCTCCGTGATGCATGTGCCAAGTTCTTGGAGGAGCAACTTGATCCTTGTAATTGCTTAGGAATCCAGCGCTTTGCTGATACCCATTCCCTCAAAACACTCTTTACAAAATGCAAGAATTTTGCATTACAGACTTTTGAGGATGTGTCCCAGCATGAAGAATTTCTTGAACTTGACAAAGATGAACTGATTGATTATATCTGTAGTGATGAACTAGTTATTGGTAAGGAGGAGATGGTTTTTGAAGCCGTCATGCGTTGGGTCTATCGCGCTGTTGATCTGAGAAGACCACTGTTACATGAGCTCCTGACTCATGTGAGACTCCCTCTGTTGCATCCCAACTACTTTGTTCAAACAGTTGAGGTGGACCAGTTGATCCAGAATTCTCCTGAATGCTATCAATTGTTGCATGAAGCAAGACGGTACCACATACTTGGGAATGAAATGATGTCTCCAAGGACTCGGCCCGCAGGTAAGACTGATGCATATTAACTACAACATAATTAGCAAAAGTTTTTGTTTTTTTAAAATATTTTAAAGCTTTCTGAGTGTAATCTCCATGTAGTCATTTATATGTATCATCTACGTGTGGATTTATGTAATTTGAGATTTGCTTTGGATTATAACTCATGAGAATTTCTCCCAATGAAGACTAGATTCACCAGTAGCACTTTTCGTTATTGTTGTTCTGAGCTATGAGACAGTATTGCAAAGGGTCTTTGCAGCTAGCATGTTTCAGCCTATATCTTCTTAACCTATCTTAAAAAGGTTAATTTTTCTTAACCTTTATAGGGTACCAAATTTATTCCACGTTTTCCCAAAAGATTTTGGATGTTAAGTAACTAAAGACTGTGTTAGAGTTTGTTGGACTGCTTCTACTTATAAAAAACAATTTGTATATTCACAGACTAACCTTTTTCCTAACAGACAACATGAAATATAGAGATCAAGTTAAGTAAGCTGATATACATTGAAGGATTTCTCAGATGTAAAATCAAGGTTTCAGATCTTTTCTCATTGCCGCAGTTACTATAGTTTAAAACTCTATTTGAAAGTGAAAGTCACTCACTTGTGTCTGACTCTTTGCAACCCCATGTACTATAGAGCCCATGGAATTCTCCAGGCCAAAATTCAGGAGTGAGTTGCCATGCCCTCCTCCAGGGGATCTTCCCAACCCAGGGATCAAACCCAGGTCTCCCGCATTGCAGCAGGATTCTATACAGCTGGGCCACAAGAGAAGCCCAAGAATACTGGAGTGGGTTGCCTATCCCTTCTCCAGGGTGTCTTCCCAACCCAGGAATCAAACCAGGGTCTCCTGCATTGCCGGAGGATTGTTTACCAACTGAGCTATCAGGGAAGACCCATTTAAAACACCTGTAGATTTTAATTCATAAACTATAGAAAAATAATCTCTGTGCCTTAAGAATGGAAGGAATAGTATTAAACATTTTACTGTGAATAAACAAAAATTGGCTGTTGTGAGACATAGAAAGAATCTTGAATATTTTTCGAATAAAGCTGACTTTTTTGATGTGTGTGATATAAAATACATAACATAAAATTTGCCATCCTAACCATTTTTTTATTTTATTGTTTAATAGTGCTAAACATATTCACATTGTTGTGAGACTGGTATTTATTCTCCCATACTGTCTTCACTTTGCCGATAAATCTATTATAGCATAGCTCTTAAACCATATTTTTAGCATTAATTTTGATTATCAGTGTTTTGGAATGTGATTAAAATTCAGCATGTTGTGAGATCTCATGTTTTTAAGTATAATTCAGCTTATTATGACCTGTCTTTAAAATCTACACAAGTTTAGATATAACAAGATTTGATCTGTTTCCTCATAAGTAAAATGAGATTTATGATAAACATTGCTTATTTCACAGGTTTTGCTGTTGAAATTATTAAATGCAATAGTCTTAAGGTACTCAGCATAGAAGGTGGTATATAAGAAGTGCTTTAAGAATTAATGGCTATAGGGTAGTATTAGTATGACCCACTTTAAGAAAACTTCCAGTACTTGACAGTCTGAACTTTTTTACAAATGAGATACAACATTGAGTATTATTACAAAAATTAATGTATATTAGGTTTAGAGTGCATTTTTTCTTCAAAGTCAGCTGACTTTAGTTAAAAGTAATTGTTTTATAAGAAACAAATATAAAATATTTTACTCCTAGTCTTTTAACAAAGAATCTGTCCTTTATATTCTGTCCTCCACTTATCTGTTACTACATGTTAGTACTAATCACTAGGAATTTCTTTATCTGAACAATATGTATTCTTTGTAGAGTTTCTCATCTTTCTGAGAAACTACAAACTTCTCTGTAAGAGAAGTGACATCTCCACTTCTTCAACTACAGCTCATTCTGACTTCTCCAGTCACTCTACTGAAACTCCTCTCAGTCAGGTCATCTATTTGTTCTTTGTTAGCCTCTTGTCAGTCTTTATTTACCTTGATCTCTCTTTCAGATCTGACATTTTTACTTGCTTCAGTCCTTAAACTCTCTTCTGATAGCTTCAGGAGTACAATTCCCTCATGGTCCTCTTCTTCAGTACTCTTTTTCAGTTTGATAGTTCTTTGTCTATTGTTTGAAATGTTGATATTCTCTTGGTTCACTTCTCGTTGTCTTGCCTTGATAGTTTCCTAGATGATCACATCTATTCTCATGGTTTTGATTAACATACTTACTATTGACTATGAAAACTATATCTCCACCCCAGGCTTTTTCATTCGTTCATTCATTTATTCCATCATTCAGCCAATGATTTTTAAAAAATAATACATATAATTATACATTTATATATATTTAAAGATGCATCTTTAAAACAATAACATAGGTAAAATAAATCTCACAGTTAAAAATAATTCTTTTATAATATTTAATATCCAGTCCATATTCATGTTCCCCCAGTCTTTTCCAAGCTGTTTTTTAATGAACTTGAATCCAGTCCAGGACTAGTACAGGATCACTGTATCTGTTTATTTCCATGAAGTCTCTTATTCCAAAGCATTCATTCTTTTTCATGAATCTTACTTGTTCATGGGCAAGTTGTCCAGAAAAATACTCCACGATGTGTATTAGTCTGGTCACTTCCTTGTGATATCACTTAGCTGCATTTAGCTATTTCCTGGAAACTGAAAGTTAGCTTCAGCTCGATGGTGAATAGTTAATACTTTTTTGCTAGAATTCATTCTAGGTAATGTATGTATCACATTGCATCACATTAGAAAGACAGCATAACTGGTTGTTTTACCATTAGTGATAAAAAGATTAGCTCTTGATTAGGGCGATGACAGTCCAAACCCACCACTGTATAGTTAGGTTATACTCTCACAGCATCCAATATTTCTTTAGTGTTTATTGTGTGCCAGATATTCTCCAGAGTTCAAGCCATACTGGACAGTGACATTTGTATATACCTGTGTGTCTCTTAAATGACAGAGAAAACCCCAAGATACACTGTATTAAAAACAGAGTGTGAAAAATTTTAAAAACCAAAAAAAGTGTGACGGCAGTTTCTAGAAAGAGGACATAGAACATAAGACCATAAAAGCTTTGCTAATCAGTATTGCCAGTTGTAAACCCTGGGTCCATAAATAAAAAGTAGTGGAGACCTATCACAGAAGTAAAAAGCTTAAGAATAGTTGTTTTTATTAATATATGTTATGCAACTTTAAATTTCTATGCTAAGGTATAATACGTTTTTAGTAAACACCTAGTGCAGGCTTCATGATGTGTTAAGGGTACTGGCTTCAGAATCAGAGAGACCTGAACTACAACCTACCTCTGCATAACTAGTTCATTCTGTGACATTGGGCAACGCACTTTAACTTCTCTATGTGTCAGCTTCCTCATCTGTAAAATAAGCATAATACCATCGACCCTGTAGGATTGTTGTGAGGATTAGAACTACATGTGAAAAAGACATAGCCTAGTGTTGGACACAAAAATGCTTAATAAAAAATATTGCTAGTTTCATGAATAATCAAAATACAGTTAAAATTTACCCTATACTTTTACAGAATAGGAAATATAGTTTGAGAGACATAAATGCTTGCTATCAAGTGGTTTAAATATAAACTGTTCATATCTACGGAAAAAATCTGCAACACTCCATTAAACAATAGAGATAGCTATGATCAAATAAGTTCATCATTTTGAGTTTGGAATTGGTTAATTAAGTACTTGTTTCTTCTAATACTTCATACTACTCTTGTCTAATAAGCAGTTTACTATATAATGAAAATAGGAACCTATTGCCATAATGAAGACAGGGTTCAAGTTCTTATTGAATAAATCAACAAGACCAAGGTTAAGGTTTTTTTTAAAGAAATAATATTTTAGAATTCAGTGTCCTGAGTTTCTGTTTCTCTTAAGTGATATCTGCTATATTGGATTCATGGTCTACCATTTTTATACAAGTTAGTTCATTGTTATTTTGAATGCATTTTTATATTAAAGTACTGTGTAATGTCAAAGTCTCCCTCTACCTGACCCTTGATATATCAGTATATATATATAAAACCCTTTCATCCCCAAAGGTTACCAGTTTTTTCACTCTTTTAAAAATATTCTTTGTATACAGAAGTGTGTGTGTGTCTGTCTCTGTGTACACATGTCCTTACTATTTCTTATACAAATGGTAGTATACCTTATTTTTATCTCCTAAAAATATCTTGGAGTTTCTTATATATCAGCACATATAGGTCTTCATTCTCTTCATTATGGAAAATTTCAAATTCACTCTTTTTTAAGAGTTGTATAGTCTCACATTTATGGATACCATAAATTATTTAATCTCTCTCTTAATGTACATTTAAATTGTTTCTAGATTGTTTTGCATTGCAAACAGTGCTCAGTGAATACTCTTATACATATGTCTGATAAATTATAGCACAAATTACTAGAAGTGAAATCACTCAGTCATAAAATAGGTACATTTTTAAAACTTTGCCAAGATATTGTAAAAATTGACTTCCAATTTATACTTTTCCAAAAATATGAAAATCCCTATTTCTTCACTCCTTTTCTTATACAGTATTTTAATAGTTTTTGTAAATTTTTGCTACTCTGGAAAAGTGAAAATTTGTATCCCATAATTTTTTTTTGCTCAAACTTTAAACTTTATTTTGTATTGGGATATACATTTTGTATTGGGATATAGTCGATTAACACTGTTGTTAATTGTTATTTCTTCTAATACTTCCCACTGCTCTTGTCTAATAATTAGTTACTATATAATGAGCATTGGGTTGGATGTATTCTTTCAGATCATGTTTTTCTCCGGATATATGCCCAGGAGTGGGATTGCAGGATCATATAGTAGCTCTGAAAGTGAAGTCACTCAGTCGTGTCTGACTCTTGCGACCCCGTGGACTGTAGCCTACCAGGCTTCTCCATCCATGGGATTCTCCAGGCAAGAATACTGGAGTGGGTTACCATTTCCTTCTCCAGGGGATCTTCCCAACCCAGGGATCGAACCCGGGTCTCCCACATTGGAGGCAGACGCTTTAACCTCTGAGCCACCAGGGAAGCCGTATTTTTAGTTTTTTAAGGAACCTCATATTGTTTTCCATAGTGGCTGTACCAATTTACATTTCCGCCAACAGTGTAGGAGGGTTCCCTTCTCTCCAGACCCTCCCCAGCATTTCTTGTTTGTAAATGTTTTGAGGATAGCCATTCTGCCAGTGTGAGGTGATATATCATTGTAGTCTTGATTTGCATTTTTCTAATAATGAGCATGTGTCCCATACTCTTGATTTGCATTTCTTTCATGTGAAAGTTTGAGGTTTTCCAAGTTTGAAAACCATTTATAGGTTGTTTTTTTCTCCACTTCATTGGACTCTAGTGTATCAGAGTTCTGATTGGAAGTGATTGAAACCAGTGTTAGCATAGAAGAGAGATAAATGTTTTAAAAGGGTATAAGAAGGCGTTATCTTGTAGAACCTAAGGGCAGAAGTTCAATAGGAGTTACAAGAAGACTGGAACAGACTACTGAAAATCCATCAGAAATCTAGCCATGCCCTATCTCTACCTCTTGCCTCTGCTTTTCTCTGCCTATTTTCATTATTCTCTCTCACTAGTCTGGTTAAATAGTACCCTTCATGGGATTTGGTTTCTATATTACAAGGTCAGTCCAGAGACACTGAATGTCTCCCTCTCATGTGGAAAGATAATCTCTGATCCAGGCAGCCTTCCCTGGAGAGTTACCTGTGGCCTTGGAGTAGGATGAGGTAGCAGAAAATTGATAGCTGAAATTCTTGTCCCATATGTGAGAGCAGACAAGCTGATAGTGGCTATTAATAGTAAGGTGTGGGTTTTCTCCTTTGTTCTTTCTTAACTTGAGGCAAGAGGAAGGGATGGAGTAATTTGTGTTCATTGGAGACAACAAAAAATAACATCCATGTTTCTGCCTAGGAGGTAACACTGTAGCATTCAGCTTTATTCTTTTATTCTCTAAGAATTTATTATTTCTTTTACAAAGTTGTAGTCTATTTCATATCGTAGTCTGCTGTTATCACTTAATATATATGGTAAACATTTTCATGACATAAAATCTACAGTGCCATAACCATCTCACCCACTTTAAACTCATTCTGATTTTTTACCGGTAAGTGAGATAAATATCTTTGTGACTATATAAGCATACCTGTAATTAGTTCCTGATAATAAATTCTTAAATAATTGCTTGTTTTTAAGAGTAAATATTTGAATCTTTCAATTGGTACCACTGTTTCCTTATAGAACCCATTTTGCCTATTCCAGTTTCAGGTGGAAACTTTACCACACAAGTTGAAACTGCCCTCATTAAGTTTAGAAAGCTATATGGTTTATGGCTGTCAGAAGCTTCTTTATGGGGTCATTTATATACATTTATACTGATGAACCATACCCAGTGATTCCTCTAGGCTCAGAAACTTGTTTTTTGGAAACAGTAAGATCAGACTATCAGGGACAGACTTAACGTTAATCATGAGGGACTGATTAATTCATTTATCTTTTAGTTTATGTATATTTGTTTGCAGTAAGAAATAGAACTGTCAACTGTTCCAAAAAATGGAACGGTTCAAATGGAACTGTCAAAAGATATTTTAAGTCAATGCAGCCAGCATATTCTCTTACAATGGGCAACTTACCAGTTGGGAAGCCAACGTTTTCAAAGGTTGTTTGGCATCTAGACAAAGTGAGCTAGTAGACCTTTAGAACCAGACTCTTCCCAGCTAGTATAGTGTGAGGAAGTCTCACCCACCATAAAATATTCTTACCAAAGAACCAGTAATGTTCAAGTTAGCTTAGCTAAGCTTCTCCTTTCCTTTAGACAAGTTACTTGAATGGACACAGAAAATGTTTGCCTTTGTGATTACTTATTCTTTCATTCATTTGTTCATTCATTTACTTGTTGTATATAGGGCTGATCAATCCCCTCTTTTGATATATAGTTAATACATTGAATTCAGTACCATTGTATCCTACGCACTAAAGAGTCATTTGGTCTCTTTAGGGCTTAAAGTCTCATGTCTCTATTTGAATTCATTATTTTGGTGCAATGACTTGGTATTCAGGTATTTTTGAGTCTTGGAATAGACTGTGTCACTAATATCTCTCCTTCTTCCTTCCAGCTTCCCACTATATGGAAACATTTCTTTTTGTGTTTTCTAAATGTATTCAGTCATTTTTCTTATTACCAGGGATCACCCTTAGACCCCTTTTTGTTGATGAAAATTAATTTGGCAGTTCATCTGTCCTTGGCATGTTTGCATTGACAGTAAGAAGGTCTGTTATTTTGGCCAGCAAATCTTTCTGAGGCAATTACTATACATTTTGTTCATATGGTTTAGAATATTTCTTTTCCTTTCACATAAATCAAAGAATGTGATCTTTTAATTTAACCCTTTCTCAAGTTTATGATAAAAGAGTATGATGACTTTTAAAAAATATTTACCACTGTAGGAAAAAAATAATTTTCTTGTTGCACTTTCCTAGGAACAAGTGGTGAGACTTAATACCCAAATTTCAATACTCAAGACTTAATACTGCTTAATACCTAAGCTGCGAATATTTGTTAGTTTGTTACAGCAGAAAATGAGAATTTTCACTTTAAAAGATTAATAAAGTAACATAGTCTCTAAAAATAGATTTTATGGGTATCTAGAATTTTATTCATCCTATACTATCATCTTGGCTGCTTTTTTATTCTTGTCACCATTATCAGCTGCAGCAACTCATTTCCTTTAAGGCAATCATCTTCCTGCCTGAGATAAGTATTTTTCCAAGCTCAAGAAATAAAAATAGCTGTTATATTGAGTTAATAGTCTCTAATGAGAACAACAGACTTGTCTCAAATTAAGTTAAAAGCCATTTGGTTACAAATGAGACCTTCAGTTAGGCAAAACTACTAGTTTGCTGATCCTTTCAGATAGACACAGGCACTGAAATAATCCTTTATTAAGGAAGACTAAATGTTTTAGCCATTAGCTTTTTGTGCTGTTTTCTCTTCTTGTCCCAAGGTGCAAAACAGACAATGTATGTTTATTGGGTTAAGAAGTCCTGGAAAACCAAGCAAATTCGAGAAAAGGGAAAGTATAAAACAAGTAAAATGCTATATGTGCATGCTAAGTCTCTTCAGTCTGTTGGACTCTTTGCGACCCTATGGACTGTAGCCCTCCAGGCTTCTCTGTCCATGGGATTCTCCAGGCAAGAATACTGGAGTGGATTGACATGCCCTCCTCTGGAGGATATTTCCAGCCCTGGGATTGAACCCATGTCTCTTACATCTCCTGCATTGGTAGGCGGGTTCTTTGCCACTAGTGCCACCTGGGAAACCCAAAGAAAGTATAAAACAAAATTCTATCAAAATTACCTTAATTTTGTATTAAAACTATTAGGAGTGACTCAAACCCAGTAACAGTATTTAGCAATTTTTGTTTTGCTCAATCAATAGGTAAGACTTTGAGGACTATCACATGGGTTTGTCTTAGAAGTATTTTAAGTAGGATTTAAGGAAATAATACTAATATGGAAAGTAGGATATCTTCTGATCATTAGCTATACTACTAAGTGACTGGTGCTATCTACTATTTACTTTTAATATTTTCATTTTGGAATTATTTGGAAAATAGTAAATATTATTGATAGTATTTGAGTCCTTCTGGTAATGTTTTACTATATACTAGATTAGGGTTATATTATTTGCTGGGTTCTTAAAAGTAAGTTTTATTGCATCTGTGGACAGAATTCTTTTCTATGATATTTATTTCTGATTTTATAATGGAAAAAGTATGCCTGGCATGGACTGACTAGGTGAATGATTGTTAGTTGAAATAACTGCAAGTAAGTATAGCTAGAATATAGCAGCTCTATCAAAGGAATATACCAATGCTGCTTAATTCTGTTTTTTCCTAGTGAAATTGTAAAATATCACACTGACTAAAACTACAAAGAAGTGTTTTAACCTGATCTTTTCTCCCTTCATTTAAGTAAGAGAAGAGGGATTGTTAAAATTTTTGTTTGTGAGATTTAACATTGTAGCAGCCATAAAATGTAATTACAAAACTTTTTATTTTCATGAGCCTTAGGAATAAAAAGAAAAAGCTTGACTAAGCTTTTAGTTTTTCCTGTCTCTATCTTAGGTTTAAACTACAAAGTAAAAGAGCCTGTAATTAACGTAAACCTCAGGATTCCCTTAGGGCACTTAAAAGTTATCTTTTCCACTCTAAAAGTAGCCCATGCTCATTACTGTTTTGAAAATTTGTGTTGATATAAAGGAAGAAGCCACACAATCAGGAGAAAACCATCATTAGCACTTTGCTGTGATCTCTCCAGACACATTAATTACATAGTATTGATCAGACTTTCTGTACAATTTTTCATCTTGCCTTTTTCCTGTAGCATTATTTATTATAAGCTCTGTTAACTTCTTTGGAGACCACCTAGCCTTTTGAGTTGGATTACCTTACTTTCAGTTCAGTTCAGTTCAGTCACTCAGTCGTGTCTAACTCTTTGCGACCCCATGAGTCGCAGCACACCAGGCCTCCCTATCCATCACCAACTCCCGGAGTTCACTCAAATTCACGTCCATCGAGTCAGTGATGCCATCTAGCCATCTCATCCTCTGTCGTCCCCTTCTCCTCCTGCCCCTAATCCCTCCCAGCATCAGGGTCTTTTCCAATGAGTCAAATCTTCGCATGAAGTGGCCAAAGTACTGGAGTTTCAGCTTTAGCATCTTTCCTTCCAAAGAAATCCCAGGGTTGATCTCCTTCAGAATGGACTGGTTGGATCTCCTTGCAGTCCAAGGGACTCTCAAGAGTCTTCTCCAACACTGCAGTTCAAAAGCATCAATTCTTCGGCGCTCAGCCTTCTTCAGCCTACTTTACTTAAGTTAAAAAAAAAATATTTTTAGGGAAATGCTTGGCAGTCCAGTGGTTAGGACTCTGCACTTTGACTGCCGAGGGCCTGGATTCTATCTCTGTCAAGGAACTAAGATTCTGAAAGCTGTGTAGTGCAGAAAAAAAAAAAATTTATTTTTCAAAATGATACCTGAACAGATACATGTATTCCTCTAAAGGATACTTAAATTGTACTGTGAATTTGTCTTTTTAGAACTAATAATCTGATGAAAAAGCACCATTTTCCTACACTTAAAAAGTGCATTGTCTTGTCTTGTGTGGTTATGTTATCTGAATTGCTGTTAAGATTCCATTTGAAAGTCATCCTTAATATTACCAGGGTTCCAGTTCAATTAGGTATAATCTTTGGACTGCTACTCATAGAAAAAGTACCCATAGAAGTTTTCTGTGAAAAGATTATGTTATTAAACCCCTTATAAATGTTCTCAAAGTAAATAATTGATAGCCTCTATTGGTTGGCACATACTCAGAAAATAAACTTAACTTTATAATAATGTTCCACTTTTTTTATGACAACGGTATGCTTTTAGGAATTTAAACAATCGAGTGTGTGTTATTATTTATGCACTTATAATAATTATTTTAGGTCAACTGGCTATTCTGAGGTGATAGTTGTCGTTGGAGGCTGTGAACGAGTTGGAGGATTTAATCTTCCATACACCGAGTGTTACGACCCTGTAACAGGAGAGTGGAAGTCTTTGGCTAAACTTCCTGAATTTACCAAATCAGAATATGCAGTCTGTGCTCTAAGGAATGACATTCTTGTTTCAGGTAATAAAGAATTATTACGTAGCTACTTTTAATTTAATCACAGCTTGGCCATTTTAAACCATGACAGTGTCTCAAAAGAGTGAAAGTAGAGATGCCCACTTTAATCAGATCATATTATACAACAAATAAAACTGAAACTGACTTATTGTTCTTAAAAACAGGTACAAGATAATTTAGAATGATTTACAAAAGATTCACCAGAATATGTCTTTAACCATATCATTTTTTAAATTTGTTATTGATTTTTTAAAATTTATGTTATTGATTTCTTCTTATTTCTACTGAACAACAAAGTGATTCAGTTATACATATATATTATCATAGGATATTGACTGTAATACCCTGCACTTTACAGTAGGCCATATTATATTTGCTGCTGCTGCTGAGTTGCTTCAGTCGTGTCCAACTCTGTGTGACCCCATAGACGGCAGCCCACCAGGCTCTGCTGTCCCTGGGATTCTCCAGGCAAGAACACTGGAGTGGGTTGCCATTTCCTTCTCCAATGCATGAAAGTGAAAGTGAAAGGGAAGTCGCTCAGTCGTGTCTGACTGTTCGCGACTCCATGGACCGCAGCCTACCAGGCTCCTCTGTCCATGGGATTTTCCAGGCAAGAGTACTGGAGAGGAGTGCCTTCGCTTTCTCCACATATTATGTTTAAATGCTCTCAAATGCATATAGAATATGTACAGTTTTTAAAACTTGTTTACTTTAAGGAACACAGTAAAGTATATAAAGTGAAGAGTGCTCAGAGTTAAGCATCTCTCATCCACCCATGTTTTCTGGAATTCTCCCCAAATTTTATGAAATAAGATTTTTCTTAAAATTCTTAGCTTGAACTTTCATTATAATACATGATATGTTACCTCTAAAGTCAAACAGACAATAATGTGACAGATTTATACAAAGTGTAACTATAGTGTCTATGATTTTAAATTTGTTAAACAGTTTTACCAGTTTTTCAGGTTACTCTGTTATTATACATTGAATACTATAACAACACATTATTTTGTATAGTGGTATACTCTTTTAAAAAATGGCTGATTTTTAAAAATCTTTCTAGAATAATTCTTTTGTCCAGGTGCTTCTGTTCTCTGACTCTTAAATGAACAGTCTTATATATTTGACCATAGAATAAAATGTAGAATAATAAAATTGTAAAATTCTACTATTCTATGTTAAAATGAGAATAGTAAGATTCGTATTCTATATTTTATTATTTGGGGCATGTAATGATTATTTCTCAAAATAACAGTGGACAAGGTTAAATCTGCTCTGTGATCTATTTCCATTTGAAGTTTTAAGGGTCTTTGTTTTATTTATTGAACTGAATCCTTAAATTCTTGGACTGGGTGAATATTTCAGTGTTTTCATTATTTATGCCTTTGGCATAGATCCCTTGGTGATATACTTGTTAGTGTGTGTGCGATGTTTTGCATTTATAGGTGGAAGAATCAATGGACGTGATGTCTGGATTTATAACTCACAGTTAAATATTTGGATCAGAGTTGCTTCTCTAAATAAAGGCCGATGGCGTCACAAATGGCTGTCCTCCTTGGTAAAGTAAGAGAAACCACTTTTTGTTATTATTGCTGGTACCTTTCCAGAATAAATACCACAGATGAATCCTTCATTTTACTCACCCTCTGGGTATTTTGGACTCAGCTTGTATTTCCTTTCATTTCTAACCTCAGTACATAAACTAAAGATATAAACAATTTGACACTGTACTTTTGAATGGATATTTTGTTCTCCCAACTTGGAATTCATAGCAGTGCAGCACATTTCTTTTCTAATGCACCATTGGCTTCTAAATGCCTGAGAAGCACTGGAAAATAAAGGAGTACATCAAGTACAAAAACAGGCTAGTGTCTAATCCAAGCAGTCTTTTTTCCTTTTACTGACTTCGGCATTCAGGCCAAGATACATTTATCTAGAGTCATATTATTTTATCTTTATTATTTGTACAAGTAGAGACAAAGCAAATAAGTGTTAAGATAAACTCACCAGCTTATTTTAAAGCAAACTTACTACTGGCTGCAGCTAATAAATATAAAAAACATATAATCTGATTCTGGACCATTCACTGTCCTTAGGAACTTTGAGAATCACTAGTAGACTAGTGGCAACTACAACCAGTTTTTTCAGGTTAAATTAATATAAAAAGCTGTTACACAAAGCAGATAAAAATACAGCTGTGTAACAAGGGCTTACTTGGATTCTTTTCCTGCCTCCGTCTCTATCAGCTCCTCCAAAGCCACTTTAGATTGCTGAGCAGTCTAAGTAAAAGCAACATACTTGGCTTGCACATTTTTTTTTGAAGTGTGGTTGATTTACAGTATGTGTTAATTTCAAGTATATAGCACAGTGACTCGTGGTTTAGGGGTTTTATTTGTTTGCTGATTATATTCCATTATAGGTTATCACAAGAAACTGAATATATTACACATAACTTTTTTTAATTAATTTTTATTTTTTTGTTTTGCTTTACAATACTGTATTCACACATAACGTTTTTTTTGTATCCCCTGTTACCCTCTACTAAAATGATTGCTACCTCTTAACCCTCTTGTGGAGGCATTTTAGAGCCACCAATGAGAAAGCAGAACGCTTTAGTTGGAACAGAGATGATGCCAGGAACCCTTCCCACTCAGTCATCTGTCAGTTCTCATTCCTTCCCTCTTATCTCCCCACAAAAGCTTCTTTAAAACTCTGTACTGTAGAGCTCCTCAAAGTGCAGTTTGAAAGCTACTGTTAATTCCTAAGGGTATTGATCTGGTGTGCTGCTGCCACTGACAAAACTAGTAAAATAATGAGGACCTTAAGGTAGGTGTAATGAAAATAAAATACTAACAGTATTTCCTAAAACCACTGGTTTGTTAATATAGTTTTGGGAGCTATACATCAAGAATGACAACGTAAAAGGGGCAGGTAAAATAATAATAAGAGATGAGGTCGGACTAAAAACATTATAATTCTTTATTTTGAACATAGAAAAGCATATGAAAATGATTGATGTTCCAAACATCATTTATGGATTGATGAACACAAATTTACTTGATAAATATTAGTATACTTGACTTGAAGTTACCCAAAACTTGGAAGCACTAATTCAAAAAATAAAAAGATTTCTTCTGTCCTTCCACAGCAAGTACTCAATTCATGGAAAACAGTTATCCCAAAAATTACATTCAAGGCTGAATTCAAACCTATAAAGTTATTTAAAGCATAAATGTTTTCTGTTAAGGAAACCTAAGATAGTTTGGAATATAGTATCTTAGAGCAAGAAGCAATCTTAGAAAATATTTAATGTAACTTTTTCAATTCATGAAGAAACTGAATCCAAAGAGATGGAGTCATTTGCTCAGGGTTGCACAGAAAGTGATAAAGCAGGGGCGAAAGTTCAGATTTTCTCAATCTAGAAGCCTTTTATCTTGAGGCTCATAGCATATATTTTTAGTTTATGCATGTAGTGTAGTATTAAAGTTTAACCCTCAAAATTATGTGATAGGTACTATTATTGTATACATTTTTAGATTGAGGAAATTAAGATACGGTTTGAGAGAGTATAGGTAAACTGCCCAAGAAGGTCTTATGTGCAGTGGCAGAGCCAATGTGGACTCTACCTCTCCTGACTTCAAAGCTGTGCCCTTAAGTACTACTATATTATACCTCAGTTTCTGTACCCCTTCCATAGCTGCATGACCTTGAATAGGTTACCTAACCTCTCTGGGCTATATGGTGTTGGGAGAACAGACCCACCAACAGATCATTTTAAATGTGAGAAATGCAAAATTGAAGTAATATTGGCTGCTAAGGAAATTTGCAAGAGTACAGAAAGATAGATTGTGGACATACTTCAATGACAATGTGTAAATATAAAGTTTGGCCTTGACCATTTGGCATTCATTGTTAGACTAGTAAAAGGAGTTGATGAGGTATTTTAGGAAGATTAATCTATGGTTTAGAGAGTACAAGAGTGGAGACCAGGAGGAGATTGAGAGGTATGAAATGATAACAGACCCTAAGGAAGCATAGTGGCAGCGGGAAACAAAAGGAAGGGACAGATGTGAGAGATGCTGTGAAAGAAGGCTTGTAGAACTTAATAGTTAGATATAGATGCAGAGAAAAGTTGAGGATGATCGTTCATTAAAAGAATTGTAGATGTTAAACTGGAGAGCTTCTATAGGTTAAAGATTGCTTGTATATCTCATGATGCTTAATGGATTATTCTGCATGTAGCTGATTTAATAAATGGCCTGTTGATCACTTGTCCTGCTTCCTTATATTTGTGAAAAGAAAATGTATACGAAAGCTCTTTGAAGTATACAGTCTAGAGTTCATTATGTGCCAGGTACTTTTCTAGGCTTTATAGGAACTAAAAAAATGAAATAGGCCCTGCCTTCAAAGATCTGAATCTAGTAATCTTTACCTAGTATTTTAGTTTCTAGCTTTATCTATTTTAGAGGTTTAGTCTAGTTTATAATATTCAAATATTTTCACCATACATGAATATGAGCATTTATGCCAAATCCTGTAATTCTCAATGCAAGTAGTATTGCTGCTAATGGGATAAAGGTTGCTTCTTACTTCAAGCTATACATGTCCTTTGTGCATAAAGCAGAGATATACATATAGTACATAAACACATATACAATATATCTATGGTATTAAAATTTTCATTGGATGGGGCTATTATGAAAAGAAATGTCTAAAATATCTCCTTGGTGGTAGTGAGAGGATGATAATTTTTTTAAAAGGTCCAGAAATGGAGCTAAATATATTGCATTTACAGTTACCAGGAACTTTTAGAGGGAAAAGATCCCTTAATTCTTTAGCCAACTAGTTAAAAATTCAAACTTTTGATAATTAAGATTTTTTCCATGTATTTTACATGTAGGTATATGTTGTTGGAGGCTATGATGGGCAAAACAGACTTAGCAGCGTAGAATGTTATGATTCCTTTTCAAATCGATGGACTGAAGTTGCTCCCCTTAAGGAAGCAGTAAGTTCTCCTGCTGTGACCAGCTGTGTAGGCAAATTGTTTGTGATTGGTGGAGGACCTGATGATAATACTTGTTCTGATAAGGTAAGCCATGTTTTCTTGCAGAAATAGTAACATAGTGACATATATGACACATTTTCCTTAATTAGACAGTGCCTGATAGTGACTTCAGAAATACTGATATTCAGAAATGCTGATATACACAAGAAGAGAAATACAAATGGCCTAACAAGTAGGTAGTTTGGTCCCCTAGTGTGAAAGGCCTTTTAAAAATTGTCTGGTACTTTATACTTTGGGAAGAAAACATTGAGTTTCAGGTTACTAAAGTGAAATGGTTTACAGAATCAAAAAATTACTTGTTCACAATACAATTAGTAAGTGAACTAGCAAAGGGTGAGACAGTAACCAGTTATACTGCTTTCAAATGGGTCATTTTCTGTGTACTTTGAAATATTCTTTAGAACAAAGATAAGGGAAGAAAATTTCTCTAATGTAGACATAGGATGGCTCAAAGCTGCTGCAGTTCATTAAATTTCTGGGACAATAGAACATGTGCCATACTGACAGCTCTGAAAATACCCTGTTTATTCTGGAGACAAGTATCTAATGCCTGATTCATTTAACATAGTTTACTAAATTTTGTCAATCAATAAATTTTTTCTCAAATTTTAATGTCAAATGTTACATATTTAGAATTAATTAATTCAGAACTTGTGATAATTTAAAGTGTAGTAAATTGAGGTTCACTTGTATTCTTTTGAAGAAAAGACTCCCTAAATATGTAAAGAAATTGTATTCAAATTGAGGCATACTTATCTTATGTAACAGAATTTTTTAAAATCCAGACATTAATTTTAATGGGAACAAAGCAAACCTGGTAGCCATTCATCCTAGAAACAATGTATGTTTGTTTGTCACTCTGTTCTGCTTGATAATTCAGATATTTCATTCTCAAGCCAGCCTCCCTTAATTCTATGAATTAATGGAATTTTATTTTAATCATGTTTTTGTATATTGGCAAACTTTTTATTAAGTAAATTTGCATTCTTATTGAGAAATTTTAACTATTTCTGTATATTATTAGGTTCAATCCTATGATCCAGAAACCAATTCTTGGCTACTTCGTGCAGCTATTCCTATTGCCAAGAGGTGTATAACTGCCGTATCCTTAAACAACCTGATATATGTTGCTGGTGGACTGACCAAGGCAATATACTGTTATGATCCAGTTGAAGATTACTGGATGCATGTACAGAATACATTCAGCCGACAGGTAATAACATAAAACAGACCAAAAGAAAAATCAGTGTAGGAGAGACCGAGTACAGTACCAGTATGAATATACAGTAACTTCACACTATTTCATGTACACTTGGATTATTTCACAGTTCTTTCAAAGTTCCATGTATAGCAAATGGTGTACTTGTTTTTGAACTCCTTCCAAGGAATGGATTATTGAAATAACTTTTTACTGTCCCGTGGTAAAGTAGGTATTGTACTTGGTCTGTTGAGTTTTTTCCCCCTTGACGTTTTTCAGACTCCTGCTCCAGTTCTTATCCCTCTCTCTTGTACATTTCAAAAGAGAAGAAATGCTACCAAATTGGTTTCTTTGCTTCTGCAGTTAGAAACTGGGTAACATGTTGTTCTTTGTTATAAAGGAAATGGCTGCACCTGGTTCTCTTTTCATTCACACTGCATTTGTATTCTTACTCTGCTTCTACCCCTCCCCAAAAATGCCTTCCCTTGGCCTTTTAATTCATAATTCTACCCTCCTTCCTTCCACCATCAAAATGTTTGATGGCCCTGATGCTGGAAATCTGGCTCAACCCATACCACTTTTGAGGTGTTGTACCCATAAAGGTCATTACTAATAATTTTCTGAGTCTCATTCATGTTCTCTTGTTTTTTTTCTATCCAGCTCTTAAATATGGGTATTGCCTGAGCCTCTCTTCCCTGCCCTTTTCCCAGTTTATACTCCATTCCTGCTCAGTACTGATGACTTCAAATCTTATTCTCCATTAAAGCCTCTCTCCTCTGCTCCAGACTCAAATTTCCACCTGCCTATTTAATATGTTCTACGGCTTCAAACTTAAAACAGAATTCACCTTCTTCCCCAAGCTTACTTTTTCTGTTTCCAAACAACCTAGTGAATAGAAAAAACTCTGTTTCTCCCTTATTCACAACACTTCTGACACCAGATATGTGAGTTTATTCCCACACCAGTCAACTCTACATCTCCAACTGGCATCTTACAGTTCAATTCAGATCTGACACAACCTAAAGTTAGCTTCAGATTTTAAAGACTCAGTCCCACAAGACTGCCACTGCTTCAGATGCCAGTCACAAGTCTCAGGTTGTCACCAGTACTTCTGAGCAATCAACTATAAATCAAGGTTTTCACAATCCCCTCCATGAATTCAGTAATTTTCTCAGGAAAAACACTTATTTATGTCTACAGGTTATTACAAAGGACATGGAAGAACAGCCAGATAGAGAGGTACCCACAGTCAGGTCTGGAAGGATCCCAAGCACAGAACTTTCTGTCCTCATGGATTTGTGGTGCTCCATCCTCCTAGCACATGGGTGTGTTTACCAACCTAGAAGCTCTCCGCATCCTATTTTTTGGGATTTTTATGGAGGTTTTATCATGTATACATGATCAATTATAATCAATTTCTAGCCCTTCTCCCCTCTCCAGAGAAGGGAGGGTGGGGGGGAAACCCTTTTCAAGCTTCTAATGTCTTGCTTTTCTAACCCATTTTACCACTAGTATCTGTTGCTTGCATTTGCTATCCAGATGGTATGTGTTCTTGCCTTTGTTCATTCTGTCCACTTAGCCTTTAATGCCTTTTCTACCTTATCTACTTGTCTTTCAAGGACCACTGCATAATTATAACAATCTGAGATTCCCCTGTTCTGAATTAATGCCTTTTCTTTCTGATCTGTGATATTTATTGAATAAGTGAACAAATAGAGAGTGAAGTAACAGAGGGTCCTAATGTTAGACAATTTTATATACAATATAAGAAATATAGACTGTAAGGATAATGACTAGGGTTTGGATATAACACTATTTTTCTGAAGCTGTTGACATTGAAGTATAGTCTCCAATTAGTAATGTATTCAGAGTAACATTGCCTCAGTTGATGAAAGGGACATAATAGGATCTTCAGTTTCATGGTACAAAGGGAACATAGTCTTCTGTCCCTCTTATATCACTTTTAAATAAAATAAACTGCAATTCTCTAGTTCATTGTCCTTCTACAAGAGACAGGTGAGAATGTGCCCTGCCACAGAAGAACCCTTGTTATGGTCACGTCCAGCTATATGACAAGTGTTTATACTTACTTGTAAATTTTTTAACCAAAGCTTTTTTTAATTGGTTTATTACAGTGAATATTTTTAAATATAGTGCATTTTCACTAAGAACTACTATTCACTGAGAAGTTGACTGTACTATACAAAACAATAGCCTAGCTTAGGAAGATAATTGCCAGCATCTAACATAACACAGGGCATATAAAGAACATGTGTTTTTTTTTTTAACTGGAGGCTAATTACTTTACAATATTGTGGTTTTTGCCATACATTCACATGAATCAGCCATGAGTGTACATGTGTTCCCCATCCTGAACTCCCCTCCCACCTCCCTCCCCATCCCATCCCTCAGGGTCATCCCAGTGCACCAGCCTGAGCACCCTGTCTCATGCATCGAACCTGGACTGGCAATCTATTTCACATATGATAATATACTAAAGAATATGTCTTTAACTAAATGATTGAGATAAAATTAAGGAAAAACAAGAGGACATATATGGCACATTTTCCTTAATTAGACAGTGCCTGATAGTGACTTCAGAAATTTCAAGGAACATTTAGATCAGAAGTATATTAAATCTGTATTTAAGTCTTAAGACTAGTATGTTAAATCTCTTGAAACAAAAAATACTGAGATTTCTGAGATTATCTTTTCTCCCCTGGGCCATTCTTAGAGCCAGTACCTCTAAATGTATCTATGTATGTATTATTGATAGGCAAGTTTTGAACCATCTGTGAGTCTTTGCCTACCCTTTTAATAACTAATCAAATGAAAAATGATAAATCAACTATTTCATGAAATCTACCAATTTCATGGTAAAAAGCTATTTGAGTCAAAGGTTACAGTTTTAAAGTGCTTAGAATATTGAATGACCAAAAAAGAGCTGAAAAAATGAGCTTTTTTGGTACGGTATAATGGACTCGGCATTTTTCCCTGCTGTACCTTGATATTTTCATGCCTTTTGACATTGCATAATTCCTAAAAGCTACAACTTGATATTATAAACATATTTTGCTTTTTAATTTTCATCAGGAACATATTTTTTTAATTGCGAAATTTTTTTACTGACGAAGTATTTTTTTAGCCTTCTTCAGTGGACTAGGTATTTAAAATGTCATTAAAGTTTAGAATAATAAATGAAAAGAAATCTGATTCTTTTTCTTTATTGTTGGCATTTTAATGATTCAGCATTATTTAAATATAATAATTAAGGAGAGAGGTATGTTTTACAATATTAAAATTGTGTTTCATTTAAGTCATGAAAAATAACATTTAAAACTTCATGTGTTATTAAGTTATTACTAGCTGCCATTACTCTTGAGACTATGATAGAGTAAAATAAACTAAACTACTATGCAAGTCATTTCCTGATACAAGTGAACACCAGTTTTGAAATTGCTTGTTTCAATTAATTCTGAGCACTATTTAAAAAATGATGTTAATACAATATCCTATAATTCTATAGCTTAAGAATCATCATCCAAATGACTATAAAGTTCAATAGTGTAAGCCAGCTTGTACTTGAAAACTAAGGATATTATTTTTTGTGGTATTTAAAAGTTTCAGAATTTATAGAAAGAGCTCATTGTGCTTTAGATGAAAAGTGTTACAGTTTGTCACATAATTGATACAATTCATAGGTGATATTCTACATAAAAGTTTTGTCATTCACTAGTGATAATGGGCCAAGTCATTCTGGGTGTATATAAACTCTAATGTAGGCATTTTTAAGTACTCACTTATTCTTCTAGACCCAAAAATACTATCCTCTATTATATAAATCCACCAAGCTTTAATTTTTTCTACAAGAGTGAAATTTATATATAGCAAATCTGATCAAGTAAAAATGTTTGTTGTACTCATTGGTAGAACCTATCCATTGCTGGTTATGTGGAAGCAGGATAATAATATACAATGCTGCTAAGTCGCTTCAGTCGTGTCCGACTCTGTGCGACCCCATAGACGGCAGCCTACCAGGCTCCCTCGTCCCTGGGATTCTCCAGGCAAGAACACTGGAGTGGGTTGCCATTGCCTTCTCCAGTGCATGAAAGTGAAAAGTGAAAGTGAAGTCACTGAGTCGTGTCCAAATCTCAGTGACCCCATGGACTGCAGCCTACCAGGCTCCTCCATCCATGGGATTTTCCAGGCAAGAGTA
Source organism: Aepyceros melampus (assembly GCA_006408695.1). Classification (NCBI taxonomy): domain Eukaryota; kingdom Metazoa; phylum Chordata; class Mammalia; order Artiodactyla; family Bovidae; genus Aepyceros; species Aepyceros melampus. Next base: position 48,182 of record SJXQ01002146.1, on the reverse strand, counting down.
CTGGAGTGGGATGCCATTGCCTTCTCCATATACATATACAATAACTGTCTGAATTAATGTGAAATTTAAATAGAAGATAATTGACCTGCAGCATAAACAGATTTATGCAATAGACAGTTTTAGTGTAATTTCTTTCTTTAAAGAATCACTCATCCTTGCAAACGGAGAAGGCAATGGCAACCCACTCCAGTACTCTTGCCTGGAAAATCCTTTGGGTGAAGGAGCCTGGTAGGCTGCAGTCCATGGGGTTGCAAAGAGTCAACACGACTGAGCAACTTCACTTTCACTTTTCACTTTCATGCATTGGAGAAGGAAATGGCAACCCACTCCAGTGTTCTTGCCTGGAGAATCCCAGGGACAGCAGAGCCTGGTGGGCTGCCGTCTATGGGGTCACACAGAGTCGGACACGACTGAAGCGACTTAGCAGCATCCTTGCAAAATATATATTATTGACAGATAAGAGTAAATTTAGCTAAGAATATCATTGTGTAGAAAGTTAACTATAAAATGTTATTTGAGGAGTTTCTATACCCCAACCAAGGCATCTTAGTAACAGTGCTTTATTAATCTGGTTATAACTCTCTCATTCATTCATTCAACTTGAGGGTAATCCCATATAACTAATAATGTTCCTATCCCTTGATCATGTACTAGACACTTTTTATAGTAAAGGACTATCCTATAATAGGAGAAGCAACTCTTCAAGGATATTTTTGTTGAACTACCATTAAGTTAACTAAAAACCCTTTTCTCAGCCATGACCCCCAGTTTATTGCCCAGATCTTGACCCCAATTACTGACATGTATTCTGTTTTAACACTCCCTTCACCCATGCAAATTTATCTAGTATTCACACATAGAGCAGGAATTGGGCAAAAGGGAACTTATTTCTTTTCTCCCTTTTGTGTTCAGTTCAGTTCAGTCGCTCAGTTGTGTCCAACTCTTTGCGACCCCATGAATTGCAGCATGCCAGGCTTCCCTGTCCATCACCAACTCCCAGAGTTCACCCAAACTCATGTCCATCGAGTTGGTGATGCCATCCAGCCATCTCATCTTCTGTTGTCCCCTTTTCCTCCTCCCCCCAATCCCTCCCAGCATCAGATTCTTTTCCAATGAGTCAGCTCTTCACACGAGGTGGTTAAAGTACTAGAGTTTCAGCTTTAGCATCATTCCATCCAAGGAACACCCAGGACTGATCTCCTTTAGGATGGACTGGTTGGATCTCCTTGCAGTCCAAGGGACTCTCAAGAGTCTTCTCCAACACCACAGTTCAAAAGCATCAATTCTTCGGCATTCAGCTTTCTTCACAGTCCAACTCTCACATCCATACATGAAAAATCCATACACTGGAAAATCCATACACATTCATACACTGGAAAAATCATAGCCTTGGCTAGATGGACCTTTGTTGGCAAAGTAATGTCTCTGCTTTTGAATATGCTGTCTAGGTTGGTCATAACTTTTCTTCCAAGAAGTAAGTGTCTTTTAATTTCATGGCTGCAATCACCATCTGCAGTGATTTTAGAGCCCAAAAAAATAAAGTCTGACATTGTTTCTACTGTTTCCCCATCTATTTGCCATGAGGTGATGTGACCAGATACCATGATCTTAGTTTTCTGAATGTTGAGCTTTAAGCCAACTTTTTCATTCTCCTCTTTCACTTTCATCAAGAAGATTTTTAATTCGTCTTCACTTTCTGCCATTAGGGTGGTGTCAGCTGCATATCTGAGGTTATTGATATTTCTCCAGCAATTTTACCTTTCCATTTGCTGCCAAATTCCTTAAGGGCAACAGTTAATTTTTTTTTTTTAATTTGGTTCAACAGGAAAACTGTGGTATGTCTGTATGTAATGGTAAAATATATATCCTGGGTGGAAGACGGGAAAATGGAGAAGCTACAGACACTATTCTCTGTTACGATCCTGCCACAAGTATCATCACAGGGGTAGCTGCAATGCCCAGGCCAGTGTCCTATCACGGATGTGTGACTATTCACAGATACAATGAGAAATGCTTCAAGCTCTGACACCAGCGTACCTCACCCAGGAAGCCACAGCAATCCAAGATGAGAGGTTTTAAAAACTCCAGAGTGGGAACTTGGTTTATCTCCTTTATGCCATATGCACAAAAAAACAAAAATAATAATTGTCGTGCCTTTCTCCCCCGAATACCAATCTTTTAAACTGTAATAAAGCCTTTTCTGTAATTGGGGAAAAAAAATTTGTTTCGAAGGTAATAGTGGTCTTTGCTTGGGCTGTGAGAGTGTACCTTTGTGAGTATTTGTAAAAAAAAAAAAGCCTATGTGGCGTAGGAAATAATGTTTGCCTGCATACCGTTTAGGAATTTGTGAATGGTCTCTTCATTTATGTATGTTTATCTGCAAGACTGTTTATTCCTTATTTTGTCATGTAAGTGTGTATGTGTGTGTATATATATGTAGAAAATTGCATGACAAGTTTTCATTTAGGTCAAATCATGTAATGCTTAGAATGCTTAGAATCATTCTAAGGAGGGAAAAACAATTTTGAAAATCTTTTTCACTAAAAAATACATCCAAATTGATTAAACTTTATTATGGTTTTTTTGCTGTAGTTGATAAAACAGTAGTGACAATGTCTGAGTATCATAAAATACTAAGTTATTGTGACTTCATTCTTAGAATTGCTTTCTTATATTAAAGATATTTTGGGGAGAAGATACAAAAGCAAGTCCCCCTAAAATGGGGATTAAAACTAAAGATTAATTCCTAAGAAAAAGTTATCTAAGACCCTTGAAGGAAAAATGACCCACTGTGGCTCTCAAAAGTATTTATGTATCATCTCTAAATCCTCTAAGGGAAGTGCCTTTTCTTAAACCTGGCAGAAGAGCTGAAATCCACTTTGCAATATTATTTTGTGAAAAAACAGGGACAGATTTTCTCCCTAGCCCAGTAGGTTTGACCTCATTGGAATGGTGCTTTGGGTGAGGACCTCTTCCTGGTTATCCTGTTTTCTTGTGAACAGCTAAAAATCCTGGGAGTCTCTACTGTTAAGCTGCCCTTAAAGGATAAAGCAGGGACCACCTATCTCAGTGGGTCCATATTTCTTTTAAAGTTAACTATCTGAAGAAACTAACAGTAGTAGTAGCAGTTTTCTAAGATAAATCTTGATTTGGTACCCATTGTGTGAAATATCGATCAACATTCTCACACTTCTCTACATCAAATTGCCTTTGTCTAGATGTTTCAACTCCATTTTATAAAGCTTGCTAGTTTTCAGAGAAGAGTGTGAAATTTTTTTTTCTAAGGCAAATGGGATGGCAGGAACTACAGCATAAGTGATTGTTGTTATTCCTGGGTAGACAAATACAATTTACAGTATTTTAGGGATGTTCCAGGTAGCCTGCTCTATTTCAACTTCCCAGGCATTATTGTCATCTCACATCTTAATTATATATTCCTTGCCATAGGAGAAATGATGCAAATATGTAATTATAGTGTCACCAGATTTTTGTTAAAAGTAGTAATCAAAAAAACCTAACATTGATAAACTTACTCTTCTTTTCCCATTTTAGAATGATACAGAGATTTCAAATACACTATACAGTATCAACTTTAATGCCTAGCTGGATTGTGAATTTTGAGAAAAATTCTGAAAAAAACAAATTTTAGGGAATTCTTATTTTTCAAATCATAATTTGAAATGATATGTACCTTTTTGTGATAATTATCAAAGCAATTCAGAAGCCAGTTTTCTACTATTTTAGTTAAAAGACAATAGTAGATACAATTTACTTTTGGGATAGTATGGGATCCTGTTTTAATTTTAGAGTAAGCATCTACTTCTGCATCATACCCTTTGTAGGTTATGGAACCTATTTAGTTCAGAAATTCTTTGTGGTATGTGAGATAATGTATGAGAAAAGTGTTGGTAAATGCTGAGGACTATACAAATGATACTTGTTATTTTCATGTGTATTTGTAAGGTCATGCCCATCCGTAAATATAGACACTTTCTTACAGAAAAGCCTTTCTCAGTATAACCTGTATTTTAGTACTTTTGTAAGTATTAACTATTTACTTGTATTTTGTTATGTTTATTTTTAATATTCATGTGTTTATTACAGTAAATTTGAAATGAAATCCTATAAAACAGAATTTGTTTAAACATGGACCTTATGCCAATATTTTTTAATTTTTTCTCTATATAATTAAAAACTACGTTAAGTAGGTCACCAAGAACTTAGCTTGAATCCTATGAAATTAAAGTAACAATTTTTAAAGTTACCCAACTGATACTTTAATTTCCTTTCACTTCCTTTACTGATTTTTTATAATCAGGTTAGCATAGATAAAATAATGAAGAATTTTAGGGTATACTTAGTATATCAAAAGGGATTTATCAACAAAATTGGTGTCAGATTATATTCATACTGTCATCACATAGCTGACATTTTCTTTTGGTTTGTGATGCTCATATAAGCCTTTGGGTTAGGTTAGTATGTATGTATATACATGTGTATATGTGTAGATAGAAAGTATGCTCAATCTACACACATATATACAAAAATCAAGAATTTTAGCAGTTTTTGGTTTCTGATCAGAGGAACATAAAGTAAAAAGTAGTTGATCTTACTAAATTCAATTCCAGAAGTTCTGTTGTTGTTTTTTTTTAATTTGGGATCTCTAGCGTACTCTTTTACATACAAAAATATATGATGAATGTTAGTATGATGACTCATACAGTTAGAATCTATATAATGCATACAATTTACAAGATCAGGAAACAAATTGGAGGGAGATACAAGTTTGGTAAACATAGCCATCGATACCTCAGTGGGAAAGGAATTCAAAAGCAGGTTTTGTGGATCAAGAGAAATGTACTTTTTTTTTTTTCATGAACTTTAATCATTTTTCATGTGGTTCCTATATGTGAGTGAGCTATAACGTGATCTAAGTTTTACAACAAAAAGACTTTCCTCTTCTGCTCTAATCTTCCCACTGACTTTACTGCACAGGTATGAAGTGGTAGCCTATTGGATCTTTAGTAACTTTTTTTTCCCTAGATGACTGAAACATAGGTATTTACTCCATTTAAACCAGGTGTTTAAAAAAATGATGTAAATACTCAGGGTATTAACTTGTCATTTTTGCCTAATTGGAGTGTTTCAAGTGCCATATCTAAGTAACTTTCAGTTCATAATTCTAGAGTAAATTCAGTTTGGTAAAGGGGCTTCACACATGGTGGTGGTTAAACATTCACTTTTTTATATTTAGATGAAAATGTTTGTGGACTGATACATTTTCTCTTAGTGAATATGAATTGTTTATGTATCTCTACTGTCATACCCTTTTTGAAACTCAGGAAAGACAAAGGTTCGATTCTACTACTTTTGTCAGTATACAAACCAGGTGTGTTATTTTTCCTGTTGTCTGGATATGGCAATAGATTTTTTAAAAAGAAATGCTGTGAGAACCCATACATGAAAAGAGAGAGTTGAATTGTTTGTGCCTTTTGTTTCTTGAGATTTATACGTGGAAAGGACATCATCTACTCCAGACTGTATTTTCAAAGAGAAGAAATTGCTATTTATGTGGTGCCAAGTGATAAAATAATGTCTCGTAAAGGCTTCCTGTGGACTGCCTTTATTTTCCTAAGCTCAAGACACCAATTAACCTCAACATAATTTTGGCCTTTATTAGCTTTCTGTGCATTATATTGAAAGCTAGGTTTACATCACCTCACCCCATTATTCCTTTTAGTTAAATAAATAAATTCACCATACCAAGAAACCAGAATGGGGCAATTTGGTTGGCCTTTAAGGCAACAGGTTTGACTAGCTAGCTATACTTATTGTTACATCTAATGCTAGGTATCAGAAACCACTTGAGCCGGAAGTGTGAACTGATAATTCCAGAGACATTGTCAACGTACTTCATACTTTTTTAAAAATGTTTTTTATGGATGTTTTACATTTGTGTGATTGCCTTAGATATTAAATTAGGGCTAAAGATGATCATTAAAATTTTTTTTAAATAGCAGTAGTTGTAACTTATTTTATATATTGTCCCAAAGAAAAGAATTTGTTTTAATGTTTTCAAAATAACTGCATCTGTATTTGCTTATGTGCCTTAAGTTCTCTAGTTCTGTTTCAACTTTTTTTTTAATCTAAAGTTTACCTTAGATAAGTTCCATACTTATTTCCTATAAATTGCTCTTAAAATGTTTAATGAGCATCAGCTATGTGGTTGCTTGGCAGGAAGGAAAATGTTAAGAAAATGGTTCAGTGTTTGGAGTTTTACTATATTGGGGGAGGTTTTTTTGTTTGATGCCAAGCTGCTTTTTAAGATATTAAGAAAAAATCCTTGTAAACATCATCAATATCTACATCCAGTGTCAAAAAAATAAATCTACTTATTTTTGTTCCATTCTTAGGTACTGTTTTTTGATTTTTCCTGTACAGACTCTTTCATTTATCTTTTTGGAAAAAGTTTTTAATCTTTCCTACCCCAATACCCACCCCATGGTTTCTTTATTTAAATCTTGTTGAAAGTCTCTGGAGCTATCTAAGACAACACAATTATAGAGTTGAATAAAAGCGAAATGTGCTTTACAACTTGTACAGACCTGTGGCAGCCAGATGTCATTTACTTTCAGATGCTCCAGTCTTCACAGTGAAAAAAAATGCTCCATGTTTCTTTGTATTCATCAGTTGCGGCACACTATACTTTCATGTCTCGTCTAAAATATACTTTGTGCATAGTTGTTCTTTAATTTTTAAAAAGTTGTATCTAATAAAAAAAAATGTCTTTTAACCATTATTACTTGACTACAGTTGTATTAAATTTTATTTACCAAAAACTAGTTGTGTCTTAAATATATTCAAGTGGTTGTTTGAAAAAGGAGTGGGGGAAATTACAAGTTAACATATGTATTTATTGGTGTGTCCACAAAGTAACTAGAAGGCCAAACAAAAAACTGAAAACCTTGGTGTGTGTGAGGAAATGGTGGCTTTTTTTTATGATTTTTTAAACTTCTAATTATGAAAGTGATCCAACACATTTGCACTGTAGTGTTCTTTTAATTTGGCTCTCAAAAATACCCCTATAGTAATATTAAGAGTAAAGAACTTAATTTTTATTCCAGTTATTGAAGAGAGGGTACATTGTTCACTAAAGAGGCAATGTCTGACTTTATGTTAGCAAAAGTAAAATCTTGAGACGATGCATTACAGAAGCACAAGCAGTGCTTAACTTGTTATACTTAGTTTTTAAATTGTGCCACGAAAATAAAAAGGCAAGTTAGAGTGTGTCTTGCCCGAATGAGAGCATGGCAACTCACTCTCGTATTCTTGCCTGGAGAATCCCCATGGACAGAGGAGCCTGTTGGGCTACAGTGCATGGGGTTGCAAAGAGTCGGACATGACTGAGTTACCAAGCATGGCAAAGAGTGTCTTAAATGATAAATGGGAAAGCTGTTTTCATTTCACTCATCTCCTCTTTACCCACACCTAGAAAGTGGATAATGCTCTGCCATAAAGCCGTTTAACCTCTCTGAGCCATACTTACCTTGTTCTAGGAAATGCAGTCATAATACTTACTCACTTTACAGGCTTATGGGATAACTGTGTGTTGAGTTCTGGCACAGAAGAGAATATAAATGTTGGTTCCTTTTCTGTGCATTTTGTTTTTAGGACAGAAAACGCAGTAAGCAGTCAGGGAAGGAGTTGAAAAAATTGTTAGCTTGTTCTGGAAAATCATGGACAATGGGTAAAACGTAGAAGCCTCTTGTAATGTAAATTTTCTCTTTAAAAAATAACCTGTGCTCTTAACAGAATGAGAGGGGGAAATGGGCTAAAACTGCCTCTGCCTCTCAGCTATTTATTAACTGTTCAGTCGCTCAGTTGTGTCCGACTCTTTGCGGCCCCATGAACCACAGCACACCAGGCCTCCCTATCCATCACCAACTCCCGGTGTCCACCCAAACGCATGTCCATTGTGTCGGTGATGTCATCCAACCATCCTCTGTCATCCCCTTCTCCTTTTGGCCCTCAGTCTTTACCAGAATCAGAGTCTTTTCAAAGTCAGCTCCTTGTATCAGGTGGCCAAATAATTGGAGTTCCAGCTTCAACATCAGTCCTTCCAGTGAACACCGAGGGCCGATCTTTAGGATGGACTGGTTGGATCTCCTTGCAGTCCAAGGGACTCTCAAGAGTCTTCTCCAACAGCACAGTTCACAAGTATCAATTCTGTGCTCAGCTTTCTTTATAGTCCAACTCTCACATCCATGCATGACCACTGGAAGAACCATAGCCTTGACTAGACGGACCTTTGTTGGCAATGTCATGTCTGCTTTTTAATATGCTATCTAGGTTGGAGAATCCCAGGGACGGGAGAGGCTGGTGGGCTGCCATCTATGGGGTCGCACAGAGTCTGACACGATTGAAGTAACTTAGCAGCCCTTCCAAGGAGTAAGTGTATTTCAATTTCACGGCTGCAGTCACCATCTGCAGTGATTTTGGAGCCAAAAAAAAAAAAAAGACACTGTTTCCACTGTTTCCCATGAAGTGATGGGACCAGATGCCATGATCTTAGTTTTCTGAATGTTGAGCATTAAGCCAACTTTTTCACTCTCCTATTTCACTTTCATCAAGAGGCTCTTTAGTTCTTCACTTTCTGCCATAAGGATGGTGTCATCTGCATATCTGAGGTTATTGATATTTCTTCCAGCAATCTTGATTCCAGCTTGTGCTTCATCCAGTCCAGCGTTCTCACGATGTACTCTGCATAGAAGTTAAATAAGCAGGGTGACAATATAGAGCCTTGTCTATAGGAACTCCTTTTCCTATTTGGAACCAGTCTGTTGTTCCATGTCCAGTTCTAACTGTTGCTTCCTGACCTGCATACAGGTTTCTCAAGAGGCAGGTTAGGTGATCTGGTATTCCCATCTATTTCAGAATTTTCCACAGTTTATTGTGATCCACAGTATTGCATAGTCAATAAAGCAGAAATAAATGTTTTTCTGGAATTCTGCTTTTTCGATGATCCAGCAGATATTGGCAATTTGACCTCTGGTTCCTCTGCCTTTTCTAAATCTAGCTTGAACTGGAAGCTCATGTTTCACATATTGCTGAAGCCTGGCTTGGAGAATTTTGAGCATGTGAGATGTGTGCAATTGTGTGGTAGTTTGAGCATTCTTTGGCATTGCCTTTCTTTGGGATTGGGATGAAAACTGACCATTTCCAGTCCTGTGGCCACTGCTTAGTTTTCCAAGTTTGCTGACATATTGAGTGCAGCAATTTCACAGCATTATCTTTAGGATTTGAAAGAGCTCCACTGGAATTCCATCACCTCCACTAGCTTTGTTCATAGTGATGCTTCCTAAGGCCCACTTGACTTCACATTCCAGGATGTCTGGCTCTAGGTGAGTGATCACACCATCATGATTATCTGGGTCATGAAGTTCTTTTTTGTACAGTTCTGTGTATTCTTGCCACCTCTTCTTAATATCTTCTGCTTCTGTTAGGTCCCTACCATTTCTGTCCGTTATTGAGCCCATCTTTGCATGAAATGTTCCCTTGGTATCTCTAATTTTCTTGTTTTCCTCTATTTCTTTGCATTGATCACTGAGGAAGGCTTTCTTATCTCTCCTTGCTATTCTTTGAAACTCTGCATTCAAATGGGTATATCTTTCCTTTTCTCCTTTGCTTTTCGCTTCTCTTCTTTTCACAGCTATTTGTAAAGCATCCTCAGGCAGCCATTTTGCTTTTTTGCATTTCTTTTTCGTGGGGAGGTATTGATGTCTCCTGTACAATGTCACAAACCTCTGCCCATTGTTCCTCAGGCACTCTGTCTATCAGATCTAGTCTATATCTATTTCTCATGTCCACTGTATAATCATAAGGGATTTGATTTAGGTCATACCTGAATGCTCTAGTGGTTTTCCCTACTTTCTTCAATTTAAGTCTGAAATTCGCAATAAGGAGTTCATGGCACCCCACTCCAGTACTCTTGCCTGGAAAATCCCATGTATGGTGGAGCCTGGTAGGCTGCAGTCCATGGGGTTGCTAAGAGTCGGACATGACTGAGCAACTTCACTTTCACTTTTCACTTTCATGCATTGGAGAAGGAAATGGCAACCCACTCCAGTGTTCTTGCCTGGAGAATCCCAGGGACAGGGGAGCCTTGTGGGCTGTCGTCTATGGGGTCGCACAGAGTCAGACACGACTGAAGCGACTTAGCAAATCTGAGCCACAGTCAGCTCCTGGTCTTGTTTTTGCTGACTGTATAGAGCTTCTCCATCTTTGGCTGCAAAGAATATAATAAATCTGATTTCAGTGTTGACCATCTGGTGATGTCCATGTGTAGATTCTTCTCATGTTGTTGGAAGAGGGTGTTTGGTATTAACTGTTAACAGAGACCAAAAAAATAAAAAGGCATGCCTTCCTCCTAATTATGTTGGGGTCTTGTTAATTTTCTGTGTGATATTTTGACATCATTGGGGAACTTTGCTGGCTGGAGAGAGACTGTTCCTCCCAGGACAAGCTAATTCCTAGAGGCAGGTAAGCAGCTTGTTAGTGAGCCCAGCTTTCATACATAGACCAACCAATCTCCTATCCAAACCTCCAACTGCCTCCTTTAACTCTCACACATCAAGCCAACATTTCCTGTGCCCTAAATCACCCTGAGTCCAGATACCAGATGACTAAGAACCATCCACTATGTTCCCAAACCAGCTGAAATTATTCAAACTAGACAATCCTAAGCTCTTTACCCTGCCATGCCTTGACTTTCCCATGGAAGCTCCAGTAAAGCTGATCTCCACTTTCTCCCCATTTCTTTCTGCCTCCTGCCTGACACTGATGCTTCCACTCTGACCCTGTGTGACATACTGTGCCTCTTGTTTCTAGGGGAGCTGTGAATAACATTGAACTTTTCTTTCAATGGCATTGACCACTTCTTGTCACACAGTCACCTTTATAATGACTCACAGATCATGTTCATTTCTATGATTTAATAGCATACTCAGTACAGAGATATTAATACTTAATGTTTTAGCAAATAAAACCACCAATTCAGGTTTTTATACAAGAGCCTACATATACCTTAAAACAGGATTTTTGAGTCATAGTTTTATAAACATAATAATCAATGCATACAGTATGAAATATAACCAAAGTGCTAATCACTCTAAAGAGTCAAGACTTTGAATACTCATATCTTTTTATTTAGAGAAAAAACACAGTTGTGTGATAAAGGAGGAAAAAAGATTTTAGAAGGTCATATTGCTTAAAACACTCCATTCTACTGAGATGTGGATGATACCAAACAGAGTAAGACTTTATAGGAATTCAGTGTGTGCAGGTAAGTAAACAGGAGGTAAAACAGACAATGCCCCAGGAAGCTTTCCAGCGTGGTGAGACAGATACAGAAAGAGGTCTGACTGACCTCCAACCACAAGGAGCATAATTGACCAAATGATGCCACAGTTGCCGGCCTTGAAATCCATCTTGCACTTGCACTGAGGCCACACCTCCTACCAGCTGCTTTCACCCAATGACTTGCAATAGGGATTCGAAGGCACCCTTGTTTCTGGGAGACAGATCTTTTCTGATGGTGGGTTTGGGCTCCAGGACTTCCCTTCTTCGTGCAACCTTCCTTAGCCTACCTGGCAAGGTAAGATGCTATCCCACCTTTTTTCCCTCCTTCTTCACTTGCTTCTGGAATCTAACAGCTCTCCCAGCCTTTCTCTCTTTTCCTCCCTCAGTTCGGTTCAGTTCAGTTCAGTCGCTCAGTTGTGTCCGACTCTTTGCGACCCCATGAATTGCAGCACGCCAGGCCTCCCTGTCCATCACCAACTCCTGGAGTTCACTCAGACTCACGTCCGTCAAGTCAGTGATGCCATCCAGCCATCATCTCATCCTCTGTCGTCTCCTTCTCCTCCTGCCCCCAATCCCTCCCAGCATCAGAGTCTTCTCCAATGAGTCAACTCTTCGCATGAGGTGGCCAAAGTACTGGAGTTTCAGCTTTAGCATCATTCCTTCCAAAGAAATCCCAGGGCTGCTTTTCCTCCCTGTTTTCCCTCAAAGGGTAGGTTTTTAAAATTCTTATACATTTGATCTCATCTTGGCATGTGCTTCTCAGAGGACATAGGGCAAACAAACATACATGGTATTTGGGAAAAAAAATTCCCTATGGAATCATTGTGTTCAAGTTAGAAAGAAAAAAAAAAGATAAAGTTAACGCTATGGAGTGATTTGGGCTTCCAAATGAGATGGATCAGTGGTAAAGAATCCATCTGCCAAAACAGGACATTCAGGAGACACAGATTGAATCCCTGGGTCAGGAAGATCCCCCAGAGGAGGAAATGGCAACCCCCCCCAGTATTCCTGTGGCTCAGCTGGTAAAGAATCCGCCTGCAATGTGGGAGACCTGGGTTCGATCCGTGGGTTGGGAAAATCCCCTGGAGAAGGGAAGATCCCATTCCAGTGTCCTGGCCTGGAGAATTCCATGGATAGTCCGTGGGGTCTCAAAGAGTTGGACACAACTGAGTGACTTTCACTTCTTCACTTCACTTCCAGTATTCTTGCCTGGAGAACCCCATGAACAGAGGGGGATACAGACCATGGGGTTGCAAAGAATTAGATACGACTGAGGTGACAGCATGCACGCATGTGGAGTGCTTCACTAAACCTGGTTTTCTAAAAAGTACTAGTTGTTACACTTAAATTAGGTTTGGTGGCACCATAATATGAAAACAGGTTTTAAAGTCAAATCTGTATTCAAATGCCAGCTTTAACATTTACTGCTCAGATATCTTTGGGCAAGATATTCAAACTTTTTGGGCTTCAGTGTCCCCTCTTCCTACGTAGGCTTGTTGTGAGGATTAAATTAGAATATAAAAATATGAACTGTTTCAGCAAGTCGCCCTTCCCTGATTGCTATGTATTTCCTCACTGTACAGAAAGCTTCTGGAGGATGAGGGCCTGTCTTACTTGATGAATCCCACAGCATCTAACCCGTGCTTGGCAGCAACTGGGAAGACACGACCATACCCTAGTACTTGGCAATGGTGCTTAATCAGGAATGGTCGTCCTTAACAGTTGAGAGATTCTTTCATTTATGCATTCATTCATTTATTTGACAAATACTGGAGTTGCTAATGTGGGTCAGGCAGAACATTTCCTCCAGGATTGCAGTACTGAATGTGAGAGTCCCTGTCCTCAAAGTGTATAGAATGATGGGAGAAGCAGGCATGTGAACAGACAAATTCTATATAGTATGACAGAGGGACTTACAGGGTTCCAGGGACCGAGAACTGTGCACATGGAAATACGAAACCAGCACTTTGCAAAGAGATGGTATGGTCTCTTCTTTCCAGTTGCTGCCAAGCACTGGGTAAGGTAGTGTGGAATTAATCTAAGAAGACAGGCCCCGGCCTCCAGAGCTTTCTGTCAAGTGAGGAAAAACAGCAGTCAGGGAAGGGCTGCTCGCTGTGACAGGGAAATACCATTACAACTAATGGCCTAGTTCGTTGCATTTTCCACTTCTCAGCTTTCGGTTTCCTTATACCTACCATTCATAAGATTGTTCGCACATTTGACCTCTGATGCCTAATCTTGCTCTGCTATTATCCTGGGGCATTTAAGCAAATGGGACCCGTCCTTTTGTTCTAGCCTCGGGTGTTTTGACCTCTAGTCAGCAGACCTTCACTCCCATTCTCTCCAAGTAAAATACAAGGCCATTCCTTGGATCATTTCATCACCCTCTTCCTCTGAAACCTTAAACTCAAGCCTTTCTTTAGCCATAAAAAGGAAAAAAATTGGGTCACTTGTAGAGACATGGATATACCTAGAGAGTATCATACAGAGTGAAGTAAGAAAGAAAAACAAATATTGTTATCAGTTCAGCTCAGTTCAGTTCAGTCGCTTAGTCGTGTCCGACTCTTTGCAACCCCGTGAATCGCAGCACGCCAGGCCTCCCTGTCCATCACCAACTCCTGGAGTTCACCCAAACTCATGTCCATCAAGTCAGTGATGCCATCCAGCCATCTCACCCTCTGTATTACCACATATATGTGGAATCTAGAAAAATGGTACAGACATAGAGAACAAATGTATGATTATCAAAGGGGAAAGGGTGGCGGTGGGAGGAGCTGGGAGATTGGGACTGACACATATATACTATTGATACTATGTATGTGCTGTGCTCAGGCTTCCCTGGTAGGTCAGCTGGTAAAGAATCAGCCTGCAATGCAGGAGACTCCAGTTAATTCCTGAGTCGGGAAGATCCCTTGAAGAAGGGATTCCAGTATTCTTGAGATTAAGTATTCTTTGGCTTCCCTGGTGACTCAGAGGGCAAAGAATCTGCCTGCAATGATGCTGTGGGAGACCTGGCTTCGATCCCTAGGTTGGGAAGATCCTCTGAGGGAGTGCATGGCAACCCACTCCAGTATTGTTGCCTGGAGAATCCCCATGGACAGAGGAGCCTGGCGGGCTACAGTCCTTGCAGTCGTAAAGAGTCAGACACGACTGAGTGACTAAGCACAACACAGCACAGTGTCCGTGGAATTTTTCCAGGCAGGAATACTGGAGCAGGATCGATCCCTCATCTCTTGAGTCTCCTGCATTGGCAGGTAGATTCTTTACCACTGTGCTACCTGGGAAGCCTATGTATAAAATAGATAATTAGCACATACTGTATAGTGCAGAGAACTCTACTTAATGCACTGTGGTGATCTAAATGGGAAGGAAGTCCAAAAGCGAGGGGATATATGTATATGTATGACTGATTCATTTTGCTATACAGTAGAAACTAATGCTGAGGCTGAAACTCCAATACTTTGGCCACCTCATGCAAAGAGTTGACTCGTTGGAAAACACCCTAAGCCTGGGAGGGACTGGGGGCAGGAGGAGAAGGGGACGACAGAGGATGAGATGGCTGGATGGCATCACCAACACGATGCACATGAGTTTGGGTGAACTCCAGGAGTTGGTGATGGATAAGGAGGCCTGGCATGCTGCAATTCTGGGGCCGCAAAGAGTCAGACATGACTGAGCATCTGAACTGAACTGAACTGAGAAACTAATGCAACATTGTAAAGCAATTACATTCCAACAAAAATTAATTTTAAAGAAATAAGATAAAGTCTGTCTTTTGCCACAGTCCTCCTTTGCTTCCATCTCTCTCATTCTATAACTTTCCTATGAGCTTATCTAGATTTCCGGTCCATTCTGAAGATCAGCCCTGGGATTTCTTTGGAGGGAATGATGCTGAAGCTGAAACTCCAGTACTTTGGCCACCTCATGTGAAGAGTTGACTCATTGGAAAAGACTCTGATGCTGGGAGGGATTGGGGGCAGGAGGAGAAGGGGACGACAGAGGATGAGATGGCTGGATGGCACCACTGACTCGATGGTCGCGAGTCTGAGTGAACTCCGGGAGTTGGTGATGGACAGGGAGGCCTGGCGTGCTACGATTCATGGGGTTGCAAAGAGTTGGACACGACTGAGCAATTGAACTGAACTGAACTGAAAGCCTCTTCATGCAGGCCCCTGTGCTACTCTTTATCCCTTCCCAGCCTGCATTCCATCATCACAGTGTCATTCCCACACTCTTACCAGCACTCAAAATGTACTCACCCTTTTGATTTCCCATTCCACTTACTCTACCACCTCCAAGTATATCAAGCCAATGATTGGCCTTCTCCTCTCCTCACAAACTATTGATCACAAGTGGAGAACATCAGCTAATTTATACCTCTAAAATTGTGTGATCTCCAGCTTCATCTGGGCAAGACTTCTTGGCCAGATTTCAGTACAGACCTCCTCTCTTCTCTTTCCTTTCTCTATAACAGCTCACTCACCACTCTCCTGATATATGCCACTGTCTTCTGTTTGCAGCAGTTGATCTTGCTTTCTCTTTCAATGACGAAGAACATGAAGTAGAACCTCTCCTCCCATACTAATTTCCTGTCTTCTCTGTTCTTCAGGATTTAGGTGTCCCTCCTTCATCTGAACTCTGAATCTCATTCATGTAGCATCTTAGGGAGTCCTTCTACCTCCTCCTCTGATTTTCAACCTCTCTATGAGCACTTTCCCATTGCATTTAAACATACTCTAGCCTTTCCCATTTTAAAAATCCTTCTGTAGCCCCAAGTTCCTTTCTGACTCTGTGTGTGCTCAGTCATGTCTGACTCTTTGTAACCCCATGGGCTGTAGCCCACCAGGCTCCTCTGTCCATGGGATTTCCCAGGCAGAAAAACACAGAATAGATTGTCATTTCCTTCTCCAGGGTATCTTCCCAATCCAGGGATTGAACTAGTATCTCTTTTATCTTCTGTATTGGCAGGCAGGTTCTTTACCAGCTGAGCCACCAGGGAAGCTGTTCTGACTCTACCCTCTTTTTAAAGTCTTTTAAAAGTCTTTAAAAGAACTCTTAAAGTTTTAAAGTCTCTCCTTTGCCTCACTTCTTAATATACCACTATCTGGCTCACATACTCACCACTGCAGAAATCACATTTGCCAAGAGCTCCAATTACATCTTTGTTGCTAAATTCTAAGTCCTTATCTTATTTAACAAATTTGATGCTCCTGATAACATTCTCCTATCTTGACTGTAATTATACTTTTTCTTCTCTTTCATGGGCTCTTCTTCCACCTCTGCCCTAAATTCTCAATCATCTGGCTTTCTTCCCACCTTGTTAATAATTATCCTGGGTAATTTTTTCCACTGCTATGGTTTCAGTTACAACTGTATTAGTTAGATCCTAAATCTAAATTAGATAGATCCTAAATCTATCTTGGAAGTCCCCCTGGTGGCTCAGAGGTTAAAGCGTCTGCCTCCAATGCGGGAGACCCGGGTTCGATCCCTGGGTTGGGAAGATCCTCTGGAGAAGGAAATGGCAATCCACTCCAGTATTCTTGCCTGGAGAATCCCATGGACTGAGAAGCCTAGTAGGTTACAGTCCACGGGGTCGCAAAGAGTCAGACACGACTGAGCGACCTCACCTCACCTCACCTAAATCTATCTTTAAACAGGAAAATTTTATCCAGATACTTTCTAGAGATTTATTGTGAGTCCATAATATGGAACTACTAGAACCTGAAACTCAAAAAACCTCTTTTTCCAAAAAGACTTATACTTTCTTTTCTGGTTGATAGCAACAAAATTGACTGATTATCAAAACCAGGAGCCGAGGAGTAATTTTTCCTGTTACTCAACCATTCTTTAAATATTGAGTACCTACTTTGTGCCCGTCCTCACGCGGTGCCCCGACCTGGCTCCCAAATGTGAAGTCAAGTGGGCCTTAGAAAACATCACGACGAACAAAGCTAGTGGAGGTGATGGAATTCCCGTTGAGCTGTTTCAAATCCTGAAAGATGATGCTGTGAAAGTGCTGCACTCAATTTGCCAGCAAATCTGGAAAACTCAGCAGTGGCCACAGGACTGGAAAAGGTCAGTTTTCATCCCAATTCCAAAGAAAGGCAATGCCAAAGAATGCTCCAACTACCGCACAATTGCACTCATCTCACATGCTAGTAAAGTAATGCTCAAAATTCTCCAAGCCAGACTTCAGCAATATGTGAACCGTGAACTCCCTGATGTTCAAGCTGGTTTTAGAAAAGGCAGAGGAACCAGAGATCAAATTGCCAACATCCGCTGGATCATGGAAAAAGCAAGAGAGTTCCAGAAAAACATCTATTTCTGCTTTATTGATTATGCCAAAGCCTTTGACTGTGTGGATCACAGTAAACTGTGGAAAATTCTGAAAGAGATGGGAATACCAGACCACTTGACCTGCCTCTTGAGAAATCTGTATGCAGGTCAGGAAGCAACAGTTAGAACTGGACATGGAACAACAGACTGGTTCCAAATAGGAAAAGGAGTACGTCAAGGCTGTATATTGTCACCCTGCTTATTTAACTTATATGCAGAGTACATCATGAGAAATGCTGGACTGGAAGAAACACAAGCTGGAATCAAGATTGCTGGGAGAAATATCAATAATCTCAGATATGCAGATGACACCACCCTTATGGCAGAAAGTGAGGAGGAGCTAAAAAGCCTCTTGTTGAAAGTGAAAGAGGAGAGTGGAAAAGTTGGCTTAAAGCTCAACATTCAGAAAACGAAGATCATGGCATCTGGCCCCATCACTTCATGGGAAATAGATGGGGAAACAGTAGAAACAGTGTCAGACTTTGTTTTTTTGGGCTCCAAAATCACTGCAGATGGTGACTGCAGCCATGAAATTAAAAGGCGCTTACTCCTTGGAAGAAAAGTTATGACCAACCTAGATAGTATATTCAAAAGCAGAGACATTACTTTGCCGACTAAGGTCCGTCTAGTCAAGGCTATGGTTTTTCCTGTGGTCATGTATGGATGTGAGAGTTGGACTGTGAAGAAGGCTGAGCGCAGAAGAATTGATGCTTTTGAACTGTGGTGTTGGAGAAGACTCTTGAGAGTCCCTTGGACTGCAAGGAGATCCAACCAGTCCATTCTGAAGGAGATCAACCCTGGGATTTCTTTGGAAGGAATGATGCTAAAACTGAAGCTCCAGTACTTTGGCCACCTCATGAGAAGAGTTGACTCATTGGAAAAGACCCTGATGCTGGGAGGGATTGGGGGCAGGAGGAGAAAGGGACGACCGAGGATGAGATGGCTGGATGGCATCACAGACTCAATGGACGTGAGTCTGAGTGAACTCCGGGAGTTGGTGATGGACAGGGAGGCCTGGCGTACTGTGATTCATGGGGTCGCAGAGAGTCGGACACGACTGCGCGACTGAACTGAACTGACTGAACTTTGTGCCAGCAATTCTTCCTCTTTATATCTAAATCTATCTGTCTAACTTCCCATCCTCCTTACCAACGCCTTAGTTTAAGCCTTCCTCATTCCTTGTATGGAAGAGCCTCCCAAGTGCTTTGGCTAAGATCAAAATTCCTTGTTGCCATGCAACTGAAACAATACTATCTGAACAAAGGATTTATTGAAAGATAGCTGAGGCTCACAGAGTTGATGAAACAGCCAAGTGTCATATGTGGAAAATAGGCATAAACTGGGGCAGCTCTAGAGAGCAGTGAAGCAAGATACACAAAATGTTCTTTAAGCAGAAATAATCAGGATAAAACATCCCTAACTATCCACCCTGCTAATAAATGTATCTTTACCTCACAGACTTCTCGATTGAAATCCCCGGTGGAAACACTCAATTAGCTGACACCAGTTCAAGCACCTCACTGGCTGCTAAGGGCCAAAGGGAGAAACAAAGACAAAGACACATATGAAGAGAGAGACACACACAGAGAGAGACTTGAATTCCTTACGGAGAGGAAAGCTTTGTTTCTTGTCAAAATAAATGCAGTGTGGAATCCCCAAAATCTTGGGTGGGGTGGATGGAGAGGAGGAATGCTTCATGGGCTTACCCATCTCTCTGCCTTAGCCTCCTTCTCCTGGAATGCCTGGCCTCTAGCTATCTCCCCCATATTCTCTGAAAGGACTAGGATTCCTTTCCTCAGGGGAGCTTCCGTGATCACCCTCTTCCCATCCTGAAACCAAGCAGAACCCTATGAGGCCCTCCCAGAACAGGAACTCCCTCCCTCTCCAGAAACTTTAATCAAAGAATAAATTTAATCAAACAAGTGAGGAAACACAGAAAGGAAAGCAGTCAAGCAAGACAAAATACCAGTAGTATAGGCAATAAACAAAGTCAAGGACCTTTCCTCCCCAAAAGCTATCGATAATATTCTAAGCCATGTCCTCTGAGCTGTTTTACAGATACTGAAACCCCCACCAAGTGGAAGAAGTTAACTATATGCTGCCCACAAGATCCCAGAGCAGTTGGTACCAGGTTGATGATGTTGACTCCCACTTACCTAACTACCAACCAATCAGAAGACTGTCCCAAGCTGACCACACAGCTCACCTTTTTCCTGAAAGCCTTCATAGAATTCGGGTCTTTTAAGCACTAGTGTGTCCTGGACTCCTTGCTTGGCCCTGTAATAAATGCTGCACTTTCCTTCACCACCAGCCAGTGCCAGTAAGTCTGTGGCTTTACTGCACACAGGCAAGCAGACCCAAGTTTGGTTTGGTAATAACCCCAGATGAGCTCTTATGTGCCCCCATTACTTCTTTTACATGTATCCGTGAGAGTACTTTTCTGTTTACTTGACTCTTTACCTCCCTCTCCAAGATAATGGACTGTTTAAAATCAAGAACCACCTCTTGTTTGGTGAGGTTTAAGAATCTAGCCAAAATCCAGCTTAGAGGAAAGGGTCAGGTGGGGTAAGCTGCCTTAGTAGGTAGTTTTGGAAAGACTGAGGTCGCTGGAAAGTGAAAAAGAGAGAGAGAGTGGCTAGAAGGTAGTGTGCCAATGACAAATGGCCTATTTTGAATTTGCGTAGAACTAAAAACATCTTATTGGTATGTGCTAAATAATATTTTTAATGATTTCCTGGCATCTTACATAGCAGTGACTTTCCTTGACCTTATTATTAGGTTTTAGGTTTCTGTCTAAATATAGGTTCAGTAGTAACTTTCTCCTTACTTCTGAGTTCAGATCAAATGCTACCTCATCTCTGATGCCTTTCCTGCTTCCCCAAATGGATTTATTTTTCACTTATTGAAGGCAAGGACTAAGTCTGTCTTGTTAACCTAACTCTATCCCTGCTGCTGCTGCTGCTGCTAAGTCGCTTCAGTCGTGTCTGACTGTGTGCGACCCCAGAGATGGCAGCCCTAGGACCTGGTAAAGTGCCTGGCACAGAGTAGGTGATGAATATTTATTCACTACAGGAAGCAGAAGAGACTAATAGAAAAATAGAGGAATAGAGAAGCCATAAAGCCTCCACAAAGGCAAAATGGCTGTCTGGGGAGGCCTTACAAATAGCTGTGAAAAGAAGAGAGGCAAAAAGCAAAGGAGAAAAGGAAAGATATAAGCATCTGAATGCAGAATTCCAAAGAATAGCAAGAGGAGATAAGAAAGCCTTCTTCAGCAATCAATGCAAAGAAATAGAGGAAAAGAACAGAATGGGAAAGACTAGAGATCTCTTCAAGAAAATTAGAGATACCAAGGGAACATTTCATGCAAAGATGGGCTCGATAAAGGACAGAAATGGTCTGGACCTAACAGAAGCAGAAGATATTAAGAAGAGGTGGCAAGAATACACAGAAGAACTGTACAAAAAAGATCTTCATGACCTGGATAATCATGACGGTGTGATCACTCATCTAGAGCCAGACATCTTGGAATGTGAAGTCAAGTGGGCCTTAGAAAGCATCACTA
>SJXQ01002146.1:0-25959 GCA_006408695.1 Aepyceros melampus | reverse complement strand
GGCTGAGCGCAGAAGAATTGATGCTTTTGAACTGTGGTGTTGGAGAAGACTCTTGAGAGTCCCTTGGACTGCAAGGAGATCCAACCAGTCCATTCTGAAGGAGATCAACCCTGGGATTTCTTTGGAAGGAATGATGCTAAAGCTGAAACTCCAGTACTTTGGCCACCTCATGCGAAGAGCTGACTCATTGGAAAAGACTCTGATGCTGGGAGGGATTGGGGGCAGGAGGAGAAGGGGACGCCAGAGGATGAGATGGCTGGATGGCATCACGGACTCGATGGACGTGAGTCTGAGTGAACTCCGGGAGTTGGTGATGGACAGGGAGGCGTGGCTTGCTGCGATTCATGGGGTCGCAAAGAGTCAGACACGACTGAGCGACTGAAGTGAGCTGAACTGAACTGAACTGAAGCTGACTCCAAGGACTGGACGATTTCAGCACCCAGTAAACTGACACAGGGAAAGGACACGTTCAGTCAGTGTGTGTCAGTGATTGTGGCCATGGTCTCCTCACACCTTCCCTAGAAACTCTCCAAGGAAGGCTCCTGTCCACTGCGCAGTTCTCTTGCCTTGTAATGTCTGAGCTCTACAGCATTCTAGACACTGAGCTCTCTTGGGATGGTGCCCAGAAAGAAGTTCCGGGAACACAAAAATATTTCCACAATCCCTGGGGTGAAGCTACTGATGGAAGCAGCCGAGGTGAAACCTCAGCGGGGGTTTGCGGTTCCTCCGCCTTCTACTCTCTCCCTTCCGGCAGGTCAAGCCAGCGGCCAGCCCTTTGGAAGTCCTGCACAGGGGGACGGCTTATTATTATTGTCAGCCAAGGCTATGTATGATCCAGTGCTCAGAATTGCCGCCAGTTCATATGTGAGAAGATATTGTCCCTGAAATGATCCTACAACTAGCTAACACTCGTTGAGCCTGGCCCACTACATGGGTTATCTTATTCAAGACCACCTGTGAAGCAGGTACTTTCATGTCTGAATTACAGATGAGAATGGGTTTCCCTGTCACCAAATTTAATAAATTTCATGATTGGGAATTCTACCCCAGCACAGACCAGGGGTCACAAGCCATCATGTTTCCATTTCACGGTGCTGCCTTGGGTGGGAATCTTGGAAGAATTATGTCTGAAGGCATCACCAAGGCAGCAGGATGGAAAAGCAGTGGAGAGTCAAGAATTCACTCGGAGGTAATTGGAAAGGTAACATGAATGCTTTACCCAACAGAGCACCAGCTCCAACATGGTGATGTAACACCAATTAAGCTTCTTAAGCTAAGAAATTTCTTCGGGGAGTTCCATGGATGGACTACTCAGCCCTAACAGACTCTCTAAGAATCTGAGATGTATGTGCATGCACACACAGACACACACACACACCACCACCATGAAACAGACACACAGACACACACCATGAAATAGAGTTCACTGACATCAAAGGCTCACACAGCCTTGTGTTCCCTTCTGTTTTCTCGATTTCCAGCAGTCTGCAATGTATCCCAGACAGAAGAATTCAACAGACTGAAATTGAAAACCTAGTAAGTGGCAGCACCCAGAGAGGAAGATTTAAATGAGAAAATCTCCACTTTTTTTTTTTCCTGGAAAGTCCCCCAAGAGGAAAGAAATCTTTCTTCTCAAGCTATTCAAACCAAACTCAGAGCCAGTGGACAGCGAGACAATACAAAACATTAAATATGAGAAAGGGTTTTGACAACTGCCAAGAGCCATACACTATGCCTTCCCACTTAGTCTTCCACCCTGGTCTCAACTGCAGCTTATAGGTTCTTTTTAAATGATTCCCCTGATACTTTGTTGCATGTATTTGTTAATGTCCATATCTCCCCTTTCAGACCAAAATCTACCTAAGGGCTAAGTCTGTGTCTCCAATGCTTCACATGGTGACTAAAACATAGAAACTCAGGAGTCATTTGCTGAAATAATACTTTTTTTTTTTTGCCTTCAGTCTACCAGGCCAGATAGATCAGACAGCCTCTTCCTATACCTGAAACCTGTATTTTAGTCATCATGAACTTAAGCTGACATGAGCCTAGAAGCTCTTCTTTCAGGGTGGTCCTCAACTGAGCCCAGGCTGGAAGACAGCCAGTGCTTGGTTTGGATTTGATCCTTGGCTCTATCACTCACTTAAAGGTTACTTGATTTTTCCACTTCTCAACTTAGCATTTGTAAAGTGGGAATTCTAGAAACCTCAGAGAACTATTGTAGAGTATTATTCTCAGCATGACAACTTTAACGATTCTGCCAAAATTTATATTCGGCCACATCACTTGTCTGCTCAGATATTTCCAGTGATGTATCAGTTCATTCATAGTAAAAGTCAAATTCCTCGTGCTGGCCTGCAGGGCCCTATAGGATCTAGCCTATGGGGCTGCTCTTCTCTGCCCAGACAGACCAGCCTCCTTGCAGTTCGCTGGACATTCCAAACCCCCTTTCCACCGGCTGGTCCTCTACGTGGAGTTCTCTTTTACTCATGTGGCCAGTCTCTTCAGCTGCTTCAAGTGTCGTGGTCTCAATAAGCCCACCACCACAACCAACATCTGATGTAATATGGCACCTTGAACCCCACACTCACAATGTTGGCCCACTGTACTCCAATCTGTTATTTTTCCAAAGCACTTTCCCCTTCTAACATAGTCTCTACTTCCCTATGTATATGTGTCTTGCCTGGATGTCTCCAGTTTCACTCTCTCCCCCAAGTATACCTTCATGATGGGCAGGACTTTTGTGTGTTTTGTGCATTGATGTACCTCAAGTGCCTAAAACAGTGCCTGGCACACAGTGTGGGCACTGAATAAATGAATATGAGTCCAGTGAAGACAGTTCAGTGCCTGTCACAAAGACCGTCTTAACAACTGTCTCCATCATCACCACCACGGTCGTTGTAATGATTTTCATCATCACTGGGCCACTAGTGTTCATCTTATAAGGCCCTGAGAAGAAAAAGAGTTAAGGTATATAATACATGTAGCACAGGGCTGGTATATGTAAGTACTTTGTAAATGTTATTTCCTTTCATCTTTTCTTTTGTGGCTTTTGCTATTGCTCCTTGGAGGACCCTTAAGATATAGCTGTGAAGCAAAATAAATTACCCAGCCACATATAAGAGTAACATAGGGCCATTTACAGGGCATTTTGAAACTGTTGATTAATTATTACTACGATCATTAGCTGAGTATAAAAACTGACTTTGTATTCTCTTGATCTTGATTCTCTATATTAAGCACACTTTCTGCTGATTTTTCTACAACTCATTAGAAAGAAGAAGTAGGAGGAAGAAGAGGAGGAGGAAAAGAAATAAAAATATTTATTGCTTTCATAGTATATGGGTTTATATATATTCCAGGGGGAAATATACTTGTAGGAAAAGAACATTACATTACCAGTCTAAAGTTAAGCATTTTCTAGAATAATAAGCAGAACTATGATATTGAGGGATACAAAGGTACATATTTCCATGCTAATGGCTAGAAATGCCAGGTTATAGAGTTTTCAAGTCAGGAGACATACTCACTTTTTAAAAACCTTTTCTTTTCTCTTTCCTATGTCAATGTAAAGTGAATTATTTTGAATGCCAAGCATGTCTGGGTGCACAAATTCTTCTTGTTAATATAAAACACAGTAATGACACCTTATTTTCCCTGCCTGTTGGAAACATTGAGAATGCACAGAATGCAGAACCTTGGATAGGACCAAACATCAGGATGAGTTACTTCTGGTTGTCAAATCCGTGTGCCCCTTGGGCTGGAAATGTACCCCTAATGCCCTTCTTTCTTCAGTGTTCCAACCAATCGTATGGCTTTTGCATCCATATATATACATATATGGATATATATAATTAGCATGTTTGAACCAAGCACTTCTTAAATGCTGGGTGGAACAGCTCCAGTGCTTATTGACAGAACTGTCTTACTGTCATCCTGGTGTTGTGCCATTCTGTTTTTCTGTAAAATGCTGTTACAAGGAGACATGCTTATCATGTCACATTAGAAAGTCAAATGGCTCCTTTATAAATTCCATACTTTGGTTGGAAATCATGCACAGATGCCAACTCTCTTAATGTGCCAATAAATATATTTTCTGCATAAAATGTGCATCATCTTAACTTCCCACCTGCCCCCCCACCCCTAATTTATGGGATAGCCAGTGTTGGTATACCCCTTATGACAAGCAAGTGTACTTTGTTAGGGGTGATTTCCTGGGACAAACTAGGGTGGGATTCATACTCAAATTTAAGTACCATAAAAGTTCAAATAGTAAATGCAAACATTTGTCCTAAAGGTCAGAGGTAGGGTTGAAGTTAGGATCCTAAAGCCAGGAATAGGATTTATATGGGAACAAGAGTGAATCAAGGAAAAAGGGTGTAAAGTGAGTCAGGATATCTAAAAAGGCCAGAATCAGGCCAGAGGTTTCACTGCCACAGAAACAGGGCAGTGTTTAAGATAGAGAAGGGACAGTTTGTAGTTGTTTAATAAAGATACTTATTGAACATTACACAAATTGCTTAAAGACAAACAGAACTCCTGAAAAAGTTACTCTTTGAAGAAAATACATGGGGAAAATGTTAAACAATGCTCCTGGGAATGATTTCTTGGACATGACACCAAAAGCACAGACAATAAAAGCAAAAAATAGTCAAGTGAGACTACGTCAAACTAGAATGTTTCTGTATAACACACAAAACAACAAAATGAAAAGGCAACCTACGGAATGGGAGAGTATATATACAAGCCATATAGCTGATAAGCGGTTGTGATCCAAAATATACAAGGAAGTTCTTCCATTCAAAGGCATAAAAGCAATCCTATTTTAAAAACGGGGCTTCCCAGGTGGTGTTAGTGGTCAAGAACATGCCTCTCAATGCAGGAGACTTAAGAGATGCAGGTTGGATCCCTGGGTAAGGAAGATCTCCCAGAGGAGGGCATGGCAACCCACTCCAGTATTCTTGCCTGGAGAATCCCATGGACAGGGGAGCCCGGCAGGCTACAATCCATAGGGTTGCAAAGAATTGGACACGATTGTTCCAAACAGGAAAACGAGTACATCAAGGCTGTATATTGTCACCCTGCTTATTTAACTTCTATGCAGAGAACATCATGAGAAACACTGGACTAGAAGAAACACAAGCTGGAATCAAGATGCCAGGAGAAATATCAATAACCTGAGATATGCAGATGACACCACCCTTATGGCAGAAAGTGAAGAGGAACTAAAAGGCCTCTTGATGAAAGTGAAAGAGGAGAGTGAAAAAGTTGGCTTAAAGCTCAACATTCAGAAAACGAAGATCATGGCATCTGGTCCCATCACTTCATGGGAAATAGATGGGGGAAACAGTGTCAGACTTTTTTTTGGGCTCCAAAATCACTGCAGATGGTGACTGCAGCCATGACATTAAAAGACGTAAAGTGAAAGAGGAGAGTGAAAAAGTTGGCTTAAAGCTCAACATTCAGAAAACGAAGATCATGGCATCTGGTCCCATCACTTCATGGCAAATAGATGGGGGAAACAGTGTCAGACTTTTTTTTGGGCTCCAAAATCACTGCAGATGGTGACTGCAGCCATGACATTAAAAGACGCTTACTCCTTGGAAGAAAAGTTATGACCAACCTAGATAGTATATTCAAAAGCAGAGACATGACTTTGCCGACTAAGGTCCGTCTAGTCAAGGCTATGGTTTTTCCTGTGGTCATGTATGGATGTGAGAGTTGGACTGTGAAGAAGGCTGAGTGCAGAAGAATTGATGCTTTTGAACTGTGGTGTTGGACAAGACTCTTGAGAGTCCCTTGGACTGCAAGGAGATCCCACCAGCCCATTCTGAAGGAGATCAACCCTGGGATTTCTTTGGAAGGAATGATGCTAAAGCTGAAACTCCAGTACTTTGGCCACCTCATGCAAAGAGTTGACTCATTGGAAAAGACCCTGATGCTGGGAGGGATTGGGGGCAGGAGGAGAAGGGGACGCCAGAGGATGAGATGGCTGGATGGCATCACGGACTCGATGGATGTGAGTCTGAGTGAACTCCGGGAGTTGGTGATGGACAGGGAAGCCTGGTGTGCTGCGATTCATGGGGTCGCAAAGAGTCGGACACGACTGAGCGACTGAACTGAACTGAACTGAAGCAACTTAGTATGTTTTAAAAATGAGGTAACAAGTATTGATGAGTATGTTGAGAAAAGTTAACCCTTGTAGTTTCTGATGGGACTGTGAAATGCTGCAGTCCTATGGAAGACAGTATGGACGCCCCTTAAAAAAGTAAAAGTGCTATATGATTCAGCAGTTGCATTTCTAAATATTTATCTAAAATAATTGAAATCAGGATCTTGACATCAAGTGCAAATATTTGCATTCTCATTTTCATTGCAGCATTAATGCTATTTGTAATAGCAACATGTGGGAACAACTTAAATGTCCAATGATCAATGATATTTTTAGCATCTTTGTAGTTTTCCTTATTCTAGGATTTCATATCTTTGGGATCATATGGTATGCAGCCTTTTCATATGGGCTTTTTTCTCCATGTCTTTTCATGGCTTGAGAGCTCATTTATTATTTATTTATTTTGTTGTTAAGTCACTAAGTTGTGTCCAACTCTTTGTGACCCCATGGACTGTAGCCTGCCAGGCTCCTCTGTCCATGGGATTTCCCAAGCAAGAATACTAGAGTGGGTTGCCATTTCCTTTTCCAAGTGATCTTCCAGACCCAGGGATCGAACCTGTGTCTCCTACACTGCAGGCAGATTCTTTACCATCTGAGCCACCAGGGAAGCCCTCGTTTAGTTTTAGTGCTGAATAACATTTCAATGTCCGGATATACCACACGTTTATTTATATATTCACCTACTGAAAGACGTCTTGGTTGCTTTCATCTTTTGGTAATTATGATAAGCTGCTATAAACATCTGTATGCAGATTTTTGTATAGACATTAATTTTCAACTCATTTGGGTAAATGCCAAAGAGTGAAGTTGTTGGATTATATTGTGAGAGTATGTCTGGCTTTGAAAGAAGCTGCCAAATTACTTTCCAAAGTTCCAAAGTAGCTGCTCCATTTTAGTATTCCCACCAGGATGAAGATTGTTATTGTTCCATATCCTTGCCAGCATTTGGTGTTGCCAATGTTTCAGGTTTTAGCCATTCTAATAGGTGTGTAGTGATATCTCATAATTGTTTTATTGATTTATTTACACTTTAATTAGTCAGATGCCTAGGGAGAACAGCAAAGAGAAAGGACTCCTATAGGGAATATATTTACAGCATATCTCAAAATATGTTGTGTACTACAAATCTTGCTTCTCCTTGTAGAAGTCTACTGATACTCGTTTTCCCTTTAGCATCTCTACTTTTTATGTGATTCTGTTAATTATTGTTTTAATTTGCAAATAAAACAATCTGGTGACATTAAAAATCTTTTCATAGGCTAAGTTGCCATCTGTGTATCTATGTTGGTGATATTGTTTGTTCAGCTCTTTTGTCCATTTTTGATTGAACTGATCATTTTCTTACTGCTGGTTTTTTTAAGTTCCTTGTATATTTTGGATACTGAATACTGAAGTTGCTCAGTCATGTCCGACCTTTGCAACCCCATGGACTGTAGCCTACCTGGCTCCTCTGTCTGTGGGATTTTCCAGGCAAGAGTACTGGAGTGGATTGCCATTTCCTTCTCCAAGGGATCTTCCCGACCCAGGGATTGAACCCAGGTTTCCCGCATTGTAGACAGATGCTTTACCGTCTGAGCCACCAGGGAAGTAATAGTCCTTTATCAGATGTGTCTCTTGCAAATATTTTCTCCCAGTCTGTAGCCAATGCAGGAGATACAGTTGTCCAGGAAGATTCCATATGCCATGGAGCAAATAAGCCCATGAGCCACAACTGGGTCTGTATTGCCACAGCCACTGAAGCTTGTGTGCCATAGAGCCCAAACATGGCAGCTACTAAGCCCGTGTGCTGCAGCTACTGAAGCCTGCATGCCAAGAGCCTGTGCTCTGCAACAAGAGAAGCCACTGTGATGAGAAGCCTGGGCACCACAACTAGAGAAAAGCCCACCCAGCAACAAAGACCCAGCACAGCCAAAAATGAAGTAAAGAAATAGTTTTTTTTAATGTTTCAAATTTTGAAAGTTTTGTTGGCATTAAATCAGTTTGGGGAAAAAGCACTCTTGATTGGCTCCATATTAGGCATGTGATACTTCCAAACAGACAAGCTAAACATCAGCAGTTGGAGTCAAGAGAGCATTGGTCTATATGTTTTTCATGGACCCTTAGGTTGGTCACAACTGAAACAGTACCCTGGCACTACCCTGCCTTAGTTTCCAAGCATTTCACGCATACCAGTCCCTTGTCCAAGTCACGGCTCAATTCTAAAGATTGGAATCACCACTTCATATTCTGGAGTTATGACTACTAATCTCTGATAATTTCTGAAGGGATGAGTTAAGGGAGCTGAATCCACATGTTATGGTACTATGGGTTGGTAGTAACAAAGATTAGGAGTAAAAACAAAAGCAATTTTGCCTCCAAATAACTATACAACTCTAGGAGAGAGGAGACACATTCAATTCCTGGGGAAATCCTAACTTTTAATAAACAGCAGATGCAAGTTGTAACTGTCATGACAAGCAATGCTTGATGAGCTCTGTATGATGCACAAAGGAATTCCAAGAACAGAAAGGAAAACATTTATTTCTATAAATGCTCATACTTGTGAATATTGGGGGGAAAGATCACAAACATTGCTGCCAAATCTCCTGTGTATATTTTCTTTATGAACTTATTTATTCTGATTCTGAACCAGTGACGTTTTCTTTTTCCTAAAACCTTTCTTTCATATCAAGAAAACTAACTCATTAACAGCTCCAGAAGAGGTTAATGATTTGGTCTAATTACTTCTCCAGGGGCATGGGGAGAAGCTCAGATAAAGAGATGGTTTTCTATAAGAGTATATGTTATGTGAATGTTAACATATTACCTACCTCTTCTCTCACCAAGGCCCTACATGACAGAAGAGGGAAAATAAAAGACTTGTTATGTTCTGCCATCTAATCTGCATCTACATTTCAAAGATTAAAAAATAACTCATTATTCAAGCTCCACAGGGTCAGGAAACTTCAAATGAGATAAGATTCGATATTGATAAACAGTGTGCTTCTTAGGAAGATCATTTCAAAATGTATGTGGCTTCCTTAGCCCTACTCATGTGTTCCCACCCCATCACAAATCTATTGAGGATGTGTTGCTTGACATTCAATGAAGTTTTGTTTTTGTTTTTTAATTGAAGGATAATTGCTTTACAGAGTTTTGTCATTTTCTGGCAAATCTCAACAGGAATCAGCCATAGGTATACATATATCCCCTCCCTTTGAAGCTCCCTCCCATCTCCCTCCCCATCCCATCCCTCTAGGTTGATCCAGAGTCCCTGTTTGAGTTTCCTGAGCCATACAGCAAATTCCTGTTGGCTATCTATTTTACAGATGGTAATTCCATGTTACTCTTTCTATACANTTGACATGTTGAAAACACACGCTCACACAAGCATATATGCAAACAAGAGAATTATTAGATTAACTATTTAATCTATTACCAGTGATGTAGCCAAACAGGGCAGAAACAGATGTAGCACTAAATCAGCGTGGCTTTCCTTGGTTCCCCCACGTCCCTGTGGAGTCACAAAGTGGTGTCACTCTTGCAAGGATAAGTATTACAGGAAGTGTAAAGTTCAATTTTCACTCTACCTTTTCTGTTTTGTACATGACCTTACGTCATGCTTCTATAAATGCTTCCATTAAAACTGCACGTGCTACTTTATAAGAGACGTTCTCTAAAGTTGAATGTTATTCTTTCTAAAACCAAATTCTGAGTCTGCAAGTTTGCATACTTACTTGGGGAGAAAACTGGGTCAGCAACTGATATCCCAGAATTATTGCGCCTCTTGATTTCTAGCAGGTTGGAAAACCACACCACAGCCTTTTAAAGCGTAGGTTAACAGCAAAAGTGGTAGATCCCCACCCCCCCATGAAGAATATTAAATGAGAAATTAGGTAAATGGTGGAACTATTTAAGAAGAAAAAGAAAACCATTGGAAGAGTAGGTTTAGGAAAGGGAGAACGTAAGAACTGTGTTTTGATTGTATGTATGAAAAGCCTTCTTGACGTCCAAAAGGAGATTCCATGCGCACAGTTAGATACATACACTGGTTATGTGGAACCAAATACTACTGGTTCAAGAGAGTCAGTGTCACAGTTGTGGCTTAAAATTGGTCATGCGTTAGGAGAATCTGCACCATAAAAATTATTAAATGCTACGAATCTTTTCTTTCTTTCACAGAGTCCATAGGAATACAAGGTACAAAGAGCTGCAGCTGCAGTGACCTACAACAAGGATGTCAGATTGAAGACTGAGGTTTAATAGTCATCTGTTTATAGACAGTATTTACATTGGTGAGGTTACCTTGGGAGGAGAGGTGGAGAAGAAATAGAGTCCAGGAACTAACATCTGGGTCCCTCCAGAGATCAGAAGTTGGAATGATCAGCAGTGGGCGTCACTGAAGTAAGAAGAGAACCAGGAGAACGTGCTAAGTGAGAAGGTTGTTTCAAGAAAGAGAGACCAAACAGTTCTGTTCAATCACAGTTAGGGAAGGACTGAGTAAAACAATGGTTAAACGTTAACAGTTCGTTTTGGCAATGTGGAGTTCTTGGTGATAGTGATCATCTTTGTCACAGGGGTGGAAAGGGTGGTGATCGTATTGGAATATGTTTAGAAGAGAATAATGGCTTTGTTTTTTCTCTTCACTTAACTACTTCCAACTTTTCTCCTAAAGCATAGGCTTTTCTAGGCTCTCTCAATAATTAATTAGTTAATTAATTTTCTATTTATTTTCCTTATTTTATTCACTGTGCTTTGCACTTTCTTTAACTCATTTTCACTTAATAATGTAGGAAGATGATATTAGTAAAGCGTGGCACATTTAAGCAATATAAGCCATTTCCTAGGTCCTATGGGAAGAACAGCCAGAGCTAGTCTTTAGCACATGGCTTCCTCCAACCTAGATTTGCAAACAATGTGAATGCATTCAGGCATGACAGTTTTGTTAGAGTGGGTGTTCAATTTGGATGATTTTAATAAAATATTTTTGCAAATTGCTCCAGCAAATATTTGGATAGTGGAAGCTCAGATAATGAGAGAGACATGTAAAACAAATGAGAATAATCATAAAGAATGTTTCATGTTCAAAAAGATTTTTATGTGGAGTAAAGGCAAGCCAATGTAGGGGCAGTACAGCCTACTCGTGGCTGATTCATGTCAATGTATAGCAAAACGAATACAGTATTGTAAAGCAAAACAAACTAAAAAAATAAATAAATAAGCAAGGTGACAATAAAAAAAAAAATCTGACTTTGAAGCTTGGTTCTGCAACTCGATGCCTGGTACTACCTGTGTGACCTCAGCTAGCAGGTAAGCGACTCTAAGCCTTAATTTTCTCTACTGCAAAATGGGGTTATAATAATAATAACTCAGGATTATCAGGTGGCTTGAATGGGATGGTATACAGAAAGGGCTTAGTGTAATACACAGCAGCTAACAGATATCCTCTAAATGGTAGCTAAAATAAAACAGAAGAGAGCATTAGGAGAGATGATCTTTTGACATGTGTGCATGCATGCTAAGTTGCTTCAGTCGTGTCCAACTCTTTGTGATCCGATGAATCATAGCCAGGATTTGAAGCTTGGTTCTGCAACTCGATGCCTGGTACTACCTGTGTGACCTCAGCTAGCAGGTAAGCGACTCTAAGCCTTAATTTTCTCTACTGCAAAATGGGGTTATAATAATAATAACTCAGGATTATCAGGTGGCTTGAATGGGATGGTATACAGAAAGGGCTTAGTGTAATACACAGCAGCTAACAGATATCCTCTAAATGGTAGCTAAAATAAAACAGAAGAGAGCATTAGGAGAGATGATCTTTTGACATGTGTGCATGCATGCTAAGTTGCTTCAGTCGTGTCCAACTCTTTGTGATCCGATGAATCATAGCCAGGCAGGTTCCTCTGATTCTGGGATTCTCCAGGCAAGAATTCTGTAGTGGGTTGTCATGCCTTCTTCCAGGAGGTCTTCCCCACCCAGGGACTGAATCTGCATCTCCTGTGTCCCTATTACTGCTCATGCTTAGATGCATGGTAAGAAATACTGGAGCCCCCAGCTTTCTTTTTCTCTAATTTTCTATTATCTTACCGTGTAGATACTGCAATAGTCAAGACTGGCTAAACTGGAAAGCAGAAACAAGCAGAGAAATAGTGCCTTAAATGTTTGGGCCAAGCACTTTGGGTCAGGACAGTATTTACTTAACATATGAATGGATTCTAAACTGACAAAACCAAGGATCTCTCCAATCCCAACCTATTCAGCCTCATTATCTTGAACTCAAGAACCACTATTTCATCTAAAATACACTGAGATTATCTAATTCAGTTCCCTTTTTCTACAATGAAGCCCCTGAGGCTTAGAAGGAAAATGACTCAGATTCCTAAGCCAGCTTCTTTTGTTTAAACCAGATAATCTATGTGACCTGCTCTGTGTAGTTCAAGAAAAAGGATAAAGTTACTTGAATCCCTCACTCTGAAGGACATTTATTTCTTTTAATATATAGAAGCTCAAACACATTATAGTACTTATCTAGATCCAAGACCTTATTTTTCAGAGAAGAAATGAATGCATGTAGAGGAGAAATGGATTCCTCCAAGGTTAGCTAATGATACAGCTGAGCTTAGAATCTGTTTCCTGACTTACAAACCATTTCTCTGTCCACTAAAATAGAACACTCAGAGGATGCTAAGACTCCAAAGGACATGTAATTGAAATCTGAGATGCTGTCAAATATTAAGAATGAATAGTTGCAAGCTGTTCATTTGACAATAGCCAAGACACTCATCTTGCCTTTCCACTGAAAAATATCAAGTGAGGGACTAGTTTTGCAAACTTTTCTTCTAAGAGACAAACTCCACAGGCATGTGGTCTTTTCGACTTAATGCCTAGAGTTTCCATTAAGTTTCCAACAATCTTTTTCTGTTAATTTCATGAAGAATAGTGTCTATTTTATCTGAAACTATCTTCATCTTCTAGGATACTTTGCTTATTATTACCAATTCTGAAGAATACAGTTTTGGTTATGTAAGTGAGATTCACTGATAATTAGGTTGTGTGTGTATGTTAGTCACTCAGTCATGTCTGACTCTTTGCAACCCCATGGATTGTAGCCGGCCCGGCTCCTCTGTCCAGGGGATTAGGGGATTCTCCAGGCAAGAATACTGGAGTGGGTTGCCACGCCCTCCTCCAGAGGGTCCTCCCAACCCAAGAATTAAACTCGTGTCTCCTGCACTGGCAAGTGGATTCTTTTTTTTTTTTTTTTTAATATAAATTTATTTACTTTAACTGGAGTCTAATTACTTTACAATATTGTAGTGGTTTTGCCATACATTGACATGGATCCACCACAGGTGTACATGTGTTCTCCATCCTGAACCCCCTCGGACCTCCCTCCCCATCCCATCCCTCTGGGCCATCCCAGTGCACCAGCCCCGAGCGTCGTGTACCATGCATCAAACCTGGAGTGGAAATTCATTTCACATATGGTAATATACATATTTCAATGCTATTCTCCAAAATCATCTCACCCTCGCCCTCTGCCACAGAGTCCAAAAGACTGTTCTATACATCTGTATCTTTTTGCTGTCTCACATACAGAGTTGTCGTTACTATCTTCCTAAATTCCATATATATGCATTAGTATACTGTATTGATATTTTTCTTTCTGGCTTATTTCACTCTGTATAATAGGCTCCAGTATCATCCATCTCATTAGAACTGATTCAAATGTATTCTTTTTAATGGCTGAGTAATATTCCCTTGTGTATATGTACCTCAGCTTTCTTATCCATGTGTCTGCTGATGGACATCTAGGTTGCTTCCATGTCCTGGCTATTATAAACAGTGATGTGATGAACATTGGGGTACACATGTCTCTTTCAATTCTGATTTCCTTGGTGTGTATGCCCAGCAGTGGGATTGCTGGGTCATGAGGCAGTTCTATTTCCAGTTTTTTAAGGAATCTCCACACTCTTCTCCATAGTGGCTGTACTAGTTTGCATTCCCACCAACAGTGTAAGAGGGTTCCCTTTTCTCCACACCCTCTCCAGCATTTATTGCTTGTAGACTTTTAGATAGCAGCCATTCTGACTGGCGTGAAATGGAACCTCATTGTGGTTTTGATTTGCATTTCTCTGATAGTGATGTTGAGCATCTTTTCATGTGTTTGTTAACCATCTGTATGTCTTCTTTGGAGAAATGTCTGTTTAGTTCTTTGGACCATTTTTTTGATTGGGCCATTTATTTTTCTGAAATTGACCTGCGGGTGTTGCTTATATATTTTTGATATTAATTCTTTGTGAGTTGCTTTGTTTGCTATTATTTTCTCCCATTCTGAAGGCTGTCTTTTCACCTTGCTTATAGTTTCCTTTGTTGTACAAAAGGTTTTATGTTTAATTAGGATTCTTTACCATTAAGCCACCTAGGAATATTCTAAGGAAAGTCAGGGAAATTTAAACATTACAAAAATCTTCCAGCTCTTTGCCGTTCTGGCTCTACATGCATTATGTACATGAATCATGCATTGACTAAAGCTCCCCATTGGCAGAAATACCTGCTCAACCATAAAGAGCATCAATCTCCCAGCATTGACAAAATAACCCTTAAGAGATAGCCTTCCTTCTTAATCTTATAAGGGGCCATGATGACCCATGACTCACTATTCAATTTGCATGTACTGATCTGGATTGTGTAAACTGTCAGTATTTCATAATTTAATGTACAGCCCTCTGTCTCAACAATTTACATAACTGTTCTTTGACTTCTAATGGGGAATCAGTTCTCAGAGCTTTCTGAGTGGCTGTTCCTGGGTTGTAATTCAATTTTGCACAAATAAAAATGTTCATTTCTTTCTTGGATTAACTGATTAGTTTTTAATCTATATAAAGTCACTGAGTCGTGTCAGACTCTTTGCAACCCCATGGACTATATAGTCCATGGGATTCTCCAGGCCAGAATACTGAAGTGAGTAGCCTTTCTCTTCTCCAGGGTATCTTCCCAACCAGGGATCGAACCAAGGTCTCCCAAATTGCAGGCAGATTCTTTACCAGCTGAGCCACAAGGGAAGCCCAAGAATATTGGAGTGGGTAGCCTATTTCTTCTCCAGCAGATCTTCCTGACCAAGTAATCTAACCTGGGTTTCCTGCATTGCAGGTGGATTCTTTACCAACTGAGCTATCAAGGAAGCCCTTCACACTTTGTGAAATTCTATTAAAAATTCTGACAACAAGGTTGATAAATGAACAAAGTATATAAACAAAAATTTCACAGCAGGAGAAATGCAAATGTCCAGTAAATATATAAAACGAATATTCAATATTGCTAACAATCAAATAAGTGTGACAATCAGAAAATGTCATATTTTTCACCCAAAGTAGCAGTTTGAAAAAAATTAACAGTCACACTGGAGGTGTGTATTGAGACATTCCTTAATCATGACCAGTAAGAATATAAAATTGAGCAATATTTAAAAAAATAATTTGCCAATATTTATCAATACCTTTACTAACAGTTACTTTTTGAATCTGTAAGGACTCTTGGAATCTATCTTGGATTAGTTTGGAATTGAGACAAAGATGCATCTATTATATTCATAAGATTATTATTTTTACAATAATTAATGAGGTAACAAACCTATGTATTTAACAGTAGAGGAATGATTCAACAGATGCTATTGTATAGACAGGACAAAAACAATGCATGCTTTTTCAAAAGAGAATATGTGTGTGTGTGTGTGTGTGTGTGTGTGTGTGTGTGCATGCATGCACACGCATGCTTAATAATATCCATCTTTGTGACTCCATGGACTGTAGCCCACCAGGCTCCTCTGTCCATGGAATTTTCCAGAATAAACTACTCGAGTGAGTTGTCATTTGCTCTTCCAGGAGATCTTTGTGACTCGGGGTTTGAACCCATGTCTAATGTGTCTCCAGCAATGGCAGGCAGGTTCTTTACCAGCCAAGCCACCAGGGAAGCCCTCTAAAAAGAATAAAGACCAAATAACCTATAAAAGAAGAAAATAAGACAGTATTCATATTATTCCCATTTTGAATATTTAGTTGTACATAAAAACTTCAACATGCAGAATGTGATTCTCTTTGCATTATATATAGGATTATTGGAAGCATTACTACTTCTTTACAAAATTTGTTTGTGTATTTCAGAAAGATGTAAAATAAGGTCTTAAAATTCAGATCAAGGATGTTAAGTGACCTGGACATAGAGACCAGGGATGTTCCTGTGTTTGCTGTGTCCACTATACAGCGCTGTGTCACAAGGCTGGATGCTTCCTACATGAAACCATACTATTTGCAGGGACATTCTGACCCAGTACAAAAATTCTGGCTTTTAAAATTTTCAGTTTTAAAAAGATGGCAGATTTCCTCATCCTTTTGCAGGCCCTCATCTAATTTCTGAGTATAGACTCTTTCTAGCTCCCAACTCTGGAGACTGTTGGGAATGAGGGATATTGATATGAAGTTCAAAAGTGAGTGAGTGCCCACTCTTTGTGACCCCACTGTAGCTGCCAGTCTCCTCTGTCCATGGGATTCTCCAGGTAAAATACTGGAGTGGGTTGCCATGCCCTCCTCCAGGGGATCTTCCTTACCCGGGGATCCAGTCTTTGTCTCATGTCTCCTGCATTGGTGGCTGGTTCTTTACCACTAAAGCCACCTGCTGCTGCTGCTAAGTTGCTTCAGTTGTGTCCAACTCTGTGTGACGCCATAGACAACAGCCCACCAGGCTCTGCCACCCCTGAGATTCTCTAGGGAAGAATACTGGAGTGGGTTGCCATTTCCTTCTCCAATGCATGACAGTGAAAAGTGAAAGTGAAGTCACTCAATTGTGTCTGACTCTTAGCGACCCCATGGTCTGCAGCCCACCAGGTTCCTCCATCCATGGGATTTTCCAGGCAAGAGTACTGCAGTGGGGTGCCGTTGCTTTCTCCTCTAGCACCACCTGGGAAGCCTCAAATCCATTTCTATTAGAGGTTTATTTTTAGATACTAAAAAAAAAGTTTTTTAATACTAAACAAAAATAGTATGTTGTTGTTCAGTCTCCAAGTCATGTGCAACTCTTGTTGACTTCATGGACTGCAGCTCACCATGCCAGCCTGTCCCCCATCATCTCCCAGAGTTTGCCCAAGTTTCAGTCAGTTGCACTAGTATTGCCATTGACCCATGTCATCCTCTGTCACCCTCTTCTCCTTCCATCTTCAATCTTACTCAGCATCAGAGTGGTTTCCAACGTGTCAGCTCTTCGCATCAGGTGGCCAAAGTACTGGAGCTTCAGCTTCAGCATCAGTCCTTCCAATAAATATTCAGGACTGATCTCCTTTAGGATGGACTGGTTGGATCTCCTTTCAGTCCAAGGGACTCTCAGGAGTCTTCTCCAGCACCACAGTTGGAAAGCATCAATTCTTTGGTGCTCTTCCTTCTTTATGGCGCAGCTCTCACAACCAGACATGACCACCGGGAGGACCACAGCCTTGACTAACAGACCTTTGTTGGCTAAGTGATGTCTTTGCTTTTTAACACACTGCCTAGGTTTGTCATAATTTTCCTACCAAGAAGCAATAGTCTTCTAATTTCCTGACTGCAGTCACTACCCACAGTGATTTGAGAGCCCAAGGAGAGGAAATCTGTCACTACTTCCACTTTCTCTCCTATTGCCATGAAGTGA
The DNA here is from genome assembly GCA_006408695.1 of Aepyceros melampus. Lineage (NCBI taxonomy): Eukaryota > Metazoa > Chordata > Mammalia > Artiodactyla > Bovidae > Aepyceros > Aepyceros melampus. The sequence continues at coordinate 8,135 of SJXQ01002146.1, read as the reverse complement.
TGGCACCAGATACCATGATCTTAGATTTTTTAATATTTAGTTTTAAGCCAGCTATTGCACTCTCCTCCTTCACTCTCAACAAGAGGCTCTTTAGTTCCTCTTCACTTTTTGCCATTAGAGTGGTATCATCTGCATATCTGAGGTTGTTGATATTTCTCCTGGCAATCTTGATTCCAGCTTGGACCTCATCCAGCCTGGCATTTCTCATGATGTGCTCTGTGAATAAGTTAAATAAACAGGGTGACAATATCCAGCCTCGTTACACTCCTTTCTTAATTTTGAACCAGTCAGTTGTTCCATATAAGGTTCTTGACATGTACACAGGTTTCTCAGGAGACAGGTAAGATGGTCTGGTATTCCCATTTCTTTAAGAGTTTCCCACAGATTTTTGTGATCCACACAGTCAAAGGCTTTAGTGTAGTCAATAAAACAGAAATAGATGTTTTTTCTTGAATTCCCTTGCTTTCTCTATGATCCAGCATATGTTGGCAATTTGATGTCTGGTTCCTCTGCTGTTTCTAAACCCAGCTTGGACATCTGTTAAGTTCTTGGTTCATGTAATGCTGCAGTCTAGCATGCAGGATTTTGAGTATCCCTTACTAGCATGGGAGATGAGTGCAACTGACCAGTGGTTTGAACATTCTTTAGTACTACCCTTCTTGGGAATTGGGATGAGGACTGACCTTTTCCAGTCTGTGGCCACTGCTAGATTTTCCAGAATTGCTGACATATTGAGTGTAGCACTTTGATAGCATCATCTTTTAGGATTTGAAATGGTTTTGCTGGAATTTTGTCACCCACCCTAGGTTTATTGACAGCAGTGCTTCTTAAGTCCCTCTAGACTTCACAATCCAGGATGTCTGGCTCTGGGTGAGTGACCACACCATAGTGGTTATCAGGGTCATTAAGATCTTTTTTGTACAGTTCTTCTGTACAAAATAATAGTACATTATATTACAAAACTCTACATTATTTTATAGAAATATACAAACAATATACATTTTTCAACAAATTTACTTATGGCGTGATTTCAGTTTTGTGAATAATTTTGTATATGAATTAATATGTATATGGTATAAGACTAGAAAAAAATTGAATGAACATTAACAACTATTATTTCTTTGTGCTATGTTTATAGACAAATTTTTATTTATTGCTCATTTCTTATCTTCTAAAAGTAGTTAATAATTATATATTTTATGATAGCTATATTTTATAGCTTTTTAAATAATATAAACAATGTGGGTGTTTAGCATAATATAAACCTTATATTGTGGTTTGTTGTTTAGTTGCTTAGTCATGTCTGACTCTTTTGAGACCCCATGGACTGTAGCCTGCCAAGCTCCTCTAGCCATAGCATTTTCCAGGCAAGAATATTGGAGTGGGTTGCCATTTCCTCCTCCAAAACATTATATAAAAAGCAGAAAATTGTATATTGCTTGTATGTTCTATAAACACTGTAGAATTTAATAAAAATAAAAGTTAAATGTCTCATAATTTGTGTTAGAGTTGAAAGAGTAAGCATTAGAAGTACTCACTGTGTATATTTCCTCATTATAAACAATAGCAGGTTTACATTTTAGCCTTGCCTTTTTAGTTTCTCTGCACTCTGATTTCAAAGTGGAATATTAAAAAAAAAAAAAAAAAGAAACTCAGCATCCATTATCTCCTTTGTCTCCAAGATAATATTCTATTAAACTGACTTCCCGCTGAAGGATGCATTGACAGGAATGTTACTCAGAAGCAGAAGAGAGATTAGGATTATCCCCACGTAGGCATGAGCGCCATCTGGACCAGGGCTTCTCTGTAGACCAGAGTCGGTTCAGTCACCCCTTCATCACAGATCCAGACCTGACAGATTTCTGATACACACAGCCACCTGGAAGCATAACGCTGCCCAAATCCAGCTGAGCTCTCACTCTGTGGTTTTTATTCTCTTGTATTTGATGTCCAGCACTCTTCCCTCTGATGTCAGCTTCTGAATTCCCTGACTTATGATCAGCATTAGAGAGAGCTGCAGTGATGCTCAGATATTTGCGAAGACCTGCAGCAGCAAATGCCTTCCAGTGTTCCCCAGATCCCACACTGTTCATCACTTTTCCTTTTCTCTTTTTTCCAAACAGCGTCTATTTCCAAGCCCTTTCTCCCATTCATTCTTAAATCCTAGAATTTAAACTCTCAAAAGTATTTACATTTAAATGGAGTGCTGAGGCCTTTTGGTGTTTGAAAAAAGCTTTTGAGATTTTTTAATGAACTTCTAAGAGGTACTTGGATTGAAGCATTGCCAAGAGTAGGTCTATTCAGAACAATGGGAAGCCTGGGTTCAATTTAGAACTAGATGGTCATCAATTCAGGACAAATTAGAGCCTTCAGAACTCTGCAATTGTTCCTGCTCCTTAGCCTTATGTTCAAGACCTTTGCCGATTGGTTCCTGCTTACTTTGTCAAGCTCATCTCTGACCCAACAGGAGCCACAGCAGCCTTCCTGCCACTCCTCAGATGTTTCTGCTTTCCCATTATCTTCTCTTCTTTCTTCATCAATTGCCTTTTCAAAATTCATGGGATAAGTTTGATATCACCTCCATCATGAAATTTCTCTTCGCTGCACATGGGTGGTTTAGGGGAAAGTGCATATATTACTCCCCAGAAATTTCTAATTTTATAGCTTATACAAACCCTCAGAAGTTATATAACTAAGACACATGTAATACAGCTCTATTTTAGGTAAGATAAAACATCATTTATTTTGTATAACTTCTGTGTAAACAAAGTCATACTTACTTATTTATGTTGGAGTCTGATTTACAATGTTTTGTTACTCTCTGCTGTACAGTGAAGTGAATCAGCTATACACATATATAAAATATATCCACTCAATTTTAGATTCTTTTCCCATACAGGTCATTACAGAGTGTGGAGTAAATTCAAAGTCATGTTTATGAAGTTCTTGGGATGTAATAAGTATCTCCATAGCTCTGGAAATTGGGTAAAGTTATTTACCCCACCCCTGCACCCAGAATTTCCACTCCTGAAAAGCAATCTTCAAGAGATTGTATAAAGATTAAATAAGGAAATCTATGTAAAAATATTAAGAGAAATATCTGGCAGATAACAACACTTCATTAAAAAAATTTAACAGTTCTTATTAACCAATATTCTCTTCCTGGCTCTATCTGTGTATGCTCAGTCACTAAGTCTTGTTCAGCTCTGTCTCCCATAGCTCACCAGGCTCCTCTGTCCATGGTATTTCCCAGGCAAGACTACTAGATGGGGTGGCCATTTCCTACTGGAGGGGATCTTCCTGGCCCACGGATCAAATCCACATTTCCTGTGTCTCCTACATTGCCAGGCAGATTCTTTACCCCTTTACCCGCTGAGCCACCTGGGAAGCTTGCTTGCTTCTGTGCTTATCTGAATAAGCTCTTAATGGCGGTATTTAGTGCACCTGTGTTCAGGTTCTTGCCTTTCCCAACCACCACATTCTATTTGAAAACAAGAACCATATGAACACAAAGCCCAAGATCATGTGTGGGGCATTATAAGCCTTTAATACACTGTTCATGCAGTACAGTCAAACTAAACCCAGAAAAAATATAAGTCCTCTGCTATTTTAATGGCTCCATATTGTTATCTGACAACATGAACAAATAGGTGTATTAAAGGATGTGATTGATGAAGTCAGTTTGACTTTCAAACAAACCTCATTTTCACTTAGTTCTCACTCTGTTGCTTCTTTTGGAAAATGAAAAAAGAGCAACATTTTCCCCAAATAACATGCTGATTCCTTTGACTTTTAGCTGCTTTATTTTTTCTTTGGAAGGCAGACCACGATAGGGTGCATGTTATGGGCAGATGACATTTCTTTTGTAATTTAGATGAAAGGACTATGAAATATTGGTATTTGGTTGAGCATACTGGGCTGTTCCAAACAAAGACTTTTGATCCTGAGTGTAGACCTGCCAGGACTCTATATTTCAGATTGATGGATGATCTTTCCAGCATCGTATTTTCATTATTTTCTACTTTCCTGTTCTATGTGTCAAACCACTATTAAATCACAGATACTAAATGCTGAATAAATAAAACATCTATGAATTAGAAATGAGTCATTTCATTTCCTTAATGCAGCTCTCTCATCCCATGCTGCATTTTACATCATTTATCTGGTTTTCCCAGTCTCCTGGTATATCCTTCTTTTGAACTTTCGGTTCCTCACATTTTAACGAAGTCAGCGTGAGGGAACAAAATGGCTTTGAGCTGAGCGTCAAAGGACCTGACCATAGTCTCAGATTTGCTTCAGCTTGTGTTGCGCCTTGAGAATCTCTTTTCTCATCTTTCAATAAGAAAAATGTACAACATGGTCTTTAAGTCACTGAAACTCTATGATTTCTGATTTTTATCTAGAGCTCTGCCCCTTGATATTCTATTTTGAAAAAAATGGATCCTTTCCCCACTGTAAAAAAAAAAAAAACTCATATTGACCAGTATTTTAATTATGTCTCCTCTTGTTTATTTTCTATTGAGGGCTGCTTTGAAAATTAATAAAATAATCTGCAGTAAATATTCTAGCATAATTTACCTTCTTTTCTAGGTCTAGTTAAGTTCTGCCTTCTCAACTTCCTGTTTATCATACTTGTTTTTATTCTTCCTTTATTCTAAAGTCTTTGATTCTCCCAATATTTCACAACATCAAATCTAATTCATTAGCAAATTCTTTTATAAGTTTATTCAAGTACATAGCTACTGCGGGCCAAGACTGGGTTATTTTGCTGTTTGGGGGTGTTGAATAAATAAAATTCCCATTCTCTGCCTGAGCTTGAAATTAGTTGAGATGTAGATTAAAGAAAATGAGATGAAGAGAAGTATAGCCCATTGAAGTTGTTGGAAGATGCTGCATTTCAGTTCAGTTCAGTTTAGTCACTCAGTCTTGTCCGACTTTTGCGAACCCATGAATCGCAGCACGCCAGGCCTCCCTGTCCACCACCAACTCCCAGCGTTCACTCAGACTCACGTCCATTGAGTCGGTGATGCCATCCAGCCATCTCATCCCCTTTAGTCCCCCTTCTCCTCCTGCCCCCAATCCCTCCCAGCATCAGAGTCTTTTCCAATGAGTCAACTCTTCCCATGAGGTAGCCAAAGTACTGGAGGTTCAGCTTTAGCATCATTCCTTCCAAAGAACACTCAGGACTGATCTCCTTTAGAATGGACTGGTTGGATCTCCTTGCAGTCCAAGGGACTCTCAAGAGTCTTCTCCACCACCACAGTTCAAAGGAATCAATTCTTCAGTGCTCAGCCTTCTTCACAGTCCAACTCTCACATCCATACATGACCATAGGAAAAACCATAGCCTTGACTAGATGGACCTTTGTTGGCAAAGTAAAGTCTCTGCTTTTGAATATCCATCTAGGTTAGTCATAATTTTCCTTCCAAGGAGTAAGTGTCTCTTAATTTCATGGCTGCAATCACCATCTTCAGTGATTTTGGAGCCCCAGAAAATAAAGTCTGACACTGTTTCCACTGTTTCCCCATCTATTTCCCATGAAGTGATGGGACCAGATGCCATGATCTTCGTTTTCTGAATGTTAAGCTTTAAATCAACTTTTTCACTCTCCTCTTTCACTTTCATCAAGAGGCTTTTTAGTTCCTCTTCACTTTCTGCCACAAGGGTGGTGTCATCTGCATATCTGAGGTTTTTGATATTTCTCCTGGCAATCTTGATTCCAGCTTGTGCTTCTTCCAGCCCAGCATTTCTCATGATGTACTCTGCATATAAGTTAAATAAGCAGGGTGACAATATACAGCCTTGACGTACTTTTTTTCCTATTTGGNTGTCATCTGCATATCTGAGGTTTTTGATATTTCTCCTGGCAATCTTGATTCCAGCTTGTGCTTCTTCCAGCCCAGCATTTCTCATGATGTACTCTGCATATAAGTTAAATAAGCAGGGTGACAATATACAGCCTTGACGTACTTTTTTTCCTATTTGGAACCAGTCTGTTGTTCCATGTCCAGTTCTAACTGTTGCTTCCAGACCTGCATATAGGTTTCTCAAGAGGCCTGCTGCATTTAGTTTGTCCCAAATTCCCGAAGGAGGATAGTGGTATTTCTCCTAATTATTCTCCCAAATATCTCAGTTAGCCTGGTCCCTGCCCTGTTCCCTACAGAATATGCATGGGAGTAGAAAGGAGAATGGGTAAGAGAGAGGCCAGAGTATACTGATGTAGGTTCTGCCTCAGAGCAATGTGAGTGTGTGGATTCTAGTGTCTACCAACACAAGGGCCTGGGGACTTTGCCGTAAGTCACCCATGAGCATCACTTTTGTGGAATTTATAGATTGCATAAAGAATAGAGAGTTTGAAACATAGTCAGAAATATGTCAGTGTGTGATGCAGAAATATGCCAAGGAATGTCAGACAGGGAAGCTTACCTCCCCCGAGGGAGTCAAAGAAAGCTTCTCTTAGGAACTGACGCATGAACAGAAGCCAAGAGGCTCACTGATGGGATGAGAAGAGGGTTCCAGGCAACGGGAACTGCACAAGAAAACTTGTGGCACCTTTGGAGAACTGGAGTGAAAACAGGTCTGGACCAAGAGTGTGAATGGCACCAGATGAGGAGGAAGGGAAGGGCTGAGCCCCAGTTATGCAAGCTAGAGCTTAGATTGTATCCTAAATGACAGCAAGAAGACTCAGAGATTTTGAGCATCTGTAGAAATCCAAGGAAAGATGTCCAGTTGTCAGTTGAGTGATCTGGATATCTGAGGAGAGGACCACTCAGAAAAGAAACACGGTTGCCGAGTGAATAAGTGTTGAAAGACTAGAAGAGTCTCTGCATGAGCCCCAGAAGCTCCAACATTCAATGACTGGGCAAATACAGCTAGAGAGTTAAGACCAAAATGAGAACCAGAAAAAAAAAAAAAAAACCCCAGAGTGTTTGGAGATGGAAGACACCACCACTGTCTAGTGCTTCCAAAGAGGTCAAGCAGGATAAGGACTGAAACAAGCCCACCAGCCCACTTTAACCTGTACCCATTTTTCTTTCTGCCTACAACAGGGAAGAGAGAGATACTATTACCTTCCCCCCCCCTTTTTTCTATACTTGTGTTTTCATTGCTCATTTGTTGATTCATCCTGAAATATTTTGGGTGAAAATGTTTTTCAACCAAAATGAGAACCAGAAAAAAAAAAAAAAAACCCCAGAGTGTTTGGAGATGGAAGACACCGCCACTGTCTAGTGCTTCCAAAGAGGTCAAGCAGGATAAGGACTGAAACAAGCCCACCAGCCCACTTTAACCTGTACCCATTTTTCTTTCTGCCTACAACAGGGAAGAGAGAGATACTATTACCTTCCCCCCCCCTTTTTTCTATACTTGTGTTTTCATTGCTCATTTGTTGATTCATCCTGAAATATTTTGGGTGAAAATGTTTTTCTAGAAACACTCTTAAAGGCAGTTCAGCTTTGGCTCCTTCTAATGACTGCTGTAATGAAACTCCTCCTGCTAATGTTGCCAGAAATATTTCTTAAGGGAAGTTATGAGTTAATAGCGGAAATGTCAAATATTTTCAGTTTTGTGTTTTTTAATTTTTTTTGTAAAGTAGAAGAAAGTGTTATCTACTAAGAGTGAAGGGAGAAGAAGAGGGATTTGACCTTAAAACAGTGAAAGGGTAGGGTAACTAGAAATATATATCTAAATATTTGGGGGCAGATTGTTTTTACCTCCATATGGCCATTTCTTTTGAATATTGAAATATGTGGATGTTTCAGTTAAATAAAAGTGAAAATGATTCTAGCAGAGAAAGCTTCATCAGAGTCAGATTTATATATTGATGAAATTTTCTCCTCCTCATCTTCTTGTTTTTCCATTTTCTCCTCTCTTTTCTTGCGCTTTCTTCTGCCTTCTTTTGTCCTGCCTTCTCTTCTCCCACACTCCTTCTTCCTCATCTTTCCTCATTTTTTCCCCACCTTCATAGCTGATGGATTATGAGGCATTACCAGGGAATTAAGCTGCAGCTGGATAGAGCTAATATGGAGGAACTGTTTATTAGCTTCTCTGCTGAGGCTCAGAACACTTGCCCTTCAAGAATGCACCTACTGGAACTCTTGCAGCACCATTTTCTCCAGGTCATTGCCATCTCCCTG
>SJXQ01002145.1:0-22700 GCA_006408695.1 Aepyceros melampus | reverse complement strand
TAAAAAGCCTCTTGTTGAAAGTGAAAGAGGAGAGTGAAAAAGTTGGCTTAAAGCTCAACATTCAGAAAACGAAGATGATACAGTAAGGGATTTGATTTAAGTCATACCTGAATGGTCTAGTGGTTTTCCCTACTTTCTTCAATTTAACGCTGAATTTGGCATTAAGGAGTTCATGATCTGAGCCACAGTCAGCTCCCGATCTTGTTTTTGCTGATTGTATAGAGCTTCTCCATCTTTGGCTGGAAAGAATATAATCAATCTGATTTCACTGATGACCATCTGGTGATGTCCATGTGTAGATTCTTCTCTTGGGTAGGAAGTGAAGAAGAACGTAGTAGGTGTGAAAAGCATTTAAGGAATAAAGCAGTTGGACACCGTGACTGGCTGGAAGCTGGGATGAGGGACAAAAGGTTTCAGATGAATTCATATTTCTGGCTTGATTAACAGGGTGGATGGTGCTGCTCTTTACTGTGGTTGGGAACACTGGAGCAGAGTAAGGAGGCGATGAGGATGAGGGTGGGGAACGTTGATGACTTGTTGACTTTGGCACCTTTTCTTCTGAGACATGCAAGAGGGTGTAAGGGTGTGTGAATGAGAGTAGATGACTTAAACCAACAAAAAGGAAAACCTGCCTGTACCATTGTCAGTTTCCTTGTCTTGAGGAAGAATCACACTTGAATCTATGCTGCTGCTGCTCTTTAGTCACTTTGTAGTATTTAAAGCTTAGAGCAGGTAAAAGTATCGAGTCTTACAGTGAAGAGGACTAGCATTTATTGATAATTGTGTTCATGCTAGACCTTTGTGCTAATCCTGATAGTTTTATATGTTTACTGTTTTAGCTAATAGATATACTTACCTTAACTATTCACTTTATCTAATAATTCTCTTATTGTTTTTTCCTCCTACTAATGTTTATTTTAGTTGAAGGATAGTTCCTTTACAGTATTGTGTTGCTTTCTGCCAAGCATCATTTCTTAGTTACTTTTGATTTTGTTTTCAGATTTCTCATTTTTATTTTTTTAGTGAAAAACCCCTAAATTCCATCTAAATATTTAAAATAACAAATTTAGTTAAACTCAACATATATTTATGAGGTGCTTATACCCTGTTGAATACTTAAAGGAATGGTATAAAAACAAAATATAAACAGTCTGTACCTTTACAAGACACGAATATATTTTAAATTATTGCCTTCAATTATATTAAAACTTTCTTTCCCTTCCATTTTCTGCCTATGTTTATAAAATAGTCAGTCTTGCTAATCTCAAAAGTTCTAGTAGCCCCATTGCTGGCTGATTGTGTTGTAAGAAACTTGGAAAGTGGAGAGCGCAGGATTTAGTGTTTCTCTTTTCTCCTTCTTCTGGATCTAGATTCCTGGTATTTGGGTTAAGAAGTAAGGACTGGAGAATCAGAGGCTGTCCTGTATCACTGCATTTCTATTCTTGCTCTTGGCCTCACTCTGCTTTGATCTCGGTCTGCTTGGCTTTATCTCCATCTGCATCTGGTAAAATGTGTCAGGGTGACCCTGGAATGTAGCGCATGGTTCTCTCCAGTGGGGCTTAGTTGTACGTTCGAGCCTTCTATGGAACAGGCATGTCTTCTTTTAGACTTGATATATTCTATGGGAATATATTTTCATCTAATATTTTGGATAATATATTGGTATCAAAAAACTTCATCCCCTTTTTCTAACTTCCACGATATTTCACACAGAACCAAGTGAATGCTTAGTTCCTCTTCTGTACCCTCTCAAATACAAGCTGTGGGTTGCCCCCATTTTATTCCCAGGTTGTTATACCATGATTTCTTTGCCTGTTGGTATTGACTGTCTCCAAGAATTTACAGATACATGTCAAGACCAGTCTTACGCTCACATTAAAACCCAAGCTATAAAGAACATACGACAAGGGCCCCCAACAATTCTCCTATGTTCTTTGCTCCCAATGACAGTAGAATGATGGACATACAAAATTTGCATCTCTTGGAACAACCATCTGGGGAGAAGTAACAGGTTATTCTCTGCAGTCTCACCAGTCTTTTCAAGACATCCTCAGAACTCACTCTCAATTTGCCTTTGGAAAAGGAAACAGGACCTTAAACATTGTACTTTGCATGTGGCACCTGGCTGAGATGGTAGTTCCTTTGTGTCACCTCCCAAACCATGCAACTGCCTTGCTCTTTTCTTCTGTACTAATAGGAAGAGGGTGGTTGACTTCAGTACTGCCAGTTCAGCTACCTCTCAAAGAGACCTTGGAAGATCTCTGGCCCCTTTGTTGATGGCTTTCTTTAGAATGAGGATATTTGCTTTAGAATGTGTGCTTTTTTATCCTAAGCCCTGAGCCTTAGCCACAGTCCCAGGATAACAGGAAACATTCCATTCAACTCCCTGTTACCAAATTTAACACTAAAACAAACTTAGTATGATTTGAGGAAAGACCTGTTTAAGGAACTTGAGCCAGAAAAAATATCTTGAGCATTGCAAAAGATGATCTTTTCTGAGGAAACCATATCCCCTTTACAAGCAGTTAGATGTTCCTATGGAATTAGGTTAATGACACAAGAATAGGAAAGACATTCTTGGGAATAGTGGAAAATCAGGGAAACTTGTGAAAAGATGAATAGCCTGGGAATTGGTCTGCTAATCTTGATTCATTACTCAATTGCCTTGTGAACTAGTCACTTTAGCTCTTTGACCTTTGCGGTTTTTCTTTGGAAAGGGAGGAAGATCTTAAGATAATCTTAAAATGCTGTAATTCTAGGACACAGATTTATGATTTTAATAACTTTCCAAGTGGAATATGGAGGGTAAGTGTGGGCTCTTCTAAAATTGCCCTCTGAATGGTTATGTGAGGCAGTTCTTTCAATCTGTTCACAACTGGATTTTATTGTAGTGATTTGGCTAAAGTTTGAAATTAAATTATTCTCGGCCAAATTTTATAAGTTTCTCTAGACACAGAGATATTAAGTAAACAGTCCCTTTCAGTAGCATTAAAGAACTGAAACAGCATTAAGGGATGGCTAGTCTACACATAAGGGTAGGCCAGGCACTAGGAAAATTTGACTTAGTAGTAAGCAGCAAGCAGTAACAGAAATTGTGGCTGAAAGTCCTGAAATTATGAGAATGAATACATTGGAGGAGTACCAATTTTTATATCCATAATTACATCCACACACACAAAGACATCTACATCTATATATCTCTATAATGTCATTTATGTCTATTCTGAATTTAAGTTTCTAGTCTTTTGAAGTAACTGATTTTACAGTCCTTGTCCTCTTTCTTACAGAAACAAAATATATGCCCTTATCAATATAGTATATAACATATCACCTGATATGGAGATGAACCTGAAGTACATGTAGGAAAGGAGATTTATATTGTATGTCAATAAAATATTTTGGCAGCGATTATTAAAAAAAATTACGGACTTTGTCGAAGAAAGACATATGTCAGTCTAATGTCAATGAAAAACACTGGCTAGTAAGTGTTACTTGAATTGCACTATATTTATATGCATTTCTCTCTATATATATTTGTGTGTATATATATATATATACACACACACAAACATATCTATTTGCATATATAAAGACTAGTAAATAAGTTTACCTGATCAAATTGGAAAATTTGTTTAAGGTTAACAGTGGTTGGTAGTAATAAAAGAGAAGCAGACATCTTAAGATATTGCTAAAGCAAGCATGTGTTTTAGTATTTCAGGAAAAAAATGGCAATAAGTAATAAGAACCTTAAATATGTCTTTTTATTTTGACCCATTAATTTTCCTTCTAAAATATCATCTTAACACATTAGTCTTGGAATGGACAAATACTTAACAGATGTTTACTGCAATATTATTTGTAAGATAAATAATTGAAAAAATAGAAATTAAGTATAGTTACTTACATAATTGTATAGGTGCTACAAATATTAAGTTATAGAATATTTACTTGAGTTAGTCACAATATTTTATCTTGCTATTTATTTTGAATAGTAGAAGCTGTTCAGAGTTACTTTCCTAATGACTGATGGCAATAAAAGTGTAACTACAGTAATACAAGCATTTTCCCTTTCTTTAAAATTTTTACACTTTTCATTAAAGAAATCTTAGAAAGTCAATGTACATCATAAAGAAAATAAGAATCAACTAAAATCTTACTACTGGTATACAATGACTATCATCATTTTTTGTCTATATTCTTCTACTGCTTTCTTTGCAAATTATTAATTTTCTATTTTTACATTCTTCTACACAAGGTGGAGACATGTTTAAATTTTTGTGACTTTTTCTTCAATTATAAAATATTGTGACTAACTCATAAATATTCTCTAACAAAATAATTGTTGCACCTATAAAGTTCAATAGATTTTGATAAAACTATCAAAAATTAAAAACTATAAATTTTCTTAGCAGTTCTTAATACTATATAAGTAGATGTATTTATACAGTGATTAACAGTTTAAAAGGGGCTAGTAATGATTAGTTTATTTGTTTATTTATTGACTGCACTATACAGCCCATGGGGTCGCAAAGAGTTGGACATGACTAAGTGACTTCACTTTACCTTTACTTTTTACACAGCATAAGGGATCTTGGTTCCCCCATCAAAGATCAAACCCCTGCTTCCTGCAGTGGACCACCAGAGGATTCCCAGTGATCATTTTATTCTTTATTTATTTATTCTTCACAATATGTGCTCTATGAAAATGTAATAGTACTTGATGTATAAATTATTAAATTATTTGACCAGTTATGAAACCAAGTGTCAGAGGTGGGCCTTCAAATGTCCTTCTAATGCACATCCATTGCGCTGTCTCCGCTGTCCTCTTGACAGCATTTAATATAGAACACAGGGGCATCCTCATTTTCTGGGGCATCTTTATATATAATTATGTCAACAGCAAAGACATTGAGTTTATAATCTCCCTTTGAATGACATGTCAGGCAGAAGAAAAATAGTATTCTACTTTCAATGTTGGTTTGAACTGCTACAAAATTTATAGTTTTTAATTTTTGATAGTTTTATCTCTTCAGCTTCTAGGTCGGAAGCAAATAAGGGAGAAACTGTTCTTCTACCTATGCTATCAGGTCTTCAGCAACTTACAGACTTTTCTATTCTTGCTTATGTCTGTATCATGGCACTGTTGCTTAGTTGCTAAGTCATGTCTGTCTCTTTGGCGACCCCGTGGACTGTAGCCTGCCAGGCTCCTCTTGGCCATTGGATTTCCCAGGCCACAGTACTTGAAAGAGTTGTCATTTCCTTCTCCAATATCATGGCATATTAATAGTAATCTCATAGGCTGTAAAATGCCTAAAGTGCAAACAGATATGGCTGTTGTTATGTTGATGAATGCTTCTTAAGTGGGTTCCGAGTTATTATGCGTGCTTTTTAAAAAAGCGTGTGTTAGGAGTTCAGAGTGTTTGCTATTTCTAAAAAGATTTCATTTGAAAAATTAGCACTGGAACCACTGACCATCTAACAGATGCCTCTGTCTAAACTGTGGTATTTTCTCAACTTGGAGTTAGGTCCAGGCTGCAGTGACGTCATCAACATGATGAATGTCAACTGAGACACCTCTTAGGACAGAGATTACAGATTCCAAAGTGAAACACATTTCTCTGAGTGTTTATTTCTGCAAGTGAGAAATTGTGAAATTTCTCAAAGAAATTTAAATTCTTCAGTAATACATCCACTGTAATGGTGAGAAGAAACATTCTCTTTAGGCACTGATTTTTGAAACTGTTAAAATTTCCACTCTAGATATAAGTGAAAAAAAAATGTACATATAGATAAAACGTATATGTATATATTTAACACTCACATTGTAGTCTTTTTTTTTTGAGAACTGGAGAACAAGAAAATATATCTTTACTTCAATGTCATGCAAGACAGTTTTAACAAGCACATAATTTTAGAACAATAAACTTTCATACTTCCCCATCTCTTTATCATTCCCAGTGTGCCTAACCCTAGCCATTCATTTTCCTTTTATGTTCTACCTTATTCTTAGCAAAAAAAAAAAAAGAGCCCAGCTCAGAGACAGCTTTGTGATGTAATAAGAAGAGATGCTGACTTGTATTCCAGTTTGTTCTTCATGCTAAGAAACAGCTCTGTTATTTTTTTCATCTCTGTTTTCTCTCTTTGACTTTCAATCAAAACATTTTTCTGTGCCCTCATGTATGTTCTACCTTTCAGAGAGTTGAAGGATGTAAAAATATCCTCTTTAATAAGAAGGAAGTATTTGTCATTCCATTCACTCATATATGCAATGAGACAGATTTACTGAGCAATTTCAGACACCAAGTATTGTTCTCCTAGAGACTGATCTGTTTAAAAAAAATAGAGAGAGAGACCCAAATATCTGTTCTTTGGACGTTCAAATTAGGAGACAGAAAATAAACAAGAAAATTTGGTAAAATATATAAGATAACATCAACACCAAGAAAAATAAATCAGAGGAAAACAAGTTAAATAGTGAGAATTTACCTCTAATGTAGGATAGCTTGAGAAGGTCTCCATAGGAATGTCAAATTTCAATCAAGATGTAAAGGAAATATGAGTGTAAGACACAAGATAACTAAAGTAATGAAAACAACTTTATTCATTTCAGAGCAAATGTGAGAAATATGGTAAGCACCTAGACTACATCCTGTCCTCCCTGAGCTTGATATTTAGATTTTAATATTTTAGAAATGTCTCATCTATCACATTTCATGGTTGATCTGGGCAGCTTATAATTAATAGTCTCTTTCAGATTTAGAACTGCCTAAAAAGAATATTAGAAAGAACTAAAATTAGAATGAAATGAATAAGGGTTTAACTATTTTAACTAACGATTATACTTTAAAACCAATGCCAAAATATTTTAATGATGACAAAAAAAGCCAAAAACCAAAAAATAAAAATCAGTAATAAATGGTGATTGAGATCAGCAGCTCTGGTTACTGGTACCAGTTCCACCTGTAGCCAGCTGTGCTATGAAAATAGTTCATTTTAGGAGGCTGGATAGTTGGTTCTTATGATCTATTAAAAAAAAAAAAAAAGAAACTGGGAGCAGGTGATTTTAGAATGAAAAGCATTTCACCTTTTGTTTGTAGAAATACTCTTTTTATTGAGGCATGCATTCTAAGTTGCTTCAATCGTGTCTGACTCTTGTGACCATATAGACTGTAGCCCACCAGGCTCTTCTGTCCTTGGGATTTTCCAGGCAAGAACACTGGAGTGGGTTGCCATGCCCTCCTCCAGGGGATCTTCCCTGTGCAGGGATTGAACCCACATCTCTTATGTTATTGAGACATATTTGGCATGTTAGTTTGAAGTGCACCACGGGGTGATTCAATATTTTCTTATATTGAGAAATGATTACCACACTAACTCTAGTTAACATCTATCACCACACATAGTTACATTTTTTTTCTTGATGAAAACTTTTAAGATTTAATTTTTAGCAACTTCTAAATAGCCAACACAGTGTTAATAATGATAGTCACTATGCTGTACATTACGTCCCCATGACTCATTTATTTTATAACTCTCAGGTTATGGGACTTCTCTGGTGGCTCAGATGGTAAAGAATCTGCCTGCAACAGGAGACTTGGGTTCAGTCCCTGGGTAGGGAAGATCCTCTGGAGAATGGAATGACTACCCACTCCAGTATCCTCACCTGGGAAATCCCATGGACAGAAAAGCCTGGAGGGCTGCAGTTCATGAGGTCATAAAAGAGTAAGCACAACTGGGCAACTAAACAACAACACACTTGGTTCTATGGTACAAGTTCAATCAGAGTCAATCACCTCCTAGAACCATTACCATACTTTTATTTTGTCAAGACTTTCTTCTGCTTTAAAAGCATTATGGTCTTCAACAAGTGAATTAAAAAAAAAAAAGATTTTTGGGAGGTATGCAACTTTTCTCACTGTTGACCTCTGGATTTGCTCCGTGTGGTGGTAGAGACTAGGGCTGGCAGTGCCTGGAGACTGACCAGGAAGCACCTGGTGGAGTGGAGCTCAGTGAAAGTAGGAAATCAGGGAGCTTAATGTTAACTCTTTGAACACTTTTCAACTTGGCAAGAAATCTTTAAAAACCTACCTTTTGCTCTTGATTTTGAAATGCAACTTCATCTTTTGCATGGCCAATTTTTATACACTCAGGGGACAGTAAATAAAATGTATTATTCACTAGTCTCAAAGGAGGGAAACAATATCAAGTTTAAATGACTCTTTCTAAGGTCAAACAATCAAAAGCAAAGCTTGTACTTTTTGTTTTGTTTCCATTTGGGGTAAGCTGTATTTTCAACAAGGAGTGGAAGAGTCAACAAAATAAACACCTCGCTTCCTCTGTCAGAAGCAAGTCACTCAATAGTTGCTTGACCCTGCTTGAAACTTCAACTAACTGGTCTCCTAGACCCCATTTTCCCTCAGTTCACTCCTCTATTTCTCTGTTCATTCCTCAAGTCTCTAATCTTTTTGTTTGTTTGTTTTTATTTTAAAATTTATTTTTAATTGGAGGATAATTGCTTTACAATATTGTGCTGGTTTCTGCCATGTATCAACATGAATCAGCCATTGGTATACTTATGTCCCCTCCCACCTCCCACTCCAACCCACCTCTAGAGTCTCTCAGAGAGCTCCGGATTTGAGCTCCCTGCATCACACAGCAAATTTCCACCGGCTGTCTAATTTTACATATGGTATTGTGTATGATTCAATGCTCCTCTCTCAATTTGTCCCACCATCTCCCTCCCCAACTGAGTACACAAGTCTGTTCTCTTTGTCAGTGTCTTTAAACATTGGTGTCTCCGCAATCCATTGACAGTTTTTCCAGCCTCTGAACACAAATTTCCTTACTTACGACTCTTTCTGAAATCTTTTCTCCTGAACTTCAGACTTAAGATATCTAGCTCAAAATTTCCATGTAAGTGTCCAAGAGACATCTTCAGCTTAACAGGATCAGACCCCAAATTCCTGATTTTAACCCCAGCACTAGATCCTGCCACAGTCCTCCCATCCCCGTTCCAGTAAATCAATATTCTAACACTTGCCCTTGGGGGAAAAATTAAAATAGCTCCTGATTCTTCTCTTTATCTTATAACTTACTTCCAGTCAGCAATTCCTATCAGCTCTGATGCTAAAATATATCCAGATTCTTGTGACTTCTCTTCAGCTGTCTCCATCACCAAGCTACCCTCGTCATTTCTCCAGAGGGTTATTGAAATAAGACAGAATTTGTATTTGAATCCATTATCTCCTGACTTTCATCCAGTGCTCATTTTAAGCAACAAGAAAAGGTTAAGTGGAAAAATCATTTGGACTCAATACACGGGACTCTGCTGGGAAGGTAGAAGGCACACGAAAAGTCTAAAACATATTTTAACTGCATAATAGATTTTTATGCCTTTAAAGACTTCTTAGAGATTTCAAAGGAGTTGCCTTTTAACAAGATAAGAAGCCCATTTTTAGAAAGAAAACCACTGAGTTTAATCCATGATACATATAAGTGATGAGGTATATAAGTGGTATACAGCCTGCCAGGCTCCTCTGTCCATGGGATTGAGGCATATATGCCTATATATAAGTGGTATCTGTATATAAGTGGTATCTGAAATCAGAACACACAGTGGGTTGCTCAGGGCCTTGTATACCCAAGAGTTCATGTGAAGTAGACTTGCTGGGGGAACAAGACTTAGGAAAACAAAGACTACATTAGGGATGGAGGAAATCCTCAGCTTGCTATACATCCACAAGTGAGAAGGGATTCCAGGCAGCTGAAGCATTTGAGGAATTAAGCTGCATGGGATTAGGGGCATTAAAACCTCCTCCTTTCCATCACCTCCTCTGCCACCAAGCACATACAATTTAACACTAAAGATGTCTGTAACAGCTGTGAAAGTGTCTAACCATTAGAAGCGAAAGTAGAAAAGTAGGCATCTTTGCATGTTATTTTACTTCCTGGTTGCCAATACATTCTTTTAAAGGAAGTGTTCTTTAAAAAAAAAAAAAAAACACTCATGAATATTCCAATGTAGAAACTCTATAGACATAAGATACTTTAGGAATTAAGGCTTTCATATAGCTATGGCTATATTTCTGTGACAAATATTTCTCCATATGGAATTTTTAATTCTTTAATATCTCCATCACTCCCCTTTGCCTCATTATCCTGAGAGAAGTGGAAAGGTGTCTGGGAAGGTATTTATTTCTGCCCAGCTTCTATATACCAGAGAGATAACATAATGGGAGGGGTGGGTGGGGAAAATGTAGGCCACAGTTGGTGCAAGGGATGTGGCTGCAGATGTTATGTGGATCAAATGAAATACTTGAAATACTTGACATCCATTAGTATACTTTCTACTTGTCAGATTTTTTTCCTTTTATGCAAGTCGTATAAATATATATAGTCATTTTAAAACTTGGCAGTAGTAGTAAGCAGGAAAACATATATCTTGCTCTGATTCCATTAATTTTGCAGCTGTGTCTGAGACTGTGACCCTTTGAAGATATTAACATCTTAAAGGGATTTCCGAAGGGATAATGCAAGAAAACTACTATTTATGGTATCTGTCCTCTGTGCCATTCTCTGTATCAGACTCTATCATCATAATTTAATATTCATACAATTGTAAGAGTTAAATCTTAGAATGCACATTTCATAGTGGAGAAAACAGAGGGTGTGAGAATCAGGTCTTTCAGACAGAAAGTGACAGATGACATACTCTTCCCTGACTCAGCGCTGCTCAGTAAGGAGGAAGATCAGAGTCGTCTTAGAAAGCAGGAAAAGCTTCCATTTTCCATCTCGCTCTTCAGGGGCAATCTCAAGGGTTTTTCCTGTGATAATTTTCAAAGACAAATTCCCAGGACTGAAAAAGGTGTGTCAGATTAGTGACTGAGAATGAAGAAGGTTTTCCCTGTTGCACAGATGCACCTATTACACTTATGTGTGCATATGTGCATGGATGTGTGTGTATATTAATATAAAACCACAATATTGTTCCTTTTATGTAATCTGTGTCACTCATATTCTCTCTCTACTGGTTCAAGACTGCAGTAGAACCATGAGTCACTGGATTTAGGTCCATCAACCCTGTAAGACTCTAAATTGTTTTGTGCTTTCCCTCCCTCTTCTTCTCCTAGGCACTTCAATCATGTAAGTGGTCAGATGATGTGTAGTCTTTCCTCCACCAGTTTTTAATTTATCATTCCTTAGTATAGATATCCTCCACTCCAGATGAACTGCCAGTTCTTTTGGAGTTGTTAGTAGAAACAGTTATAAATTGCTGTCTTGTATCTTGGGAAGATCCCAAGATACAAGAGGAGGGCAAGGCAATCCACTTTAGTCATCGTGCCTGGAGAATCCCATAGACAGAGGAACCTAGTAGTCTACACTCCAAAGCATCGCAAAGAGTTGGATAGGAGTGAAGCGACTTTGCACACGCGCACCTATGCAATCAGCTGTAATGTCCACTAGAGTGCTGAGAGTATCTAGGAAGTGTGACCACAGGAGATGGCGAGTGTGTGATACCCTCCAAGTGTCAACAACCCTGCTTTACAACACCCTCTAGTGGCACACTGAGGTAGTCTCCAAGGTATAGCACATGAATTTTGGTAATTTTGTGGGTGAATTATCTGAAAACAAAATTAAGACAAAAATCTGAAATCTCCTGATGTCTGGTCTAGAACTGGATAGTGGTATCTTTGCACTTCTCATTTAGGAAATAAATGGAAGTTTGCTGGTGAAGCCCAAGAATGTCAGAAGTTTCCAAATCATGTTCGTTGCTGAGCTTTAGAACATATAGGAGCTTCCCAGGTGGTGCTAGTGGTAAAGAACCTGCCTGCCAATGCAGGAGAGGGAGACTTAAGAGATGAGAGTTTGATTCCTAAGTGGGGAAGATCCCCTGGAGGAGGGCATAGCAACCCGTTCCAACTTCCTTTAAAAGAATGCATTGGCAACCAGGAAGTAAAATAACATGCAAAGATGCCTACTTTTCTACTTTTGCTTCTAATGGTTAGATACTTTCACAGCTGTTACAGACATCTTTAGTGTTAAATTGTATGTGCTTGGTGGCAGAGGAGGTGATGGAAAGGAGGAGGTTTTCATGCCCCTAATCCCATGCAGCTTAATTCCCCAAATGCTTCAGCTACCTGGAATCCCCTCTCACTTGTGGATGTATAGCGAGCTGAGGATTTCCTCCATCCCTAATGTAGTCTTTGTTTTTCTAAGTCTTGTTCCCCCAGCAAGTCTACTTCACATGAACTCTTGGGTATACAAGTCCTGTATACCCAAGTCCTGATTTCAGATACCACTTATATACAGATACCACTTATATATAGGCATATATGCCTCAATCCCATGGATGGAGGAGCCTGGCAGGCTGTAGTCCATGGGGTCAGATTCAGACACAACTAAACTGACTTAGCATGAACATTCAATAAGAGAAAATATATCTGTGTATTTCTCAGGAATTTTTATTATATGTATTTATCTTTAGTCTGTTATATGTTTCCCCAGCATTATTTGGGATGATATTCAGTTTCTAAGTCGTGTCCAACTCTTTCAGACCCCATGGACTGCATCACACCAGGCTCTCTTGTCCTCCCCTGTCTCCCAGAATTTGCTCAAATTCATGTCCATTGAGTGGGTGATGTTATCTAACCATCTCATCCTCTGCTGCCCCCTTCTCCTGTTGCCTTCAATCTTTCCCAGCATCAGGGTCTTTTCCAGTGAGTCGGCTCTTCCCATCGGGTAGCCAAAGTACAGGAGCTTCAGCTTCAGCATCAGTCTTTCTAATGAATATTTAGGGTTGATTTCCTTTAGGATTGACTAGTTTGATCTCCTTGCTGTCCAAGGGACTCTCAAGGGACTCTCCAGCACCACAATTTGAAAGCATCAGTTCTTTAGCAGTCAGCCTTGTTTATGGCTCAACTCTCACATCTGTACATGACTACTGGAAAAAAAAGAAATATAGTTCTGACTCTACAGACCTTTGTTTGCAAAGTGATGTCTCTGCTTTTAATACACTCTCTAGGTTTGCCATAGCTTTTCTTCTAAGAAGTAAGTGTCTTTTATTTTCCTGGCTACAGTCACTGTCCACTGATTTTGGAGCCCAAGAAAATTAAGTATGTTGCTATTTCCACTTTTTCCCTTTCTGTTTTGTTTGGACTGGATGCCATGATCTTACTTTTCTGAATGGGTTTCAAGCCAGCTTATCACTGTTCTCTTTCACCCTCAGCTAAAGAGGCTCTTTAGTTATTCATTTTCTGCCATTGTAGTGGTATCATCTGTGTGTCTGAATTGTTGGTATTTCTCCTGACAATCTTGATTCCTGCTTGTGATCCATCCAGTCCAGCATTTTGCATGATGTACTATGCATCTAACTTCAATAAGCAGGGTGACTATATATAACCTTATTTCCCAATTTTGAACCAGTCTGTTATTCCAAGTTATAACTGTTGGCTTTCTCAAGAGACAGATAAAGTGGTCTGGTATTCCCATCTCTTTAAGAATATTCCACAGTTTGTTATAATACACACAGTCAACGGCTTTAGCATAGTCAGTGTAGCAGAAGTAGATATTTTTCTGGAGTTTTCTTGTTTTTTCTATGGTCTAGTGAATGTTGTCAATTTGATCTCTGGTTCCTCTGCCTTTTCTAAACCCAGCTTGAACATCTGGAAGTTCATGGTTCGTGCACTGTTGAAGCATGGCTTGGAGAATTTTGATCATAATAACCTTACTAGGATGTAAAATGAATGCAATTGTGCACTAGTTTGGGCATTCTTTGGCATTGCCCTCCTTTGTGATTGGAATGAAAACTGACCTTTTCCAGTCCTATGGCCACTGCTGAGTTTTCCAAATTTGCTGATGTATTGAGTGCAGCACTTCAAAAGCATCATCTGTTAGAATTTTAAATAGCTCAGCTGGAATTTCAGCATGGGATTATTTTGGCCAATAAAGGGAATAATTGTTAAAAACAAAACAAGGCAAAGAAAAATTGGTTTATTGGAACTTCATTTTCCTAAATCTTGGATAGACATCAAGTTTTCTGAATTGAAGATTTTATTCTTTTCTGTACATTTAGACTTAATCAAATATGGAAATGTGAAAATTATGAAACTTGTTTTAAATAGCAGCACATATTTGAAATATTTCCTAATGTGATAGAGAATTAAATCTTCTTTGCATAAACTTGAGCATGAAGTGGGAACCAACTGATTCTCTGAAGACAAAGAAAAAAGAAAAATGAGCTATTTAATCCTTTTGCTGCATACTGTGGTCCTTGAAACAGGGAAGACAATTGATGGGAAATCAGGAAAAATAACTGTTCATTTTTACATTGCTGTTGATATTATATAAGTGCTAATATTTTTCTTAAACAGAATATTAGAAAAGAAATCACCTTCTGAATGGTGTGGGTCACATTTACCATTACAGATCAGCAGTAGTGAACATATTAAGTGTTCAAGTAGGTTTTTCTGTTGTGGGATGCTGGCCCTTTATTACAATATTGTATCTCCTTAAGATGTAATATTGTAGTAACGTATATTCATACTTAACATTTGTTGTAGCCTGACACAGAAAAATCACAAATATAATTAAATTTTTCTTTAAGTGAGTATTATGAGTTCATAGACCTTATAAGGATTTGCTTTCCTGGTTCATATATCTAGGCCCTTTCCTTAATAATAATGATTCAGTAAGAGTCAGTTCTAGGTATCTTATCTTCCACTGTTGAACTTTCACTATTGAACCCGTTACCCTTCCCAAGACATTTTCTGCCATATGATTCCCTTGGTAAGAGAAAAAAACGTTGTGTGCTGAGAACTAATAATGTGTTATACAAAAAGAAATAAAAAGAATTTCTTAAGTTTAAATATCTTGGTATTTTCAAAATCCTAGCAACTTATGACCAAATTATATGCTCTTTCATGTAAAATATGTATTTTAAAATTATTTATTTTTAATATGCATTTTGGATATATTTATATATTAATATAGCAGGGATTTTCTGGGAGTTGGTGATGGACAGGGAAGCCTGGCTTGCTGCAGTCCATGGTGTCGCAAAGAGTCGGACACGACTGAGCTACTGAACTGACTTATAGATGCTGATGTGAATAAATAGATTTCTGCCTTTAAAGAGTTTGAAATATAATTGGATTTGTAGGGTTAGGCTAAGCAGAAAATAACTGATGCAATCAGGTAATTAAGTCCTATATTAAAGGTAAATATAAAATGTTATATTCATTTCTAGGGCTGCCATAATGAATTACTGCAAACTGAGTGGCTTTGTCTCCGCCCTAAATTCAGTATGATTTCATCTGAATATCTTTAATTATATCTCAAAGACCCTATTTCCCAATAAGGTCACATTCTGAGATTGTGTGGACATGAATTTGAAGGAGACACTTCAACCCACTATATTGGCTGTGAGTAGATAAGAGTTTTTTAGTTTGGCCTCATTTGGATGGGGATGGAATATTCAGGAAATCTCTTGAGGCAAAGGATGCTTAAGTTTAATTGGAAAAGGTGATATTAAAGAGATGAAGAGTAAGTAGTCAGATTTTCTGTGGAGGGTTTCATTTGCTACTCTGAAGGGTATATATTTCATCCAATATCTTGGCGGTCTTTTTCCATGTGTGTGTGTGTGTGTGTGTGTGTGTGTGAGTGAGAGAGAGAGAGTGTTCTAACACAGTTAAAAGAAGTGAGGCTTTACCATTAGAAACAGCAGCTGCCTCTGGATATAATTCTTGAAAAGGGAGGCTACACATTAGAATTTTAGAAGGATTCAGATAAAATTCTTTCCCTTTTCTTTCCCATAGATAGAATACTGATAAGGAAATACTGAAAAGATTTAGACAGAGAATGTATATGTGTATAATTTTGTATTGTACTTTGTTATAGTAATAGTATTACATGTAAATAATACAATGCTTATGTATCTAGTGTGATATATGAATATATAACCCTGGTTTAGAATGAAATTAGATTGCAAGGGGACAACTAGAGACAGAGAAACCAGTTTGCAGAACATTAAATTAGTAATATTAGTGGTTATAAGTTTCTGAGTATAGCAGTAATGATGGAAATGTAAAGCTGTAGTAGATTGAGGACCTATGCAGGAGGTAGGATTAGTAAGATTTTACAAAAACATTTGAAGTTAAACTGTTAGTGATAATTCTCAGGTTTCTTGTCTGTATAAATGCGATAAAAATAAAGCAAGAAAGGGAATAAGGAAGAAATATGGTTTAGAGAGGCTCATTTGGATTGTGGTATTGGATGTACACAATTTTCTGAGTCTATATTGGTGGGATATCCAAGTAGAAATGTCTGGTGGTCTGTTGAATATAAAATTTTAAGGCAAATGGAGAATAAAATATGAAATGAACAGCATACGTATGGTCATTGAAATTAATTAAGTTTACTAGCAGATTATGTGGATCAAGAAGTCAAAAACAGAGTCCATGGGATATGAATACATGAGGGCTTTTTTTTAAAAGGGAAATTCTGCAATAGACTAAACAGCAGCCAAGAGGCGATAAAAATCTAAGTGGGTTAGTATCCTCAAGTCAAGAAAGGAAGGAATTTCGAGATCCTGAAAGAAGAAAAGAGTGACAATGTTGACTGATGTTATGTGTTTCATTATATATGGAATTAGAAATCTGTGTGTGTTAAGAAAAGTGAGTTTTGTAAATGTGGTGGTGAAAGTGATAGTACAGGAGGATAAACAGTTATGAGAAGTGGAGAAGTCTGTGTAAATCTCAACATACATAAGCATTCTTGCTGAATGTGTGCATAAGTGTGTGTATATGTAATATATATGTAGGCCAATCTTGAACACATTTGGTACTCCATCAATTCAGTTTGATTTTAAAAGAAGCATTTGTACTTTAAGGGCCTGTAATTGAGGAGTTAATAAGCTACTAAGAATTTAATTCATCAGATTTGAATCCACTCAAAGCTCCTTTTCAGTTGCAGTTGATTTGATTCATACTTAATTTATTATAAAACCTTATTGCAGTGTATATAAAATATGCTTCAGTGAATTTTCATATGAATCACTATAAGCCATCAGAGAGGGATGTGTTCACACTATTTTCATTCATCTGTTACTGAAAAAAAAAAAAAAAGAGAGAGATTCTAAAGTTGGCCCTGTGGCATACCAAATAAATAGTAGATTTAAGTACTGATATCTCTGAGAGTATGAATTTTATTCAAGCACCAACACTCCCATCACTACTGTATTATGTCTGTCCATTTTTGATGCTCTGTAAAGAACAAGTTGCTCAGGATCCTCTATGATTTATGTTAGTTTATCTCATCAATGAAGTCTGCATAATTCTATACCCACTCTAGTTCAACTGAACAATACTTTTTGAAAACATTTTTCATCTTACAAACTTAATAATATTCAAGCTTTCAATTTATGGTTTTTAGAAGCCATCAGTTATCTGTGACTTGCAACGTGTAGCCATTTCTAATCACTCTTCACAAGTTATCCGAAAGGGTCCTTCTAGAATGATAGAGCAGGTGTGATGATAAATTTAGAGCTTGCTTTATATTACCCTGTGCACTTTGCCACATCTGTGCTCCAGGTACCTCAAATACTTCAGACCTTTAGTCATATTTATAGGTTGTCTGGTTCCCTTTTGATTGGCTTCAAGGCCTTGGAGAAGAATTGTGCATGAGGGTGGTGACAGACAGAACAGATGGGACAAAACCGGCCATGCGCATTAATTTGTGTGGGTCAGAGGAGAAGGCAGCGGCACCCCACTCCAGTACTCTTGCCTGGAAAATCCCATGGACAGAGGAGTCTGGTAGGCTGCAGTCCATGGGGTTGCTAAGAGTCGGGCTCGACTGAGCGACTTCACTTTCACTTTTCACTTTCATGCATTGGAGAAGGAAATGGCAACGCACTCCAGTGTTCTTGCTTGGAGAATCCCAGGGATGGGGGAGCCTGGTGGGCTGCTGTCTATGGGGTTGCACAGAGTTGGACACGACTGAAGCGACTTAGAAGCAGCAGCAGTAGCCTGAGAGAGAGCAGTGAGCAAGCAGACACTTTGAGCTGCTTGTTAGGTAGCAAGCAGAACTAGTAAGTATGGGAGATTCCCTTCCTAAGTTATTCATTGGAAGAGATTATCAGTATTATTCAAAATATTATAGATATTGCTTTTATTACAGTGACCAAAAATTATCCATGAAGATAACTCTGGTGTTCATAACTTCATATACAAATAATCACTTGAAACACATTTATTTTCATTAACAATTTTTGCTTGTGATAGCTAGGTAATGATGCTACCACATCTCTTTCACTCTCAGCTGAAATCAGCATTCCTAGATCAGGTGAGATTCCATGAAGCATTTTCTCATGCAGACTGATATTTCATAAATTAACTACTCTTTAACAAATACATATTTTTTTAATGCTACTTTATTTTACTTATTTTACCTAACACTATAAAGTACTTATTATAATAGCAAGTTTTGAACCGCCAGGATAGAAAATAATAATGCCACCATCCTACTATAATCATTATACATATTTTGGATTCTTTACCAGTCTTTTTTTTATTATATGTTCAAAATGATTTCTGAATTTAATTACCCTTTCTTTGTTACATTCTATTTACAAAAAAGCTGAAATAACAAATATTTTCTTAGCATGTAGCAGTCCTGATACATTTGCTTATCACAAACTATGATAAAAGTCCTACATGCACATACACAGTAACATAAACACACACATGTCACTTGACCCTCTGGATTTGACTGCTGCTGCTGCTGCTAAGTCGCTTCAGTTGTGTCCGACTCTGTGCAATCCCATAGATGGTGGCCCACCAGGCTCCCTCATCCCTGGGATTTTTCAGGCAAGAACACTGGAGTGGGCTGTCATTTCCTTCTCCAATGCATGAAAGTGAAAAGTGAAAGAGAACTCGCTCAGTCGTGTCCGACTCTTAGAGACCCCATGGACTGCAGCCTACTTCTCCAGGCAAGAGTAATGGAGCAGGGTGCCATTTTGACTACCTGTGTTCAAATTCTGGCATTGCTATTTTTCAACGACCTTGAGTCACTTATCTAAGTTCTCTGAGCTTCAGCCTTAGTGTCTCAAAAATCACTAACTTCTCAGTATTTGAGAGAAGTAGACAAGGATATAAGACAAGGATATAGAACCTTGGAACACCATTATCAACCGACTTTATCTAATTAATGTGTTTCTAGAACACATCACCAACAGAAAACGTATTTCTTCAAAGTCTCACTGAGTGTGTACTAAGATATTTTTGGATACTGGACAAGTCATAATACATTTAAGAGAATATCAGTCATATAAAGTATCTTCTCTGACTATAATAGAATTAAATAAAAATCGATAGCATGATATCTGGAAAGTCTTCAAATATTTATAAGCTAATAACACACTTCTAAATACTCATGGATCAAAGAGAAAAGCAAAAGAGAAATTAAGAAATATGGTAGATGGAATGAAATGAAAAACTAACACACGAAAAATGTCAACTGTAAGGGCTTATACTACAGTATGTTAAAAATTAGCAATTGTATAGTTTTAATGTATCAAGTGGTATAGTTAATCTTATTGTCAAGTATACCTTTATAGAGCTAATACAAATTACCAAATGAAAAAGCACATTAGGGAAATTCTCTGATTTCTTTATTTCTATGGATAATTTGAATAATTTATGAGAAAAATGCTGAAATAATTATTCTAATTTCCATCTTGTTCCAAAACACAATGCCCAAAATTGATATCTATACATCAGTTTCATGAGTTTGTTTAGAATATATTTTGCTATTAGAGACTTACATGAGCATCCCTGAAAAGTATTATAATCTTTGCTGAGAATAATAAAACATATGTTCTAATTCAAGTAGCAATAAAACATCACATTTGGTGCTAGTTAATATATATTCAAATTGCTGAGATATTGGGACACCCAGTTCCTTGATTTAAAAACAATTACATATTCACTTGGGAGTTCCCTGGGAGTCCAGTGGTTAGGACTTAGCTCTTTCACTGCCATGGCCTGGGTTCAATCCCTGGTCAGGGAACTAATAATCAGAATCTTAATAATCAAAATGAAACCTTCCTAGGTATGTACTGTCCTTTTTAGAAATTATCTTATTCTCTTTTACTTTATATGTCATATTCCTCAATTTACAAAAACCATTTACTTTGGAGAATGAGGAAAAAGGGTGTGGTATAATGGAGAAGTCCTGAATTAGGGGTCTGCTAGGGCACCCCAATCCAGTACTCTTGCCTGGAAAATCCCATGGACAGAGGAACCTGGTAGGCTGCAGTCCATGGGGTCACGAAGAGTCGGACACGACTGAGCGACTTGACTTTCACTTTTCACTTTCATGCATTGGAGAAGGAAATGGCAACCCACTCCAGCGTGCTTGCCTGGAGAATCCCAGGGATGGCGGAGCCTGGGGGCTGCCGTCTGTGGGGTTGCACAGAGTTGGACACGACTGAAGCGACTTAGCAGCAATGAAACTGTAATTTTGAGAAGTTACTTAATACAAGTGTCTGACTTTCTTTTTTCTTTTTTTTTAAATTATGTATTTATTTTCATTGGAGGATAATTGGCCTTCCCTCATAGCTCAGTCAGTAAACCATCTGCCTGCAATTCAGGAGACCTGGGTTTGATTCCTGGGTCGGGAAGATCCCCTGGAGAAGAAAATGGCACCCCATTCCAGTATTCTTGCCTGGAGAATCCAATGGACAGAGGAGCCTGATGGGCTATAGTCCATGGAGTTGAAAGAGTCGGACATGACTTAGCGACTAAAACCAACCAATTACTTGACAATTTGTAACAGTTTTTGCCCTATATCAACATGAATTGGCCACAGGTATACAGGTGTCCCCCCCATTCTGAATGCTCGTCCCATCTCCCTCCCCACCCTACCCCTCTGAGTTGTCCCAGAGCACTGACTTTGGGTGCCCTGCTTCATGCATTGAACTTGCACTGGCCACCAATATTACATATAGTAGTATACATGTTTCAGTGCTAGTCTCTGAGATCTTACCTATAATATTAGAAGGGTGAAACTGCTTGAAAAGACCATGAATGTTCAAATGCAAATGTCCAAATTATAAGTTGTTGTGTTCTTAAATCCTAAAATGAGCCTAGACTCGGTGTCTGTGTATGAATGTATTTTTGTACATACATGCTTATTTTAGTTTTACCATAAGGATCAAGACTAGAGTAGACACCACAGGCCACTTATCAATAATGAACTTAGAGCTTAAATGAAATAAAGATCACAGTAAACATTTTCTGCCTTGATTTAGTGCTAAAACATTTATATTTTATAGAATCCATTCCATATGGAAAAATCAGTGTTCAGCATTGTTTTGTATTCAATTTCAAAGTTGAATAATCATCTTCTTATGAGAACAAGTAACTCCTTACATGTCTTAAGTGATTTTAAATCTTTAGTACATTGTGAAACAAGAGATTAAAGATAGAATGCCAGAGTATATGCTTTCATTTTTAAAATAATATTTCCTATATATTTTTCTTTATGAAAAAAAGAATCTCTTTTTGAAAGTAAACTACTTTTCAATAGCTGAAGGATAATCTGTAGGCTTGTTCAGTTTTAAAGAGCTGAACCCATCAGAAAGCACTCAACTCCCAGCATGTGAAAGCATCAGCATGCTGTGACCTGGATCAAAAATAATAGCATTTGAATAAGTACCTCAGATTTGTTCAAAATAATTCCTCCAACAAAAACAGTTCTGGAAATGACAAGAAGCAATTTTCTTTCCCTTGAGCTCTAGTTTGAAGGGTATTAGCTTTGAATGTACAGAAGATGTTGTTTATGGTCTTTTATTTCCATCTTCTGAAATTTCTAGTGTGGGGGGAATTACTAATTTAATTTTACTTTTCAAAACACTCTTTAATTCATACACAGTTGTTTTGATGCTTTAGAAATTGAAAACTCCTCACATTGTGTCCATATTGATATGGCTTCTTTCTTTTGGAAAGATGAGGAACTTGTCTTCAGTGGTACTCACACAAGCGTCTTTATTTCAAGCCTCTTAATTAAGGTATTGAGATGTTCAAATTAATTTCTGTTCTTCATATCTAGAAAGTGTTCTTATCAGGCAGAATATTTCAAGAGCTCAGAGCTTGTTTTCCAAGGAGCTAGCCAAGGGCCAGGCATGAATGTATGGAGTTTGAGCAACCTAGGTCTACCAAGACCTATTTCCTGCACACACAGAGTACCAAACTTGTGTGTCTCATTTTTTTCACTTCAACAGTATTGTTATGAGATTCACTACAAGTCTTTCCTGTTGTTGTAAAGTATTCACTACAAGTATTTCCTGTGTGCTCACTGTTCTAGCCTGCCACTGCATGAGTATATCACAATTCATTGATCTATTCTCATCCTAGTGATGCTTCCTCAGGCCCACTTGACTTCACACTCCAGGATGTCTGGCTCTAGGTGAGTGATCACACTATCATGGTTATTGGGTCATTAAGATCTTTTTTTCAGTCCTGTTCTGTGTATTCTTGCCACCTCTTCTTAATCTCTTCTGCTTGTTATGTCCATTCCATTTCTGTCCTTTATGTGCCCATCTTTGCATGAAATATTCCCTGAGTATCTCAAATTTTCTTGATGAGATCTCTAATCTTTCCCATTTTATTGTTTCCCTCTATTTCTCTGCATTGTTCACTTAAGAAGGC
>SJXQ01002144.1:0-12098 GCA_006408695.1 Aepyceros melampus | reverse complement strand
TCTCTGGAGTGCAATGAAGTGTCCAGAAATGATTTAGAAGACGACTATGGTTTTGGAGTAATTTGAGCTGCCTGTATATTGAAACTCAGCCGTGTGATCCTGTGTTACTGGTGAATTTGCATGGTATGTCTTGCTCTGGAACTGTT
The DNA here is from genome assembly GCA_006408695.1 of Aepyceros melampus. NCBI lineage: Eukaryota > Metazoa > Chordata > Mammalia > Artiodactyla > Bovidae > Aepyceros > Aepyceros melampus. The sequence continues at coordinate 11,952 of SJXQ01002144.1, read as the reverse complement.
GGCCCTTGGGTGGTGCTTGGTTTCACTGTAGGCATGGAGGCGTTTGATGAGCTCCTATCGATTAATGTTCGCTGGGTTCAGGAGTTCTCTGACATTCTCAGGATTTGGGCTTAAGTCTCCTGGTTCTGGGTTTCAGTTTTACTTTTACAATAGCCTCAGGGCTTCTCCATCTATATAGCACAAATGATAAAACCTTTAGGTTAAAGATGAAGAGTTTCTCCACATTGAGGGAGACCCAGAGAGGTTCACTGAGTTACGTAGAGAAAGTGAGAGAGAGGGGGTAGTTAGAGGTGACTGGAATGAAATGAGGTGAGATCAAAAGAAGAGAGAGAGTTAGCCAGTAATCACTTCCTTATGTGCGCTCCTCCATTTGGACCGCCCAGAGATGATCACTGAGTTATACAGGGAATAGGAGAGGGAGGAGGTAGTCAGAGGTGGCCAGGAGGATAAATGAGGGAAATGAAAATGGGGAGAGACAGATCCAGCCCGTAACCAGTTCTCTAAGTGTTCTTCATCAATTGGAACACACTAAGATTCACAGGGTTGGGTAGATAAGAGAGGGGAGAGGGAGGAGAGAGAGACAACCTACTGGGGAGAAAGAAGAGTCCAAAAGAGGAGAGAGTGGTCAAGCCAGTAATCTCACTCTCAGATAAAATTGGGTAATGAAGATTGGGTTTTTAAATGTAAAAAATTGACAACAATACCAAAAAGCAAAGATTAAAAATTTAAGAGTCGAGGTTGGATTTTCAAAAATACAGTATTAAAGAAAAGAAGAAGAAGAAAAAGAAAAAAAAAAGTCAGAGGAATTATTAACGACCACCACCAGCAGCCACTCAAAAAAAGAAACAAAAAATTGTATATATATGTATATATGACATTTGCTTTAAAAATAGGGTCTTTTTTTTTGAAAAGTGATAGTAGGTTAAAAAAATTAAAATTAAAAGAGTACTAGAGGACTTTAAAAATTAAAAAAAAGAAGAAAAAATAGGAAGAAAAACCAATCAAAAACATCTACCAGAAAAATATTAATACTAAAAAAAATAATAATAATAAAAATGAAAGAGAATGGTTGAAAAAATAGTAACAATATTTCTGGGACTTTTTCTGGTGTTGTAGGCAGTGTGGGGTCACTTCCAAGGCAGTTCCCACTGTTCAGCTTCCTCTGTTTGCTGGTCTCTTCAGTGTCCTATTTCTGCCCTGACACAGAGGGGCAGTGGCAGTCACCCTTTTTTTTTTTTTCTTTTTTAAGCTCACTTGGTCAGTCACGCTGTGGGGAGGGAGGGATGCTGCTACCAAATAACTCTGGTGTATATTCGCAGTGTCTCAGCCCCGCTGGGCCTGCACCTGCACCCAGTGCACAACGCTCAGGCTCTATGTTTCTCTGCCTGGGACCGTCTGAGGCCGGCCCTAGGCTGCATGCACCTCCCTTGTCTAAAACTCTCAGGCTCAGCGCCCAGGGAGTCGCAGACTTGATTGGGCCCGCGCTTTGTGCCCTTCCCAGGACCGAGCAGCTCAGGTGTTTGGCGAGCACATTCGCACGGCTTATCGCCCTCTTCTGCTGCTCAGTTTTCCGGGTGTAACCTGGGACTCTTTGTCAGGTAAATTGTTATCTGTCCAGCACCCTGGGAAGTCTCAGTTAGCAAAGAAGCCTGCTTGCAGTTTGATCAGCAAAGTCCCTCCGGGGCTGCGATTGCCACATTCCAGCCCTTACGGCTCTGGCTGCCTATCGCCGGCGGGGGCTGGTGAGCAGCCGGCTATTTCTGTTCTGTCCTTTGTTCTGTGCGCGGTCCTGGTGGTGTCTTATGTTCGAGCTTTTCGCGTGGTAACTGTCTCACAGTCTGGTGTGCTAGCCTGAGTTAGTTCGCTCTGGTTATGTGCGGGCATTCCAGCCCGATTCTTAAGAAGCACTGCTGCCCGCATCTCCTGCGCCTCCTTGCCCAGCCCCCACTTGCTCGTGGCGGATTCAGGCGTCTGCTCTGCCTCTCCGCTGGGGGAATCACCGCCAGGCTCGCAACCTGCTGGTCTCAATCACCATTCATTTTCCTCCTCCCTGCCATGTGCCTTCAAGACTCGCCACAGATTCGGCAGTGAGAGTGCTTCCCGGCGTTTGGAAACTTCTCTCCTTTTAAAACTCTTTTCCCAGGACAGGACTCCCTTCCCGGGGCGGAGCTCCCTCCCCACCTCCTTTGTTTCTCTTTTCGTCTTCTGTGTTTTTCCTACCTGTTTTTGAAGACAATGTTCTGCTTTTCTGGATGTCTTATGTCCTCTGCTCACATTCAGAAGCTGCCCTGTAGAATTTACCCAGCGTTGAGATGTTCTTTTGATGAATTTGTGCGGGAGAAAGTGGTTTCTCCATCCTATTCTTCCGCCATCTTAGGCGCCCCCCCAGGACTAAGGAAACTTGCAAGAGTAGGGGAAGCTTGGTTCTCCCCGCCTGAGAGTTGAGAGAAGTTAGAAGGGTATCATTTATAATGTTAGAGAGATTCCTTGATTCCTCAGGCTTTTGATTGTAGAAGCACAAAGAACAGGATTATGAAAAAATCCTGAACAAAAGGGAGTCTCAGTCTTCTTTTTTTTTCTTTTAATCATTGAATCATAGCTGTACATCAGCCAGTCATTCAAAACTTTCCCCAAGGGATTCCTATAAAGTCGAGGTGGAACGTTATAGGAAGAGTGTCCCATTTTGGCTTAAGTAGCTGGCAATAAACTTTAAATGTTTTCACACTCAAAACAGAATTAAATCTTTACCTCACCATTTGGTAATCACAAGTAAAGGAAACAGCAAAGAGATGCTAAAAAAGAGAAAGACATATGGCATAAAATTGCCCAACATGACTTTGCAGTCACACTAGACCTGAACTGTTACCCAAAGCAGCAACTTACATGAGAATTTCCCCCTTCAGGGAAAATTCCACATCAAGATTTTCCTTTTCAGGGAAATCCACAAGTTTGGAATTGAGGTTCCCCTATGGACAAGGTCAAAGGCCCAGTCTGGGTGACTCACCAAAGTGAGTTTATTTGGTACATTGTGAGTTCCAAATTCCCTATTTCTGATCCTCCAGAGTCAGTGTTTTCCTCGGATTGGAAATTCAAGCCATCGCAGACAAGAAAAGAGACAGTGTCCTCAAGGCAAAAGAAGCCCCAGCCGCTGCTATGTCAAACTTGTCCCTGTTCTCCACCACAGTCCTGAAGTTCTGCAACCCAGTCAGTGGATCAGATGTGATTGGGGCATGGCTGTATGACAGGGAGTCCCTGGCAACCTGGTCTCAGAGAAGTCTTCCAACCCTCCTCTCTCCTGGAGGAAGCTGAAGTGGAGAGAAATCCCCAAGCATCCAATCAAGGGGCCAAGTTTTGGGGGAAACAGAAAAAGTAGCTTTATTTCTTTGTCAGACAAAGAACGAACACAGCAGGCTAGCACCTCAAGAACTGTGCCGCTTCTTCCCTGGGGAATAGAAAAAGGCTTTGTAGTCAGGTCTCTTTTGGTCTGGGGTAGGTTAAAAGGATCAGAGTAGTGGAGTTCTTGTATTCTTTCCTTCTGCAAAATTTTCAGCCAAAGCTGGAGTCAGGTGGCTTGGTAACCAGGTCTGGAGTCTCCAAGTTTATCGGAGTTATCAGATTGTGAACTTCTTTGTGAAATGCAGAATGTTACAAGCAGGCTTGCTTTCAAAAATGTTGAGTTTGGCTCAACATTCAAAAAACTAAGATCATGGCATCACTTCATGCTGTCCCATCACTGTCCCATCACTTCATGGTGAATAAATGGGAAAAAATGGAAACAGTGACAGACTTTATTTTCTTGGGCTCCAAAATCACTGCAGATGGTGACTGCAGCCATGAAATAAAAGATGCTTGCTCCTTGGAAGAAAAGCTATGACAATCTAGTCAGCATATTAAAAAGCAGAGACATCACCATCATCCCCACCATACCCCAGCTGTTTATACTGGAGAGGTTGCTTGAAAATGTATGAGAGGCCTTTAGTATTTTAGAATTTTCACCATGATCAGAGCAGAGGAGTAAAGAAGCAATTAGTTGAAGGGGAACAAAAGTTGTAAAGGCCCTGCAGTGCATGGGACAGTCACATACATAAAGTCTTGTCCAGACCCAACTGTTCACCACTCCCTGATTATAAAACATTGCTTGAATTGAAGAATGAGGGCTGGATTCTAAAACTATATTAGGTTGACAATAAGCCCATTCTTCTGCATTTATCACAGTCCCCTCTTTCTACAGTATGGTCTGTTTTTGTGGCTCCCCCTCTCCTATAAGGCATTTAAGTACTCTGAAAACATATTCCACTATACTCTGGCTTTTGGCTTAATTTTGAATTACAATAAAAAGTCAGAACCAATGTGCAAATCAGTTCCTGAATTATCACTGTTATATTTTTCTACCTACATACTGGGATTTTCTTGGTACTTTTGTCAATTATTTTCTAATAATTGGATTAACTGCATCTTACTTTTTAGAGTAAACTGACATTCTCTGTATTTTCCCAAAGTTCTTTTGTGCTCATTATATTATTAATTTTTCATAATATTCTTGTATATTTTTCCTGATTTTTCAAAACCTCTTTGATAGCCTTCCATTTCCTATAATATGGTTAATATGTTTTTTCTTACTCTTTTAAATTATAAAATATAGTTGACTTATAATGTTTGTACAGCAAAGTGATTCAATTATACAAATAGACATATATTGTTTTGGAAATTATTTTCCAGCATAGGTTATTATAAAATATACACTATAGTTCCCTAGAAAGCTAGCATTTTATTCATACTAGGTCAAACAAATGGAATCAAAAGGTCATAATGTTGTTAGTTAGGCAAAAATTCATAAGTTTTCTAAAAAAATATATTATAAATATTAATATACATGTATACAAAAGCCTTTGTGAAAAGCTTGAGAAAGATTTGAGAAAGAATATAAAAAAAGAGATGCAGAAATTGGAGAACATAAACTAAATGAAATGGGAGCATTGAATATGAAATAGAAAACGTGAAAAAAAAAGCTAGATAAAAGAATCATATAATCCAGTTGTTTTTAAACAAGAACACTTATTAGAAACATATCTGGAACTCTGGGGGTGGGGAGGGAAGCAATACCAGGCAATTGTATTAAAAAAAAAAATCAAGACAATTCTGAATGCAACTGGATTTTAAAAAAGTGATTACAGGTTTTTCTACTAGATCCTAGTTTTGGTGATATAAAGCTCTATTATTTTTCTGTTGATCAATTATGAAACAATGGTATTAAGTGATTAAATATTAAATATTAAAGTATTAAATATTAGAGTTACATAATCACAATAGTAAAAGATTTTTATCAGTTTTCATAATCAATAGCCAGAAAAAAAGTAAAAGATAATTACAATTGCAAGCCATAATGGGAAGATGATTAACTTAACAATATAAAATGATTGCATACAAACTGGGGGATCAAGCAGAGTGATGTGGTAAGTGAAAAGACATACATGTACATGTTTACATCCACCAAGCCAGGCTATGTCTTTTGGCTGGTGCATTTACATTAAGGGTACTTTTTTATATGTATGATCCTATTACCATTGTCTTAATTGTTTTAGGCTTATTTTCTGTAGGTCTTTTCTTTCTCTTGTTATTCCCACCTAACGAAGTTCCTTTAGAATTTGTTGTAAAGCTGGTTGGTGGTGCTAAATTCTCTTAACTTTTGCTTGTCTGGAAGCTTTTCATTTCTCCATCAGATCTGAAGGAGAGTCTTGCTGGGCATTCTTGGTTGCAGGTTCTTCCCTTTCATCATTTTAAATATAACATGCCATTCTCTTCTGGCTTATAGAGTTTCTGTTGAGAAATCAGCTGACAGCCTGATGGGAGTTAGTTCCCTTGTATGTTATTTGTCATTTTTCCCTTGTTCCTTTTACTATTTTATCTCTGTCATTAATTTTTGTCAATTTGATTATTACGTGTCTCAGTGTGTTTCTCCTCGAGTTTATTCTGTCTAGAACCCTCGGTGCTCCCTGGATTTAGTTCCTTTTCCATGTTTGGGAAGTTTTTAGCTATTATCTTTTCAAATATTTTCTTTTTTTTTTAATTTTTGAGATCATTTTATTTATTTATTGTTTTTCTATAATTTGTTTTATTAAAATTGACATTAGTTTTCCAAATTTGCTGGCATATTGAGTGTAGCACTTTCACAGCATCATCTTCCAGGATTTGAAACAGCTCAACTGAAATTCCATCACCTCTACTAGATTTGCTTGTAGTGATGCTTTCTAAGGCCCACTTGACTTTGCATTCCAGGATGTCTGGCTCTAGATTAGTGATCACATCATCATGATTATCTGGGTCATGAAGCTCTTTTTTGTACAGTTCTTCTGTGTATTTTCACCACTTCTTCTTAATATCTTCTGCTTCTGTTAGTACAATTTCTATCCTTTATCAAGCCCGTCTTTGCATGAAATGTTCCCTTGGTATCTCTAATTTTCTTGAAGAGATCTCTAGTCTTTCCCATTCTATTGTTTTCCTCTATTTCTTTGCATTGATCACTGAGGAAGGCTTTCTTATCTCTTCTTGCTATTCTTTGGAACTCTGCATTCAGATGCTTATATCTTTCCTTTTCTCATTCGCTTTTCACTTCTCTTCTTTTCACAGCTATTTGTAAGGCCTCCCCAGACAGCCATTTTGCTTTTTTGCATTTCTTTTCCATAGGGATGATCTTGATCCCTGTCTCCTGTACAATGTCATGAACCTCCATCCATAGTTCATCAAGCACTCTATCTATCAGATCTAGTCCCTTAAATCTATTTCTCACTTCCACTGTATAATCATAAAGAATTTGATTTAGGTCATACCTGAATGGTCTAGCAGTTTTCCCTACTTTTTTCAATTTAAGTCTGAATTTGACAATCAGGAGTTCATGATCTGAGCCACAGTCAGCTCCTGGTCTTGCTTTTGCTGACTGTATAGAGCTTCTCCATCTTTGGCTGCAGAGAATGTAATCAGTCTGATGTCGGTGTTGACCATCTGGTGATGTCCATGTGTAGAGTCTTCTCTTGTGTTGTTGGAAGAGGGTGTTTGCTATGACCGGTGTGTTCTCTTGGCAACAATAAGTTAAACAATAAGTTAAAAAAAAATAATGAAAAGACAGAGAAATACTACACAAATGAAGGAACAAACTAGAAACAGAGAAGTCCAAATAAACGAAGAGGAAAGAGGCAAGCTACCTGAAAAAGAATTCAGAATAATGATAGTAAAGATGATTAAAAAAAATAACCTTGAAAACAAAATGGAGAAAACTGCAGGAATCAATTAACAAAGCCCTAGAAGAATTAAAGATAAACACATAGAAACAAACAACACAGTTACTGAAATTAAAAATACCCTGGAAGGAATCAATAGCAGAATATCTGAAGGAGAAGAATGAATCAGTGAGCTGGAAGATAAGGTGGTGGAAATAACTTCTGAAGAGCAGAATAAGTAAAAAGAATGAAAAGAACTGAGGATAGTCTCAGAGACCTCTGAGACAATATCAAATGCACCAACATTCGAATTATAGGGGTCCCAGAAAGAGAAGAGGAAAAGAAAGGGTATGAGAAAAGTTTTGAAGAGATTATAGTTGAAAATTTCCCCAACGTGGAAAAGGAAATAGTTGATCAAGTCCAGGAGGCACAAAGAGTCCCATACAGGGTAAACCCAAGGAGAAACACACCAAGACACATACTAATCAAACTAACAAAAACTAAATACAAAGAAAGTATATTAAAAGCAGCAAAGGAAAAGCAACAAGTAACATACAAGGGAAACCCCATATGTTTAATAGCTGATCTTTCAGCAGAAACTCTGCAGGCCAAAAGGGAAGGGCAGGATATATTTAAAGTACCTGAAGGGGAAAATCTACAACCATGATTACTGTAACCAGCAAGGATCTCATTCAAAATTGATGGAGAAATAAAAAGCTTTTCAGACAAGCAAAAGTTAAGAGAACTCAGTACCACCAAGCCAGCTTTACAACAAATGTTAAAGGGAATTCTATAGCCAAGAAATACAAGAGAAGAAAAAAGATCTACAAAATCAACCCTAAACAATTAATAAAATAGCAGTAGGGACATATATATCAATAATTACTTTAAATGTAAATGGATTAAATGCTTCAACCAAGAGACACAGACTGGCTGAATGGATAGAAAGACAAGATTCATACATATGCTGTCTACAAGAAACTTCAGACCTAAAGACACATATAGACTGAAAGTGAGAGGGTGGAAAAATATATTCCATGCAAATAAGAAGCAAAAGAAAGCTGGAGCAGCAATCCTCCTATCAGACAAAATAGACCTTAAAATAAAGATTATTACAAGAGATAAGGAAGGATACTACATAATGATCAAGGGATCAATCCAAGAGGAAGACAGAACAATTGTAAATATCTATGCACCCAACACAGGAGCACCTCAATACATAAGACAAACATTAGCAGACACAAAAGGAGAAATTGACAGAACAGAGTAATAGCAGGAGACTTTCACACCCCACTCACATCAAAGCAGAAAATCAGTAAGGAAACACAAGTCTTAAATGATACATTAGATGAGATGGGTCTCACTGGTATCTTCAGGACCTTCCATCCGAATGGAGAAGAATACACCTTCTTCTCAAGTGCACATGGAACATTCTCCGGGATAGACCACATCTTGGGTCACAAATCAAACCTCAGTAAATTTAAGAAAGTTGAAATCATACTGAGCATCTTCTCTGACACAAGGCTATGAAACTAGATATCAATTACAAGAAAAAAAAAACTGTAAGAAACACAATCACATGGAGATTAAACAACATGTTTCTAAATAACCAACAGGTTACTGAAGAAATCAAAAAGGAAATTTCTAGAAACAAATGACAATGAAAACACAACAACTCAAAGCCTATGGGATGCAGCAAAAGCGGTTCTAAGAGAGAAGTTTATAGCAACACAATCCTACCTCAAGAAACAAGGAAAACATTGAACAGACAACCTAACTCTACACTTAAAACAACTGGAAAAAGAAGAAGAACAACAACAACAAAAAAAACCCAAGTTAGTAGAAGGAAAGAAATCATAAATATCTGAGAAGAAAGAAATGAAAAGGAAATGAAAGAAACAATAGTAAAGATTAATAAAACTCAAAGTTGATTCTCTGAGAAGAAGATAAACAAAATTGACAAACCTTTAGCCAGACTCATCAAGAAAAAAAGAGAGAAGAATCAAATCAACAAAATTAAAAATGAAAAAGGAGAGGTTACAACAGACAATACAGAAATATGAAGGATTTAAGAGACTGTTTTGAACAACTATATGGCAATAAAATGGATAACCTGGAAGAAATGGACAGATTCCTAGAAAAGTTTAATCTTCCAAGACTGAACCAGGAAGAAATATAAATTATGAACAACCCAATTACAAGCACTGAAATTGAAGCTGTGATCAAAAATCTCCCAAAAAACAAAATCCCAGAACCAGATGGCTTCACAGGAGAATTCTATCCACATTTAGAGAAGAGCTAATGCCTATCCTTCTAAAACTCTTTCAAAAATTGCAGAGGAAGGAACACTTCCAAACTCATTCTATGAGGCCACCATTACCCTGATACCAAAACCAGACAAAGATAACACAAAAAAAGAAAACTACAGGCCAATATCCCTGATGAACATAGATGCAAAAATCCTCAACAGAATTTTAGCAAACAGAATCCAGCAACACATCAGAAAGGTCATATACCATGATCAAGTTGGGTTTATATCAGGGATGCAAGGATTCTTCAATATATGCAATCAATGTGATACACCATATTAACAAATTGAAAGATAAAAACCATATGATAATCTCAGTAGATACATAAAAAAGCTTTTGCCAAAATTCAGCACCCATTTATGATTAAAATTCTTCAAAAAACTGGCATAGAAGGAACCTACCTCAACATAGTAAAGGCCATATATGATAAGCCTATGGCAAACATTCTCAGCGGTGAAAAACTGAAAGCATTCCCTCTAAGATCAGGAGAAAGACAAGAGTGTCCATTTCACCACTGTTATTCAACATGGTTCTGGAAGTCCTAGTTACAGCAATCAGAGAAGAAAAAGAAATAAAAGGAATCCAGATCAGAAAAGAAGTAAAGTTTTCACTGTTTGCAGATGACATGATACTGTATATAGAAAACCCTAAAGATAGTATCAGAAAATTACTAGAGCTAATCAGCAAATTTAGCAAAGTTGCAGGATGTAAAATCAATATACAGAAATCACTTGCATCTCTATATAGTAATAATGAAATATCAGAAAGAGAAATTAAGGAATCAATCCCATTCACCATTGCAACAAAAAGAATTAAACATCTAGGAATAAACTTACCTGAGGAGACAAAAGAACTGTATGCAGAAAATTGTAAGACACTAATGAAAGAAATCTAAGATGACACGAACAGATGGAGATATGATACTGTATATAGAAAACCCTAAAGATAGTATCAGAAAATTACTAGAGCTAATCAGCAAATTTAGCAAAGTTGCAGGATGTAAAATCAATATACAGAAATCACTTGCATCTCTATATAGTAATAATGAAATATCAGAAAGAGAAATTAAGGAATCAATCCCATTCACCATTGCAACAAAAAGAATTAAACATCTAGGAATAAACTTACCTGAGGAGACAAAAGAACTGTACGCAGAAAATTGTAAGACACTAATGAAAGAAATCTAAGATGGCACGAACAGATGGAGAGATATTCCATGTTGCGGGGCAGGAAGGATCAATACTGAGAAAATGACTATAGTACCAAACGCAGTCTACAGATTCAATGCAATCCCTATCAAATCGCCAATGACATTTTCCACAGAAGTAGAACAACAACAACAAAAAATCACAATTCATATCGAAACACAAAAGACCCTGAATAGCCAAGGCAGTCTTGAGAAAGAAGATGGAGCTGCAGGAATCAACCTTCCTGACTTCAGATTATACGACAATCATCAAGACAGTATGGTACTGGCACAAAAATGGAAATATAGACCAATGGACCAAGATAGAAATCCCAGACATAAGCCCATGCACCTATGGGTACCTTATTTTTGTCAAAGGAGGCATGAATATACAATGGAGCAAAGACAGCCTCTTCAATAAATAGTGCTGGGAAAACTGGACAGCTACATGTAAAAGAAAGAAATTAGAACACTTCCTAACACCATACACAAAGATCAACTAAAAATGAATTAAAGACCTAAATGTAAGACCAGCAGCTATAAAACTCTTAGAGGAAAACATTGGCAGAACACTCGATGATATAAATCAAAACAAGATCCTCTATGACTCACCTCCTAGGGTAACCTAAATGAAAACAAAAGCAAACAAGTGGGACCTGATTAAACTTGAAAGCCTTTTCACAGCAAAGGAAACTATAAGCAAGGTGAAAAGGCAACCCTCAGAATGGGAGAAAATAATAGCAAATGAAACAACTGACAAAGGATTAATTTCCAAAATATACAAGCAGCTCATACAACTCAACACCAGAAAAACAAACAACCCAATCAAAAAGTGGGGAAAAGACCTAAACAGACATTCCTCCAAAGAAGACATACAGATGGCTAAGAAACACATGAAAAGATGCTCAATATCACTCATTATTAGAGAAATGCAAATCAAAACTACAATGAAATACCTCACACTGGTCAGAAAGGCCATCATCAAAAAGTCTACAAACAATAAAATGCTGGAGAGGGTGTGGAGGAAAGGGAACACTCTTGCACTGTTGGTGGGAATGTAAATTGATGCAGCCACTAAGGAAGATGATATGGAGATTCCTTAAAAAACTAGAAATAAAACCACCATGTGACTCAGAAATCCCACTCCGAGACATACACCCTGAGGAAATCAAAATTGAAAAAGACACATGTATCCCATTGTTCACTGCAGTACTATTTACAGTAGCTAGAACCTGGAAGCAAG
>SJXQ01002142.1:725684-791369 GCA_006408695.1 Aepyceros melampus | reverse complement strand
TTTCAAACCAAAACCTCATATATGCAAAGGCTTGCTTTATATTACAATTTAAACAAAGACTGGAAGGGTTAATCACTACCAGGCCTTTGTTGCAAGCTAAAATCAAAGGGTGCTAATTAACATGATAAAATATATGAGTCTGGAAAAGTCCCTGGTAAAGTCAAATACACAGTAAAATCAGATTGTCTATTACTGTATTGGTAGTACATAAGTCATTTACAATTCTATTAAGACAGGTAGAAAAAACTGTATTAAAAACAACTATAACTATAATTACAGATTCAATTATATTAGAGATACCAAGGGAACATTTCATACAAAGATGGGCTCGATAAAGGACAGAAATGGTATGGACCTAAAAGAAACAGAAGATATTAAGAAGAGGTGGCAAGAATACACAGAAGAACTGTACAAAAAAGATCTTCACGACCCAGATAATCACGATGGTGTGATCACTCATCTAGAGCCAGGCATCCTGGAATGTGAAGTCAAGTGGACCTTAGAAAGCATCATTATGAACAAAGCTAGTGGAGGTGATGGAATTCTAGTTGAGCTGTTTCAAATCCTGAAAGATGATGCTATGAAAGTGCTGCACTCAATATGCCAACAAATTTGGAAAACTCAGCAGTGGCCACAGGACTAGAAAAGGTCAGTTTTCATTCCAATTCCAAAGAAAGGCAATGCCAAAGAATGCTCAAACTACCGCACAATTGCACTCATCTCACATGCTAGTAAAGTAAAGCTCAAAATTCTCCAAGCCAGGCTTCAGCAATACGTGAACCATGAACTTCCAGATGTTCAAACTGGTTTTAGAAAAGGAAGAGGAACGAGAGATCAAATTGCCAACATCCGCTGGTGTCGGGGGCCAGCGTGAGGAATCCCACCCGTGACAAGGTCACGTGGTAGACTCAGATGGCAGGGCAATTTGAGTCATCGGATTTCTCCCTGGTTTTTCCTGAGCATGTACCCCCCAAAATAAGAATTTGTCTATATTTGTCTGTTTCCCCACTATTCTCTGCCAGTTTCTCAAAAAGAGTTAATTCAAAGCTTTAGCTTCCTGCATTTGAAAGGAGTGTTTCAGCCCAACCCCCACTTTGATAAAGCTCTAGCCTGCCTAAACAGGTTCCCCTGACCTTTTGCAAGCTTGTGAATTGCTCACAACCCCCCAACTGTGAGGGGCAAAAAGGCCTTGAAGTATTTTAAAGTTACAAACTTTTTCTAAGAGCCAAAGTCCTATCAGTAATAGGATTTTCGCTGTTGCCTCAACAATTGCTACCAGACATCCTTATTTGCACCTGGAAGTTTCAGCTATACAAACAATATTTTAAAAAGATATGTAGTAGTTTTTTGATGTTAGCAACACTAGGCTTTTGAGTTAATTGCTTTCTTTTATAAATCACTGTACCCCCTCTTGCTTGCTGTGTCCTTGCTATGTAAGAATGCAACTTTGTTTAGTGCCTCCTGAGAATGGCGCCGGACCTTGGAAAAAATAACACTTATCAGAAAAGAGCTGTAAATTGTTGAATTGGCCTTTTGGCTGGAAGATGATGTAAATTACCTAAGACTTGTGTATACAATTAGGTATGCAGAGAGTAAGCCTGGTCAGGGCTACTGACATTGTCAAAATTTGAATACCCATTGATCTTCATTTGTATAAAAAGGGCTTGTGAAAAATAAAGTTTGGACCAGTTTTCTCTGACCAGTTTCCGGACCAGTTTTTTGGACCAGCTTTCTCGGAACAGTTTCTTGGACCGGTTTTCTCAGACCAGCTTCTCGGACCAGTTTCTCAGATGGCTCGCCTCTCAAACTTCTTCTTTAGAGAAATCTGGCTCCCCCCATGTCTCTTTCTTTCTGTCCTCTTGTACTATAATTCCAGGCTGAATTTCCAATTGGAACAGGGGGGCTCACCACGTCTACTTACTTGCCCTGGCTCTAAGTTCTGCAAGAAAAGGGACCCACGGTGGGGCCCCTTTAGAGATTTAAGCGGACACCAGTGGCCCACGTAGATGGTGCAAATCTCTTGTCTTGGGATTTTATTGGCCTTCCCCGTAAACCAAGTTATTCAGCCTTCTTTTCTCCACTTAATTTTCCTACTATACTATTTCTTCCTAATCTATTCTTATATTTCTAAATAAATAAGTTTTTCCTCGCCGACACCATCCCCCCTTCGAATTCCCTGGATCCAGCAGGGCTGGACCCCGGCACGCTGGATCATGGAAAAAGCAAGAGAGTTCCAGAAAAAATATCTATTTCTGCTTTATTGACTATGCCAAGGCCTTTGACTGTGTGGATCACAATAAACTGTGGAAAATTCTGAAAGAGATGGGAATACCAGACCACCTGACCTGCCTCTTGAGAAACCTGTATGCAGATCAGGAAGCAACAGTTAGAACTGGACATGGAACAAGACTGGTTCCAAATAAGAAAAGGAGTCCTTCAAGGCTGTATATTGTCACCCTGCTTATTTAACTTATATGCAGAGTACATCATGAGAAACGCTGGACTGGAAGAAACACAAGCTGGAATCAAGATTGCTGAGAGAAATATCAATCCCCTCAGATATGCAGATGACACCACCCTTATGGCAGAAAATAAAGAGGAACTAAAAAGCCTCTTGATGAAAGTGAAAGAGAAGAGTGAAAAAGTTGGCTTAAAGCTCAGCAATCAGAAAATGAAGATCATGGCATCTGGTCCCATCACTTCATGGGAAATAGAAGGGGAAACAGTAGAAACAGTGTCAGACTTTATTTTTTTGGGCTCCAAAATCACTGCAGATAAGGAAAAGATAACACACTAACACTTATGGAATGCTGCAAAAGGTTCCTAAGAGGAAATTTTATAGCAATAAATATACACATTGAGGAAAATAAAAAAGATCTGAAATTTAAATCTAACTTTACACCTCTAGGATTGAGGAGTAAAGATTAAACTAATCCCTAAGTCAGTGGAAGGAAGGAAATAATAGAGATCAGAGAAGAAAGGAATGAAATAGAAATAGGAAAACAATAGAAAATTTTAATAAAGTTAATATTTGGTTCCTTGAAAAGATAAAGAAAATGAACAAATCTTTAGCTAGATAAGAAAAAAGAAGAGATGAGATGATTCAAATAAATAAAATTGTAAATGAAAAGAGACACTACAATTTATATCATGGAAACATAAAGAATTATAAAAGAGAGTTATAAACAATTTTATACCAAGAAATAGAATCATCTAGAAGAAATTAATAAATTCCTAGAAACATGCAACTATTAATACCAATACTGAATCATAAGTTTTTCCAGTAGTCATGTATAGATGTGAGAGTTGGACTATAAAGAAAGCTGAGTGCCGAAGAATTGATGCTTTTGAACTGTGGTGTTGGAGAAGACTCTTGAGAGTCCCTTGGACTGCAAGGAGTTCCAACCAGTCCATCCTAAAGGAAATCAGTCCTGGGTGTTCATTGGAGGGACTGATGCTGAAGGTGAAACTCCAATACTTTGGCCATCTGATGTGGAGAACTGACTCATTTGAAAAGACCCTGATGGCTGGGAAAGATTGAAGGCAGGAGGAGAAGGGGATGACAGAGGGTGAGGTGGTTGGAAGGCATCATCAACACAATGGACATGGGTTTGGGTGGACTCCAGGAGTTGGTGATGGACAGGGAGGCCTGGTGTTGTGCTGTTCATGGGGTCAAAAAGAGTCGGACACAACTGAGTGACTGAACTGAATCATAAATAAAATGTCTGAACAGATGAATAATGACTAAGGAGATATAAGCAATAATTAACTCCTCTCCCAAATAACCATCTTTCAGTGTCGTATCTTTTTGCCTCTTCATACTGTTCATGGGGTTTTCAAGGCAAAATGCTGAAGTAGTTTGCCAATCCCTTTTTTAGTGGACCAAATTTTCAGAAATCTCCACCATGGTCCATCCATCTTGTGTGGCCCTACATGGCATGGTTCATAGTTTCATTGAGTTACACAAGGCTGTGATTCATGTGATCATTTTGGCTAGTTTTCAGTGATTCTGTCTGCCCTCTGATGGATGAGGATAAGAGGTGAGGTGAGGTGAAGTTGCTCAGTCGTGTCCGACTCTTTGCGACCCTGTGGAGTGTAACCTACTAGGCTTCTCAGCCCATGGGATTCTCCAGGCAAGAATACTGGAGTGGATTGCCATTTCCTTCTCTCTCTTTTATTTTTTAATTGATTTTTTTAATTAATTTTAATTTTTTTAGTTTGTTTTGCTTACAATACTGTATTCGTTTTGCTACACATCGACATGGATCAGCCACGAGTGTACATGAACTCCCAATCCCGACCCCCACCATTTCCTTCTCCAGAGGATCTTCCCAACCCAGGGATCGAACCCGGGTCTCCCGCATTGGAGGCAGATGCTTTAACCTCTGAGCCACCAGGGAAGAGGATAAGAGGCATGGGCAAATTTCCTGATAGGAGGGACTGGCTGTGGGGAAAACTGTGTCTTGCTCTGATGGGCAGGGCCATGCTCAGTAAATCTTTAATCCGATTTTCTGCTGATAGGTGGGACTATGCTCCCTCTATAGTTTGGTCTGAGATAGCCCAGTCCTGGAGTCTTGTTCTAAGATGGCAGTTAGAAGCATATGCACTCATCTCTTCCTGTGAGTGTCTGAGGCTCTCTTGCAGGGGCATGGGTCAGCAGTGACCTGCTGCAGGAACAGGGGCACTGGCAGCAGCAGTCCTGGGAGGCTCAGCATGTGGCATAAATCCTCTTGGAGGAGGTCGCCATTAGTCAAAAAATATGACACTGAAAGATGAACATCCCAGATCTATAGGTGTCCAATATGCTACTAGAGAAGAGTGGAGTAAAAGCTCAGAAAGAAGAGGCTGAGCCAAAATGGAAACGAGTCCAATTGTGGATATGTCTGGTGGTGAAAGTAAACTGTGATGCTGTAAAGAACAATGCTACTGCTGCTACTAAGTCACCTCAGTCGTGTCCGACTCTGTGCCACCCCACAGACGGTAGCCCATCAGGCTCCCCCATTCCTGGGATTCTCCAGGCCAGAACACTGGGGTGGGTTGCCATTTCCTTCTCCAATGCATGAAAGTGAAAAGTAAAAGTGAAGTCGTTCAGTCGTGTCCAACTCCTAGCGACCCCATGGACTGCAGCCTACCATGCTCCTCTGTTCATGGGATTTTCCAGGCAAGAGTACTAGAGTGGGGTGCCATTGCCTTCTCTAAAGAACAATACTGTATAGGAATCTGGAATCTTAGGCCCATGAATCAAACATGAAACTATTAATTAAGGTAAATTGGAAGTCATCAAACAGGAGATGGCAAGAATGAACATTGACATTTTAGAAATCAGATAAATAAATTGGACAGAAATGGGCAGATTTAATTCAGATGACCATTATATCCATGGTCAAGAATCCCTAGAGTCATAGGCCTAGACTATTAGGCCTAGGAGTAGGCCTCATAGTCAACAAATGAGTCCAAAAACTTGGGTACAGTCCAAGTACTTGAGTATAGTCTCAAAAACAATGGGATGACCTCAATTTGTTTCCAAGGCAAATGATTCAGCATCATAGCAATCCAAGTCTATGCCCCTAACCACTAATGCTGGAGAAACTGGAGCTGACTGAAAGTATGAAGACCAAAAAGACCTTTTAGAACTAACACCAAAAAAGATGTCCTTTTCATCATAGGGGATGGGGATGCAAAAGTAGGAAGTCAAGAGAGACCTGGAATAACAGGCAAGTTTGGCCTTAGAGGACAAAATGAATCAGGGCAAAGGTTAATAGAGTTTTGCCAAGAGAACACACTGGTCCTAGCAAACACCCTCCTCCAACAACATGAGATGACTCTACACATGGACATCACCAGATGGTCAATACTGAAATCAGATTGATTACATTCTTTGCAGCCAAGATGGAGAAGCTCATAGAGTCAGTGAAAATAAGACCTGGAGCTGACTGTGACTCTGGTCAAGAATTCCTTATTCCAAAATTCAAGCCTAAGAGAAGAAAGTACAGAAAATCACTGGTCTGCTCAGGTATAACCTAAATTAAGTTGCTTATACAGTGGAAGTGACAAATAGATTCAAGGGATTAGCTCTGATAGAGTACCTGAAGAACTATGGATGGGATTTGTAACATTGAACAGGAGGTGGTTACCAAAATAATCCCCAAGAAAAAGAAATGCAACAAGGTAAAATGTTTGTCTGAGAAGGCCTTACAAATAACTGAGAAAAGAAGAGAAGCAAAGGCAAAGGAGAAAAGGAAAGCTATACCCAACTGAATGCAGAGTTCTAAAGAATAGCAAGGAAAGATAAGAAAGTCTTCTTAAATTAAACAATCCAAAGATATAGAGGAAAACAACAGAATGGGAAAGACTAGAGATCTCTTCAGGAAACCTAGAGATACCAAGGAAACATTTAATGCAAAAATGGGCACAATAAAGGACAGAAACAGTACAGACTTAACAGAAGCAGAAGATATTAAGAATATGGCAAGAAAACACAGAACTATACAAAAAAGATCTTAATGACTCGGATAACCATGATGGTATGCTCACTAACCTAGAGCCAGACATCCTGGAATGTGAAGTTAAGTGGACCTTAGGAAGCATGACTATGAACAAAAGCTAGTGGCAGTGATGGGCTTCCAGCTAAGGTATTTTACATCCTAAAAGATGATGTTGTTAAAGTGCTGCACTCAATATGCCAACAAATTTGGAAACTCAGCAGTGGCCACAGGACTGGAAAAGGTCAGTTTTCATTCTAATCCCAAAGAAAGGCATTGCCAAAGAATGTTCAAACCACTGCACAATTGTGCTCATTTCATATGCTAGCAAGGTAATGCTCAAAATCCCTCAAGCTAGGTTTCAACAATATGTAAATTGAGGATTTCTAGACGCAAGAGCTGGATTTAGAAAAGGCAGAGGAACTAGTGTTAAACTGCCAACATCCATTGGATCATTAAAAAGCAAGAGCATTCCAGAAAAAAAAAAAATCTGTTTCATTGATCACACTAAAGCCTTTGACTATGTGGATCACAAAATACTATGGAAAATTCTTACAGAGATGGGAATATCAGTGCATCTTACCTGCCTCCTGAAATATCTGTATGCAGGACAAGAGGCAACAGTTAAAATCAGACATGAAACAACAGACTGGTTCAAAATTGGGAAAGAAGTATGTCAAGAATGTATACTGTCACCTTGTTTATTTAATTTATAAGCAAAGTACATTATGCGAAATGCAGGACTGATGAAGTACAAGCTAGCATCAAGATTGCCACAAAAAGTATCAATGCTCTCAGATATGCAGATGATATCATCTTAATGGCAGAAAGCAAAGAGGAAGTAAAGATTCTCTTGATGAAGGTTAAAGAGGAGAGTGAAAAGCTGTATCCAAAAAATGAAGATCATGGCATCCAGTCCCTTCACTTCCTGGCAAATAGATGAGGAAAAAATGGAAACAGTGGCAGATTTTATTTTCCTGGGCCCCAAAATCACTGTGGACAATGACTGTAGGTAGCCATGAAATTAAAAGATGCTTGCTCCTTGGAAGGAAAGCTATGACAAACCTAGACAGTGCATTAAAAGGCAGAGACATTACTTTGCTGACAAATGTCCATCTAGTCAAAGCTATGGTTTTTCCAGTAATCATACACAGATGTGAGAGTTGGATCATAAAGAAGGCTGAGCACTAAAAAATTGATCCTTTTGAACCGTGGTGTTGGAGAAGACTCTTGAGAATCCCTTAGACAGCAAGGCGATCAATCCTGTCAATCCTAAAGGAAATCAACCCTGATTATTCATTGGAAGGACGGATGAGAAGCTGAAGCTCCAGTACTTTGGCCACTGGATACAAAGAGCCAGCTCACTGGAAAAGACCTTGATTTGGTGAAAGATTGAGAGGAGGAGGATAAATCAGTGACAGAGGATGAGATGGGTGAATAGCATCACCGTTCAATGGACATGAGTTTGAGCAAACTCCAGAAGAGAGTGAAGCACAGGGAAGCCTGGTATGCTGCACTCATTGTGTTTTCAGAGTTCAACATGATGGAGTGACTGAACAGCAACAAATAATGAAGGCTCAACAAATAATGAAGAAGCAGATTTTTTGCTAGCAAATTGTACTAGATACTGGTTTGGCCAGAAAGTTCACCTGGTGGCTTTTTCTGTAAGGTGGCACTAAGAAATGAACAAACTTTCTGACCAACTTAATATATAAAGTAGAATTCATGCTAACACTTCTCAATGTCTTTCAATAAATTTAAATGGTAGCAATACTTCCAAATTCATTTAAGAAGCCAATACCCTGATAACACAACCAGATAAGAACCCTATAAGAAAAGAAAACTACAGGCCAACATCCTTGATGAATTTAAATGCAAAAATTCTCAACAAAATTCTTGCAAATCAAATTCAACAGGACATTAATAAATTATACACCATGATCGAGTGGGATTCACCCCTATGTATCATGGATATTTTTACATATACAAATTAATGTAAAAAGACAATACACACAAAATAGAAAGACATCCTATTTTTATGGATCATAAGTTGAATGGATTAGAAAAATCAATTACAAGAAAGAATAACAAAAGTAGAGGCATTGCATTGCCTAATTTATAAATACAAAGCTTTAGTAATCAAAACATGGTACTGGCATAAAAACAGACACATATTTCAACCTAACAGAAGCAAGAGTCCAGAAATAAATCCATATACATATGGTCAACTAATATTTGACAAGGGAGTCGAGAATACTCAATGGAGAAAGTAGTCTTTTAAATAAATGGTGTTTGAAAATTTGGATTTTCACACTCAAATGTCTGACAGTGATTGCCTATTTTTCAGCATTAAAAAAAATTTAACTTGAAATGAATTAAAAACTTAAATGTAAATTCTGAAACCAGAAAACCCTTAGAAGAAAACTGAGGGAAAAAAAGATTCTTGACGCTGGTCTCAGTTATGATGGACACAAAAGCACATGTGAAGAAAAAGCAAAAATAATCAACTGGAATTGCATTTTTTTAAAAAATAAAGCACAACAAAGTAAACCACTAACAAAATAAAGTCAATTTGCAGAATGGGAGAAAATACTTGTAAGCAACATATTTGTTAAAGGGTTAATATCCAAACTATATAAGAAACCCTAAACTAGATATTAAATAAAACAAATAATCTGATTTTAAATTGTATTAGTAATATTAGTAAATGAATTAATAAACTGGAAATATTTATCTAAATTGATAACTGTAAAATAAGGTATTTGGTTAATTTCCCTCATTCTTTGCTACTCTAAAGACTTTTTAAACCCAAATCAATTCTGATTATTCATTTGAAGGACTGATGCTGCAGGTGAAGCTCCAATAATCGGCCACTTGATGTGAACAGCTCACTCGCTGGAAAAGACCTTGATGCTGGGAAAGATTGAGAGCAAGAGAAGGGCAACAGAGGATGAGATGGTTGGACGGCATCACTGACTTAATGGACGTGATTCTGAGGAAACTCAGGGAGATAGTGAAGACAGGGAAGCCTCGCATGCTGTAGTCTATGGGGTCACAAAGAGTTGAACAGGACTTGGTGACTGAACAACGAACTCTGCCTTGATCTGTTCTGATAGCAATCATGAACTGAAGTCACATGCAGTCTTTTAAATTTACAATTTGAAGGCTATATAGAAATGGATAACATTTCTCAAGGGTAAAAGTATTTTTTACATTTAAATTGGGAAAAAAAGGCATGTCTTAAATGATGGTTTCTACACACGAATCAGTACAAGGATGAGAAAGAAAAGCATGACATCTATTTAAACCTTGATATTTCAGAATCTGTACCCTATGATGACTAATGAGGATACTTTTCTTTCATAGTTTCCTTTTTTCTTGTATTTTTAAAACTAGTTCTTGATATTGCCAAACTATCTTTTGAAGGATATGCAAATAATTTTTGATACAAGAAATAAAGTGAAATGCTGCAAATGTCCACATATGTCAAGAGAAACTGTAGGTCTCTTTATTTTCCAAAATTGCATTTTATTCTTTCCCATATTTCCAGAACTGTACACATTATTCATTTTTTGTGCAATTATGAAAACAATCAAATGTCCTTGTTGGAAACAAAACAAGAGATTAAACTTTGGCCCTGCTTCCTGGGATCTTGAAGACACGTATGATAAAAGTCCAGAACAGAATGAGAAGTGAGATAAATGGATATGGCCAAATAGCACTCTCAAACCCTCTTTGTTGATGTCGTTATATTTAGTGAGAAGTCTGTAACTTCATTTTTTGGTCTTCTCATAGGCCAGAGATGTCAGATGGATTTATAAGTACACTCTGATAGACACAGGATGAATTATTTATTGGCTGTTTCCTCATTTGTGACAACTCAAACACTATACTGCTAGGTTTTCTCCCTAAATATTTTTTTCTTCCACAGTGATTTCATTTCAAAATATTATTTTTCTTGTCCAATACTGACCTAAAACAATCATAATCTACTAATTGTTACAATTTATAAATGGACAACACAAACTATTCTTGTATTTAAAAATTGTTACATATCTATATGAATTTTTGAATTCAAAGTGATAAAAATAATTTGTACATGCTACCATTACAAACACAGTGATACATATGAAGGTAAATTATAATAACATAACCATAGGATTTATTTGTTTTTTAATGAGGTTAGTTACTCAAACAATACAGCAATTAACAATGATGTCATTGATAAAATGTTTCATCTCATAAATTTTTTCCCATTTTATTAAATCTATGATTCTTCATTACAAAATTCAACACTTCACAGGGTATATACTGGTTTTGGATAGGCAACCAGAATAAACAGGGTGATTCTGGAAATTGATCTTGCATAATGACACATAAACATTATTTTATTTTAAACAAAATCTGAGTATTTTATGGCAAAGAATACACATTTATCAGGAGTTTAACAACTGAACATGAGAGAATATAAAGTTAGCAAAATTTTAGAAGATTAAAAACCATATTTAAAGACAGCTGCATGTGCATTAGGTAATTAATAGTGAGATTCTGTAGACTGTCTCTTGGAAGTCAAGGTTTTGGTTAGGATACTATTTTGCCATTTAAGGAAAACGTTGTGAACCACTTCTCTAGGGTTTCTTATGTCCTTATCATGGGGAAAAAAAATATGTCCAGCTACTTTCTTGGCTTATGTACACTGACTCCTACACCATCTGTTTCCCAGGCGTACAGTGAAGTACACAGATAATAAACCTATGTTCATTATTGGAGAGTCAGATACAAGAGCAGCGAGAACACCAGCCTGCCTCTCAGAAGGTAAAGTCCAGTAAAGAGGTCACCAAGTAAATGTACAACCATAAAATAATCAGTCTAATAGAAACAGAGCCACAGTTCCGTGGGAAAATGATAGAACAATGGGTTATCTGAGGACTCAAACAGCTTTACAAGGAAGGCTGTGGAACTTGAAAGAACGAAGCAAGAGCAGCTCCTTTTCAGTTAAATATGCATAAGCTGGTCAGGTATAAGGGAAGGTTATAAGGAGGATAGATGGAGTGAGGGCTGCTTCTTGGAGTGTAATTGTCATGTTTTTGAGAGACTAGCATGGGCGAAGGGAAAAGCTTGAAAACAAAAGACCTGTGTATGCATTGTGGATGGGAACAGGGCTGTGTGATTTTGTGAGAGATCAAATTTTTATTCTGCATACTTTAAAATTATTCCACTGAAAGTGAGGAGTTAGTAAAGAATTTTGAGAAAGGATGTACACATAAATACTAAGAACTGCTTATTTACTAGGCAATTACCTACTTAATTTGATTTTTGCATCTCTGGAAACTTTTCATTCTGAAGTAGAACCATAGTTTATCTATTTTGTCCTCAGGGAAAATAAAAATATGCATTCTGGAAGAATGTCGTATACCAACAAAGTATAATAAGTATAACAGCTACCACTGGATAGCTGAACAAGAACCATCTGTCCTTTCCATCTTCTTAAAGGAACTTGAATATTTTAAAGTTCTTTCTTTCTCTGCACAGACCTGGACTCTGGGGAAGCAGGACACATTTTCAGATACATAGCATAAACATAATCTGTTTAAGCCAATAGGAATTTAGACTGGGGCATGTGACATGTTTGATCAATGAAATGTGAAGGAATATTTGTGGGCAGTAGGCAGTCAGGTGGGACTTATTAAATAGCTTCCTTAACCTCAAAAGACAAAGAAAGTGAAGTCTCTTTTCTTCTATTGGGTATCTTGTATCTGGGTGGGAAACCTGAGATTATGGTAAGCATCTTTCAACACTGAGGGAAGCTTGGCAAGGACAAGGCTATGAAAAGGCACAGAGTACAAAACTGGGGGAAAAAAAAATAGGCCCTTGATGGTGTCAGTGAGTCACTAAATTAATCATCCATGGAACTATACAACTGCTCAACTTCTTGTAATGTGTAATGATAAACCTTTTTAGAGTTTAAGCAAGTTAGTTTCCTATTACTTGTGACCCAAAGTATACCAGCTAATACAGAAAGAATAATAAAATGTAAAGGGATTCAAAATTCATAGTGCAATCTTCCTTGTTTTGTATTTGAACAAAAGGAAGATCTGAGAAAATGAATGACTTGGTAAGGTCACACATAATTATAGGCAAAGTCAGGATTCTTAAGTGTCACAAATACTCTGCTAACTCACCTTTGGCATATTTTAATTTGATCTCAAAAGTAACTCTCATACTCTTGTATAAAGTCATCTAGCAGTGTATAGTGTGTGATTGAGTGCTTAGGAAATGCTGATGAATACCTGACTGAGAGTATGGATTCTTGTTTTTAGTTTTGCCTGTTAGTTTGACATTAGTCATCCAATGATGACAATGAAAATAATATATGCTACTTACATACAACCAATTCAGTCATACCTCTAGTGATCTACAGCTGTTTCTACTTGCTTTGGCCTCTCTACAACATTATGTACACTTTCTTTACCATCATCAGATTCTGTGTTCTTTATGCACTAATTATAACTTACAGTGAGGCAATTCTTAACTTTCCTCTGACAGTAAGCTAAAGTTTGATGGAGTAACAAGGAGATATACAGCATAGAGAACTTCATAGGTGATGACCCCTTTATATCTGGAGGATAACCTTAGACCCTTCCATAATCTCTCAGGAACTGTACATTTCCTGCAGGCTCTGTTCATTGTCTATTAGTTTTCCTAGCACAATGCCTATTCCATAGAGATGCTCAATGTGTTTCCTTGGATTAATGAAGGTATGGGTAGTAGAAAATGGCTATCTACAACAGAGATAAGCAAATGAGAGAAAAGGCATAAACATTGGGGAAAGCTACTTAAGGAAATGAATAAATCCTCTTTCTTAATTTTTCCTCTGCCTTGCCTTCATCAGAACAAACAAACAAATCTTTATCTTATGAAAAGTCACATAATTCCCTAGTAATTTTTGGAAAATGCTACTATAATAAAATTGAAACCATTAATGACATAATAATTGCTATAGAAAAGAAAAAAATTGTATTTAAAGGAAGAAAGTGGCTCACAAAGTAAAGGTTGCTTTTAAAATCACATTTGAGTTTCAAGTACAAAAAAAGACAGTCACCAAAGACTGGTATCAAGAGATAACAGTGGCAGTTTATTAATAATCTGTCATGTAAAGCTGACATATTAGAAGCTGAATTCTGCTCAGCTTTACAATGAAATCCCATCCATTTTATTACTGCCAGAATTAAATATGTTCTGCTGAAAGTCTTAAATATCTTTTAAAGTTCTTTTTTTTTTTCAATGCATTTGACTATTTTTGCTACCACCTCATTATCAACAAATCAACAAAAGTCTAATCTTGATTGCCATGATATATCAAACAGAGTGCAAGATAGCATATACTTTCTTCATAGAGGTTGATAAGTTTGCCTTTAGACAAATGGAAAAGCCTTAGCAACTAAAACTTGTTCCTAACATGCTGGGAACAGAAAGAAGGCTAGATGTAGTGAGGAAATAATATAGAGTAAGTAATGTTAGTCTCCAAGCCAGGTTTCAGCAATACATGAACTGTGAACTTCCAGATGTTCAAGCTGGTTTAGAAAAGGCATAGGAACCAGAGATCAAATTGCCAACATCCGCTGGATCACTGAAAAACCAAGAGAGTTCCAGAAAAACATCTATTTCTGCTTTGTTGACTATGCCAAAGCCTTTGACTGTGTGGATCACAATAAACTGTGGAAAAGTCTGAAAGAGATGGGAATACAAGACAACCTGACCTGCCTCTTGAGAAACCTGTATGCAGGTCAGGAAGCAACAGTTAGAACTGGACATGGAACAACAGACTGGTTCCAAATAGGAAAAGGAGTACATCAAGGCTGTATATTGTCACCCTGCTTATTTAACTTATATGCAGAGTACATCATGAGAAACGCTGGGCTGGAAGAAGCACAAGCTGGAATCAAGATTGCCGAGAGAAATATCAATCACCTCAGATATGCAGATGACACCACCCTTATGGCAGAAAGTAAAGAGGAACTAAAAAGCCTCTTGATGACAGTGAAAGAGGAGAGTGAAAAAGTTGGCTTAAAGCTCAACATTCAGAAAACAAAGATCATGGCATCTGGTCCCATCACTTCATGGGAAATAGATGGGGAAACAGTGGAAACAGTGTCAGACTTGATTTCTTGTGCTCCAAAATCACTGCAGATGGTGACTGCAGCTATGAGATTAAAAGACGCTTACTCCTTGCAAGAAAAGTTATGACCAACCTAGATAGCATATTCAAAAGCATAGACATGACTTTGCCAACAAAGGTCCATCTAGTCAAGGCTATGGTTTTTCCAGTGGTCATGTATGGATGTGAGAGTTGGACTGTGAAGAAAGCTGAGTGCTGAAGAATTGATGCTGTTAAACTGTGGTGTTGGAGAAGACTCTTGAGAGTCCCTTGGGCTGCAAGGAGATCTAACCAGTCCATTCTAAAGGAGATCAGTCCTGGGTGTTCATTGGAAGGACTGATGTTGAAGCTGAAACTCCAGTACTTTGGCCACCTCATGTGAAGAGTTGACTCATTGGAAGACTCTGATGCTGGGAGGGATTGGAGGCAGGAGGAGAAGGGGATGCAGAGGATGAGATGGCTGGATGGCATCTCATGACTCGATGGACATGAGTTTGGTTGAACTCGGGAGATGGTGATGGACAGGGAGGTCTGGTGTGCTCTGATTCATGGGGTCGCAAAGAATTGCGCACGACTGAGCGACTGAATTGAACTGAACTGAACTGAAGTATTAAAACATAATACAGAGCAAGTAAACCCAGAGGATTCAGGTATGGATAATTTATTTAATCAAAATTATGTGTGAGCTAGCCAGGTAGGAACAATCTACTCAAAGGTGTAAAAAGCTGATATTCCATACATATTCAAATTAAAATATTTCAGTTCAGTTCAGTTAAGTTGCTCAGTCATGTCCAACTCTTTGCAACCCAATTAATTGCAGCATGCCAGGCCTCCCTGTCCATCACCAACTCCCGGAGTTCACCCAAACTCACGTCCATCAAGTCGGTGATGCCATGCAGCCATCTCATCCTCTCTCATCCCCTTTTCTCCTGCCCCCAATCCTTCCCCACATCAGAGTCTTTTCCAGTGAGTCAACTCTTCACATGATGTGGCCAAAGTATTGGAATTTCAGCCTCAGCATCAGTCCTTCCAATCAATACCCAGGACTGGTCTCCTTTAGGATGGACTGGTTGGATCTCCTTGCAGTCCAAGGGACTTG
This sequence comes from Aepyceros melampus, assembly GCA_006408695.1. Lineage (NCBI taxonomy): Eukaryota > Metazoa > Chordata > Mammalia > Artiodactyla > Bovidae > Aepyceros > Aepyceros melampus. Next base: position 775,630 of record SJXQ01002142.1, on the reverse strand, counting down.
CAAGAGTCTTCTACAACACCACAGTTCAAAAGCATCAATTCTTTGGTGCTCAGCCTTCTCCACAGTCCAACTCTCACATCCATACATGACCACTGGAAAAACCATAGCCTTGACTAGATGGACCTTTGTTGGCAAAGTCATATCTCTGCTTTTTAATATGCTATCTAGGTTGGTCATAACTTTCCTTCCAAAGAGTAAAATATTTAGATGAGGCCTTTTATAAGTAAACATCATTGAATGAGTTTTTCATAAATATTAATTGAAAATGCCTATTGAAGTTGAACTCTATTTTCTCTATGTATTGTCCACCTTGGTAATGCAGGATTATGTCATCACCAATTATTGAACATATTCTTACATGAACCTATTTAGCCTTAGACTTCCAAAATGCTATGTTGACAGGCAGTATTTGGAGGAAAATGGGCTAAAAAGCATATGAACTATTCAAACAATTTTGAAACATTTTAAGGCTTGGTATAGAATTAAATAATAAGCAGAATTCAGAGAGTTTGATTAAGGATTTGGCATGGCAATTAACAAAAAAATATACACTACTTTGTATTTTGTGCTGAGTTAGAATGATAGTTTTCATCCATCAGATAGTTAAAAGTATGTATTCTTATTACTTAATCCTAGGGTTTCCCTGGTGGCTGAGCAGTAACGAATCCTCCTGTAATATAGAAGACATGGGTTAAATCTGTCTACACATTTGCACTTACCAATTGCATTGCCAGTGACTGAACAACAAGAGAATTTGCCATCTGCCTCTATGGAGATGAACCCACTGCTGCCACAGCTGACGACTTTCAACATCCCCTGAGAGAGTTCAAGGTGGAGTGAACTCCCACCCTGAGTGAACTCAAAAGCATCAATTCTTTGGCGCTCAGCTTTCTTCACAGTCCAACTTTCACATCCATATATGACTACTGGAAAAATAATAGATTTGACTAGATGGACCTTTGGTGGAAAAGTAATGTCTCTGGTTTTTAATGTGCTATCTAGGTTGGTCATAAGTTTCCTTCCAAGGAGTAAGCATCTTTTAATTTCATAGCTGCAGTCACCATCTGCAGTGATTTTGGAGCCCACCAAAACAAAGTCTGACACTGTTTCCACTGTTTCCCCATCTATTTCCCATGAAGTGATGGGACCAGATGCCATGATCTTTGTTTTCTGAATGTTGAGCTTTAAGCCAACTTTTTCACTCTCCTCTTTCACTTTCATCAAGAGGCTTTTTAGCTCCTCTTCACTTTCTGCCATAAGGGTGGTGTCATCTGCATATCTGAGGCTTTCCACAGTTTATTGTGATCCACACAGTCAAAGGCCTTGGCATAGTCAATAAGCAGAAATAGATGTTTTTCTGAAACTCTCTTGCTTTTCCCATGATCCAGCAATGTTGACAATTTGATCTCTCGTTCCTCTGCCTTTTCTAAAACCAGCTTGAACATCTGGAAGCCCACGGTTCACGTATTGCTGAAACCTGGCTTGGAGAATTTTGAGCATTACTTTACCAGCTTGTGAGATGAGTGCAACTGTGCGGTAGTTTGAGAATTCATTGGCATTGCCTTTCTTTGGGATTGGAATGAAAACTGACCTATTACAGTCCTGTGGCCACTGCTAGGTTTTCCAAATTTGGAGACATACTGAGAGCAGCACTTTCATAGCATCATCTTTCAGGATTTGAAACAGCTCAACTGGAATTCCATCACCTCCACTAGCTTTGTTCATAGTGATGCTTTCTAAGTACCACTTGATTTCACATTCCAGGATGTCTGGCTCTAGGTGAGTGACCACACCGTCGTGATTATCTTGGTTGTGAAGATGACCGGATCCTCATAACTAGGAGAAACATTTCTAAAATGAGTGCTTAATGGAATTGAACTCTACCTTTTCCAAAACCTTATATATTGACCTTCCTCTTTGGAGCAGTTTCTCAGAGCTATATGAGGTGCTGCCTCCCAGGCTGCAGTCCTTATTTTGCCCTAAACAAAAGTTTAACTCACAACTATCAAGTTGTGCATCTTTCTTAGCCAAAAGATCCCTGGGTAGCAATATGCCAGCAAATTTGGAAAACTCAGCAGTAGCTACAGGACTAGAAATGGTTAGTTTTCATCCCAATCTCAAAGAAAGGCAATGCCAAAGAATGCTCAAACTACCACACAATTGCACTCTTCTCACATGCTAGCAAAGTAATGCTAGCTTAAAATGCTACCTTAGGCTCAAAATTCTCCAAACCAGGCTTTAACAGTATATGAACCATGAACTTCCAGTTATTCAAGCTGGATTTAGAGAAGACAGAGGAACCAGAGATCAAATTGCCAACATCTGTTGGATCATCGAAAAAGCAAGAGAGTTCCCAGAAAAACATCTACTTCTGCTTTATTGACTATGCCAAAGCCTTTGACTCTGTGTCTCCAATAAACTGTGGAAAATTCTGAAAGAGATGGGAGTACCAGACTACCTGACCTGCCTCTTGAGAAACCTATATGCAGGTCAGGAAGCAACAGTTAGAACTGGACATGGACCAACAGACATGCTCCAAATCAGGAAAGGAGTATGTCAAGGCTGTATATTGTCACCCTGCTTATTTAATTGATATGCAGAGTCCATCATGAGAAACGCTGGTCTGGATGAAGCACAAGCAGCAATCAAAATTGTCAGGTAAAATATCAATAGCCTCAGATATGCAGATGACACCACCTTTATGGCAGAAAGTGACAAAGAACTAATGAGCCTCTTGATGAGAATGAAAGAGGAGAGTGGAAAAGTTTGCTTAAAATTCAACATTCGTAAAACCAGGATCATGGCATCTGGTCCCATCACTTCATGGGAAATAGATGGGGAAACAGTGGAAACAGTGACAGACTTTATTTCTTGGGCTCCAAAATCACTGTAGATGGTGACTGCAGCCATGAAATTAAAAGATGCTTATTCCTTGGAAAAAAAGTTATGACCAACCTCGATAGCATATTAAAAAGCAGAGACAGTTTGCCAACAATGTTCTGTCTAGTCAAAGCAATGGCTTTTTTAGTAGTCATGTATGGATGTGAGAGTTGGACTAGAAAGAAAGTTGAGCACTGAAGAATTGACGATTTTGAACTGTGGTGTTGGAGAAGCCTCTTGAGAGTCTCTTAGACTGCAAGGAGTTCAAATCAGTCCATCCTAAAGGAAGTCAGTCCTGAATATTCATTGGAAGGACCGCTGTTGAAGCTGAAACTCCAATACTTTGGCCATCTGATGTGAAGAACTGACTCATTGGAAAAGATCCTGATCCTGGGAAAGAGAATGAGATGGTTGGATGGCATCACTGACTCAATGGACATGAGTTTGAGTAAACTCCAGGAGTTAGTGATGGACAGGAAGGCCTGGCATGCTGCACTCTATAGGGTCGCAAAGAGTCGGTCATGACTGAGCAACTGAACTGACTGACTGACCCTGGGTAGAGAGGATCCCCTGGAGAAGGAAATGGCAACCCACTCCAGTATTCTTGCCTGGGAAATCGTATGAGAATCAGACATGACTTAGTGACTAAACAACAAAAAGGGCTATGAATATCAATTTACTTTTCTTTGTTTTGTGATTAAAATTTGTTTTAAATAGACCTGAAGGGTTTTTTCTTCTTTTCCTTTCTCTTTTTTTTTTTTAATTTCACAATTAAAACTTAAATCCTCTTTAGAGACTTCACACTTGAATTCCTCTCATCAAGTGGACAATTCATTAGTACCTACTAGCATATAAGAGTCTAGGAGGAGAGAAAAGGAGAAAAGGGATTCCAGAATGTAAGTATTTGACTTTTGGATCACAGCCATTCTGACTGGTGTGAAATGGTACCTCATTGTGGTTTTGATTTGCATTTCTCTGATAATATGCCTTTGTTTTCTAACTCCAGTAAAGGCCCTCCATTTGCCTGGCCAGGCACTAATGGGACTGGATTCCTCAGTCATGCTGGCTTGCTGCAAATGGAACCTACTGGATATGTGGCTCTTACCTATGGGCATGGCTTCCCCCTAGCTGGATATTGAGATGTACCCTAGGACTATCTTTTACTCATGGATTCATATTTTTCAGAGATTTCAGAAAAGCTTGCTAATTTCCACACCTTACAACTCATTTCACAAGGTTTGTATTTCACTGGTATGATTATTTGGCTATAATGTTCATTCCCTCTCTAGGATATACAGACATTATGCTACGAGTGGATGCTCTGACTAACTTTACTCAAAAGACTTACAAAATTCTCAAAAAGCTACTTCAGACCTTAATGCTGAGCAAATACAACTTAGAAAGGTGGTTTTACAAAACAGATTGGTCTTAGTCTAATAGCCACATAAGGAAGAACTTGTGCTATTATTCATGCCAAATGTTGCACACATATATAAGATATGAGCATTAATGTTACTCACTTCACTAAGCACATTGACATGATGGTTCAAGCTATGGACACTCCTGAAGCCTCAATCACTTCACTTAGGGAGATATTAACTAGTTTCCATTGGAGGAAACTCACTTAATTGTAATAATTATGATTGTTCTGTTTTTTCTGTTTGCTCCCTGCATCTGTAACTGTGTAGCTGTTTTTTTTCTTTCTAGCAGCATGAAACCTTTTAAGTTACACATGGTTGTCAAAATTCCTATGAGTGCCACAGCTTCCTCCAACTAATACTTGGGTCTCTGAATCAGAGACCCTCAATATGAGGGTTAGGAGAATATGTTGCCTAACCAATTTGGGGATGACACCCCTTGTCAGACAGGAAGCAGTAATGGAATGAGAATGCTGCCCCTTTCCCTAGGCAACATAATTCTCCTAAAAAAGGGGAGGGGAGAATGAAAGGGTAATAGGCAGGAAAGCCAGAGGACCCCAAGTAGCAGGAGGAAATCAACTGCAAATGGTAGACCCTTTTTCCTTCTCTACAGAAAATTAAAATAGGCTGTTTTAATTTTATGTTGGGGACAGCTGGTTCTGCCTTGGCTATGCAATGCATTTTTCTTACAGAAATGTTTTTTCTTAAGCTGTGTTAATGAAACTATGTATTTGCTTTCAGAATATGCCTTTCTTCAAAATGGTTCCACCTAAGACTAACATTATTTTTTTTCTTTTCTCAAACCTTGGGCTGATAATCACTCAACAAATCCATATTCTTGTCAATTGTATGGGTGGGGGATGACACACCTTGTGCCCTCCTATCATAAAAGTGCATATTATGGGAGAGGGGATTGGTGAAACTCCCTCAGCCTTGAAGTGTGCCTCTTCTCTGATTAGTAGCTTTCTAAGAGATATAAAATACCTTGCTAACAACTAGCAAGGGTACACTCTTTCTGTCCTCTTCTGATGTCTATGTCAGAACCTTTCCCTATCTCTATTATACTTTAATAAAACTTTGCTACATAAAAAGCTCCAAGTAGTCAAGTCTTGTCTCTGACCTTGGTTTGAAATCCTCTCCACGAGAGGTTATGAATCCCACCATAACACACAGCTTGCAGCAGCAATATTTCAGAATTAATAGCCCCTGCTCCTTTAAATTTTCAATGATAGCTTTTAACCCTTTCTTAACCTTAGGTTTTAGAGGATACTGATTTGACATGGAAATACATGCAGGTCTTCCAGCCTGACAGCAACAGGAATAGCATTTTGTGCTCGACCTAGCTTTTCCATCAGCCCACACTCTAATATTTACATTTTATTCAATTAATGGGAGAGAAATAGAGGTCTCCATATTCATGAAAACAGAGGCATTGGCCTTGCTCAATATATCCCTCCCCAAAAGGGGTGAGGGAGATTCTGGCACAATCAGAAACTCATGTGAAAACAGCACGGAGTCCCAGTTGCAGCTTGAGAACAATTGAAATAATAAGGTTCGGATTGTCCAGACAGTCCCATTACAGTAGTGGATCAGGGGCTTCAGTAAGTACAAAATAAGTTGCCGTGATGTCCAAATGGAAATCAACTGATTGTACCCCCATAGTTATTAATACCCAGAGTTCTTCAGGTATAATTGGAACAGTAGCTTGTGTGGAGTAACCTGGGAAGCTTCAGTCCTGATTGTCTTGAGAGTTCGACTCTGGTGCCTAACCCTCTAGGGGTAGTCTCTCCTCTAATGTGGTCCTTTTCAGTCTGGATACGGACCCAGGGCCTGCTTAGAAGCCTGATGGAAATCCCACTTGAGATGCCCCTCCATTCCACAGTAATAACAAATCCATCCCTTCCCACCTGGGTTTCTCTGGGCACTTTTCTCAGGCTGCCTCAGAATGGTACTGACAGCCATTATTAGTGCTTCAGTCTGTTCCTTTGTCTTTCTTTCCTCTCCTTATATTCCCTGCCATAATAAACTGTCTGAACCAGATGCAACAAATTATCTAAAGACTGATTTGGTACATATGCCAGTCTTAGAAGCTTACAGTGGATATCTGGAGCCACTTGAGTGAGAGATCTATCCTTTAATATCACTCTTCTCTCTTCTCTTTCGGGGCCAATCTCAGTGACTCTGTGAAGGGCTCCCCGCAGTCTATCTAGGAACATGCTATCAGGTGCTTCCTTCTCTTCCTGTTCTATGTTGCCAGTCTGATAGTTTAATGTCTTAGCATGTGCTTGCCTGAATTCTTCAAAAATGCATCTGACAAAATGACTCTGATCCCATCTTCCTTTAGCTGTGTTATACTCCCAGTCTGGTTTTATAGTTGGGACTGCCTGATTCCCACTAGGGAAGGTGGCTCTCTCTGTCCTCCCTCTTTTCTACTTATTCATTGACACATTGTTCATCTCCACAGGCAATAGCTTTCTCCAAAACTTGAGTCTTTAAATCAGAAGTCAGCATCTGACTGAGCATACACATCACACCTTCCAAGTAAGATCAGAAAGTAACACTCTTAAAGGCTCTAACATATGTGTGCATCAAACTTTCTCCCAGATATTCCTTGATTCTTTGTATTTCTTGGTAATAAAGGACTTACTAATATTCTAGATTGATTTTTTCCAGGTGGGTGCTTCTTAGAGAGGCAATATTTTATGTGGCTCTTCCTCAGTCTCTCTGACTTCCCTTTGCATATAAACCCAGGGATAGATTGGAGAAATCTGTTTTTCCTTATCTCTTTGTCACCTGTCCCCCATCTCATCCTGTATTTCACCTTTAGTTTTAGCTGTCTATGCATCCCTTACTTCAATTATCTGAGTTTCAATTGAAAGCAGAGTAGTCTTAAGTTGTATTGAGACAGGAGTTTGCACCTCTACTGAGACTGGAGCAGTAGAATTTCTGTTTCAGTTTCTACTGAGGAGACTCACCCAGCCCTCCCCTGAGGAGTGCTCTGACTTTCAGTTTGCTCAGGGGGAAGCCCCATATATAGAGGAATAGTAGGAGGACAGGAGGGTTCTGAAAGTTTCACACCCAAATCTATGCCCTTAGTGCTTAAGTCTGGCATGTATCACAGAGAGGAAAAAAGGCAACACATATACTACTTCTACCCATTTCCCTTGTTTTCTATAGAACCAGTCTAATTGTAAGATAGTATTATAATTAAGAGACCCTCCAACAGGCCATTGTTCTTCATTCTCCAATGGATACAGTGGCCATGTAGTATCACATAGGAAGATCAGATGTGTCTTCTTTAAGCTCTGGGGATCAAGTCTTTTCCTTTTTTTCAGGATGTGGGTCAAAGGAGTGAGGCTGGAATTGTTGGCTACCATCTGTAAGAGAGAAAAAAAAGCAGCATCCAGTGCCATTTTCTACCGAGGTGTTCCTCCCTGCTCTAAATGGGGGTGGAGACAGGTTTTCCACCTAAGCTTCCTTCTGTGGCCATAGTTAACCTGTTTTTTACCAATGCAGGTGTCCCACTACCATCCCTCCTTGTTCTACCACCAAGGCAGGGTGTAGATGCACCAGGGTAGACCTTGTGGCATCCCAAATTGATGTCCAGTTCTTCACCATTAACCCTTTGTCTGATCTTCCTCCTCTGGTGCCACTTGGAGTGTAACGGTGTAGTCTTCCAGAATGCCTCTTTAGCTAAGACCTCCAGGGTAAACATCCATCTCCTGCATGCCTGTGCACAATCCTGAGGATATTTCTGACCAGAATAAGATCAATAAATTATAAAAGGACAAACATAAAGCCAAAGTTGTCCCTTTTGAGTGTCACCACACCAGTATACATGATAGCAAAAGAGGTGTTGAAGGACCAGCCAGTGAGAAAATAAATGATTTTTTGTCTCTGACCTGTTAGAGCCAATCCTGCCAAGGTCACCAGAGAGCCCCTTCTGGTCCACTAAGGGCTAGTATTACCAAAGGAAGAAGTCCATTGCACTTCTAATCTGACCAGATCCCGGAATTCCTGATCTGTGTCCTCAAAAACCTCATGGTTACCAACAGTGCTCCTATCCACATACATCAGAGGCACAGCCATGATAAAGATTCACTTTCAGGTCGCTAGCCCCTGAGTCAGGCAGCTAAGACAGCATCTTTTAGCCTGAGAGACAGAGTTCCTGGAGTTAGAGTTCCACCTAGGTATTAAACATGCTCTTGTCTGCAATGCATGATCAAACAACCAACAGCATGGGCTGCAAGTCCCTTGAAAGTCTGTAATCTGCCAGATTTGGTTATTAGTTCAAATTCCTCAGACAACTTTGAAATGGTCAAAGAGACTAGGAAAAGGTGATGGAGAAGGAAGGTTTTATCCACACGCTTTGCCCATTTCTGGCTGCTTTCCTCTCAGGGACTTTGGTTGCATCTTGACATTGGCAGGCCTGTATAAACCCCCAACAAGGCTCCCCTTAGGACTGCCTTCAGTCATTATGAAGCACCTTGAAACTGCAGAGGAGGGCTGTACTCTCGTTTCATGCACAATTCCACATCTCTTTCATGCTGTTTTCACATATACAGGTACACTATAGAGTTAGTGAAGTGCAGCAAAAATGTGTTTACTAGGAGAGCAAAAAAATGGAGCTCCAAGCATCCTTACCTTTTCTTGGAGATCCTGGACAAGACCCCAAGAAGAAAGGTTGCTGCTATAAACCATGAATTATGCCAAGATTCATGACCTCCAGAGGAGAGGATTTCAATCCAGTGTCAGAGATGAGGCTTGCTACTTGGAGCTTTTTAGTATATCAAGGTTTTATTAAAATGTGATAGAGATAGGGAAAGCTTTTGACATAGACATCAGAAGGGGATAGAAAGAGTACCCACTTGCTAGTTTTAACAAGGGATTTTATGTCTGTTTGAGAGCTGCTCTTTCATGCAAATATGGGCTCTATACAGAAAAGAAATGGTAAGGACCTAACAGAAGCAGAAGATATTAAGAAGAGGTGGCAAGAATACACAGAAGAACAGTACAAAAAAGATCTTCATGACCAAGATAATCACGATGATGTGATCACTCAACTAGAGCCAGATATCCTGGAATGTTAAGTCAAGTGGGCCTTAGAAAGCATCACTACAAACAAAGCTAGTGGAGGTGATGGAATTCCAGTAGAGCTATTTCAAATCCTGAAAGATGATGCTGTGAAAGTGCTGCACTCAAGATGCCAGAAGATTTGGAAAACTCAGCAGTGGCCACAGGACTGGAAAAGGTCACTTTTCATTCCAATCTCAAAGAAAGGCAATGCCAAAGAATGCTCAAACTAGTGCACAATTGTACTCATCTCACACACTAGGAAAGTAATGCTCAAAATTCTCCAAGCCAGGCTTCAGCAATACGTGAACAATGAACTTCCAGATGTTAAAGTTGGATCTAGAAAAGGCAGAGGAACCAGAGGTCAAATTGCCAACATTTGCTGGATCATGGTAAAAGCAAGAGAGTTCCAGAAAAACATGAACTTCTGCTTTGTTGACTATGCCAAAGCCTCTGAATGTGGATCACAATAAACTGTGGAAAATTCTGAAAGAGATGGGGAATACCACCAGACCACCTGACCTGCCTCTTGAGAAACCTATATGCGGTCAGGAAGCAACAGTTAGAACTGCACATGGNACTTCTGCTTTGTTGACTATGCCAAAGCCTCTGAATGTGGATCACAATAAACTGTGGAAAATTCTGAAAGAGATGGGGAATACCACCAGACCACCTGACCTGCCTCTTGAGAAACCTATATGCAGGTCAGGAAGCAACAGTTAGAACTGCACATGGAACAACAGACTGGTTCCAAATAGGAAAAGGAGTATGTTAAGGTTGTATATTGTCACTCTGCTTATTTAACTTCTATGCAGAGTACATCATGAGAAACGCTGGGCTGGAAGAAGCACAAGCTGGAATCAAGATTACCTGGAGAAATATCAATAACCTCAGATATGCAGATGACACCACCCTTATGGCAGAAAGTAAAGAGGAACTAAAGAGCCTCTTGATGAAAGTGAAAAAGGAGAGTGAAGAAGTTGGCTTAAAGCTCAACATTCAGAAAACAAAGATCATGGCATCTGACCCCATTACTTCATGGGAAACAGATGTGGAAACAGTGTCAGACTTTATTTTGGGGGGCTCCAAAATCACTGCAGATGGTGATTGCAGCCATGAAATTAAAAGATGCTTCCTCCTTGGAAGAAAAGTTATGACCAACCTAGATAGCATATTCAAAAGCAGAGACATTACTTTGCCAACAATGGTCCATTTAGTCAAGGCTTTGGTTTTTCCAGTAGTCATGTATGGATGTGAGAGTTGGACTATGAAGAAAGCTGGTCGCTGAAGAATTGATGCTTTTGAACTGTGTTGTTGGAGAAGATGCTTGAGAGTCCCTTGGACTGCCAGGAGATCCAACCAGTCCATTCTAAAGGAGATCAACCCTGGGATTTCTTTGGAAGGAATGATACTAAAGCTGAAACTCCAGTACTTAGGCCACCTCATGCGAACAATTGACTCACTGGAAAAGACTCTGATTCTGAGAGGGATTGGCGGCAAGAGAAGGGGATGACAGAGTATGAGATGGCAGGATGACATCACCGACTCAATGGATGTGAGTTTGAGTGAACTCCGGGAGTTGGTGATGGACAGGGAGGCCTGGCGTGCTGCTTTTCATGGGGTCGCAAAGAGTCAGACACAGATGAGCGACTGAACTGAACTGAGCTGAGTCAGATAAAAGAGACATCTCAAGGCTGGGGGCATTTCACTAGGTCCCTCTCCCACAATAGGCAATTCTGAGATAGCATGGCACAGGGTGTCAACCACAGCCATAAAACAACTGACATGAATACTAGTTTGTTGAGCCATTATCAGCCGAAGCTTTGAGAAAAGTAAAAAGATTAGTCAGGCTAAGGCTTTCCTAGTGGCTCAGATGGTAAAGTGTCTGTCTATAATGTGGGAGACCCATGTTCAATCCCTGGATCAGGAAGATCCTCTGGAGAAGGAAATGGCAACCCACTCCAGTACTCTTGCCTGAAAAATATCATGGATGGAGGAGGTGGTAGGCTACAGTCCATGGGGTCGCAAAGAATTGGACATGCCTGAGCGACTTCACTTTCACTTTAGGCAGAAGAGGTTTTCTCAACAGAAAAGAGGGGAAAAAATAACATTTGCCGTTTGCGTTTTATTTTCTCCTGCCACATGGGGACCTCTGACATTCTGACCTTTTACCTCTCAGTAGCCATTGTTTACTCCACATCTCATTGTCCCAGGAGATGCCACAGACTCTCCTAGAGTCTCAGATTAAAACCAGAGAGGGTATGGCCCTAACCTCCAGCCTGAGCCCTCCTCCACAGCTTCCAACGTCAAGACAAATTTCCCTCAGATTCTCTGAAAAAGGACAACAAGGATGGCCACATGAGTTGAGAGAGAGGCAATTCTCATGGAGGTGATCACTTCCATCTTTCCTCAAGCCACACTGGAACACCTGGCATCACTGAGTGGCAGAGATTCGCCCCTAGCCCTAGATGCTGGCATCCTCAGCAGGGATGTGATCTCCAAGGCCACCTCTGCGGGTGCCAAAAGAAAGATGCCCGGGAAGGCCATCACTACCATCACTAAGAGGGTGTGAGGCTCCATCAATTGGTTTAAACTGAAGAATTTATATGGCTACGTCAGCAGCCATGATACTCAGAAAGGTGTGTTCATTACCTAGAGGGCCATTACCCGGAATATCTGGAGCAAGTATAAACGCAGTGTGGGCAACCACAAGACGGTGGAATAGAAGTGGTGCAGGGCAAGTGGGGCACTGAGGCCAGCATGTTAGCCCCAGTGAAGGGAAGCCACTATACTGCCAACTGCCCCACTTCCTCCAGAGCTTCTCCTCCACCACAGTGAGACACCACAGAGTGATTGTAAGGACACTGAGGATGACACTGATGAACATGAGGCCAGGGGTGAAGGCTTCACTGAAGCCCAGGGTCTCAGATGCCGTCTGCCCGGCCAACCCCAAGACCAACAACCGATGTGCTTCCCACTCGCTTGCATGGCCACAGTTGTGTCCCACTGCCCAACGATCCTGTGAGTACAAGCGGACTCCTGTCTGACCACCTGCCTGGGTCTGCCATTACCGCAAGGGTGGAGGGCCATCCTTGGTGGTGTGAGGGCCCCAGCTGTCATCTGATTCTAAGGGTCAACACACCACTCCTGGCCCATGGGGCTCACCAGGCAACTCCAAGGAGCCCCAGGCAGAGCACAGAGAAAGTGAGGGCAATTCTAGTATGATCTGCAATAGAGGCCCCCTCCATGCTGCAGATCTCACCACCTGAATAATCCATGCTGATGTACTCAGCATGTGTCTGGCACCCAGAACCAGGATTTTGAGGGAGGAGATGGGACGATAAAGAAGAGCCCCAATGAAACACCTGTTTCTGTCGCTGTGGCCAATAAGAACTATAGCCCTAAGGAGGAGAACCCCTTGGTCATGGATGCACCCTCTGCTGCCTGGGCTGATTAACTTCTCAGCTCCCTACCCAAGGAACTCTTGGCCAGGGCAATAGCTGATGTCCCCTTGAGGAGATGATGCCCTTTGTTGCAATTCAGTCCAAACAACCACAGTGACTGTTAGATTTGGGCACTGAAAAAATACATGCCCCTTTCCCAAGGTGTAATGATAAATTACAAGATTGTGAACTTCTAAATTCCCTCATACTCTCCACCTTTGTAGTTTCTGTACACACAGACACACACACACACACACACAGACACACACACACTCACATACATCTCTGATTCTATTATTTTCAAAGATCTGACCAAGACCACAGCTATTACTCTGAGCAACTATTACAGTGCAACTATTACAGCTATTACAGAGTAACAGCAGAATCAACCTACATAAATGGGAAAATAAGGGAAAACAGAAAAACTAGCTGAGGAAGTAACATTTAAGACATTATCTGAGAGTTTAGGAGCTATCCACCAGCAGGAAAGTGAAAGAGTTAGTCATTCAGTGTGTCCAATTCTTTGTGAACCCATGGACTGTAGCCCATCAGGCTCTTCTGTCTATGGAATTCTCCAAGTAAGAATACTGGAGTGGGTTGCATGCCCTACTCCAGGAGGTCTTCCCAACCCAGGGATCAATTCAAGGTCTCTTGAATTGTAAGCAGATTCTTTACTGTCTGAACCAACAGGGAAGCCCAAGAACACTGAAATAGGGAGCCTATCCCTTCTCCAGGGTATTTTCATGACCCAGGAGTTGAACAAATCTTGGTCTCCTCCATTGCACATGGATTCTTTAAGAGTTGAGGCTCCAGGGAAGCCAAATATGAAAAATAAATGTCAACAAATTTAATAACATAGAAAAAGATGTTACAAATATAAAATCCACCAAGACTGAAATCATGAAGAAATAGAACATCTAAATAGATTTAAGCAGGTAAGGAGACAGAGTATAGATTTAAACCTAGTAAGGAGTTTGTGTACATAATGAAAATTCCACACACACCCTTACACAAACACACACAGGAAAACCCAGGACTAGGTAGCTTGTTAGTAAATTCTACTCAATTAAAATTAATGATAACTCTTCCTAAAAATTGAAGATAGGAGAATTCTACCAAAATCATCATGAGGCCAAATTTACTCTGACACAATAGCTGATGAGGCCAATAAAAAATTGCAAATCAATATCCCTAAGAAATGTACATGCAGGTATTCACAAAAATATTGGCAAACCAAATTCAACAGCACATTCAAAGAACCCTCATTGAGATCATGTGAGATGCACCCCTGGGATGCAAGGATGGTTCATCGTACAAAGCTCAATAAATAGTATACACTGCACTGACAGGAAAGGATAAATATCATAACATCACCTCAAAAAGGATAAATATCATAACATCACCTCAACAGATGCAGAAAAAACCATCTGTTAAAATTCTACACACTTTTTTTACACACTTTTATAATAATAATTCTCAACCAATTAAGTATAGAAGGAAGGAACCTAGACATGAAAAAGGCCATATATGACAACTGCACATCCAGCACTATACTCAGTGATGCAAATCTAAAAGCTTTTCCTCTAAGATCAGAACAAGAAAAGGGTGCCCTCCTCACCACCCTATTTGATATAGTATCAAAAGTCCCATGTGGAGCCATTAGGCAAGAAAAAGAAAGAAACTGGAAAGGAAGGAGTAAAATTTACTCTGTTTGTAGATGACATCAGAAAGTGTATAGAAAACCCTGAAGGTTAGGTCCAAAATATATCAACTAACATAGCAATTCAATAAGTTGCAGAATACAAAATCAACATGGAATAATGAGTCCCATTCTTCACACTAACAATGAAAGATATGAAAAAGAAATGAAGAAGTTAACTCCAGAGATTCCCTGGTGGCGTAATATGAAAAAATCTGCCTGTTAATGCAGGAGATGTGAGTTTGATCCCTGGTCCTGGCAGATTCCACATGCTGCACAGCAACTAAGCCCTTGCAACACAAGTTTTGAATTTGTTCTCTAGACCTCGGTAACAACAGTTACTGAGCACATTCACCCTAGAGCCCATGTTTTCCTTCAGCTCCAGAGGTGTGTATGAAAATTATACCTGCTTCTATGCTGTTTTTTCCTTTAGTGTTTTCCATCGGATTTATTGAGATATAGTGTAAGTTTAAGCTGTATGATGTGATAATTTTTATACAAGTACATATTGGAAAATGTCTCTTGCAATGAGGTTAATTTGCACATCCTTCATCTCATATAATTAGCATGTTGTTATTGTCATGGTGAGTACATTCGTGATCTACTCTTATAGTAAGTTTAAATTACAAAATACAGTACAGTTAGCTATATTTTCCCAGATGTATACTAGAATCTTAGAACTTCCTCATCTTACAATTGAAAGTTTGTACCCTTCATGAGCATCTCCCCATTTTCTACCACACCAGGCCCTCATGTCAATTTTCTTTTATATGCTTAAATTGTATTATATTGAGTTCATTAAAAGAAAAAATACAAAAGAAAAAGAGGTGAATTATGCATGGAGATAGCTTCATTTTTTACTTGTCATGATGTTTTGCTCAGTTTTTCTTCTTTTTTACTCATCTCAGTTCAGTTCACTTCAGTAGCTCATTCATGTCCAACTCTTGTGACCCCATGAATCGCAGCACACCAGGCCTCCCTGGCCATCACCAACACCTGGAGTTCATTCAAACCCATGTCCATCGAGTCAGTGATGCCACCCAGCCATCTCATCCTCTGTCATCCCCTTCTCCTCCTGCCCCCAATCCCTCCCAGCATCAGAGTCATTTCCAATGAGTCAATTCTTCACATGAGGTGGCCAAAGTACTGGAGCTTCAGTTTTAGCATCATTCCTTCCAAAGAAATCCCAGGGCTGATCTCCTTCAGAATGGACTGGTTGGATCTCCTTGCAGTCCAAGGGACTCTCAAGAGTCTTCTCCAACACCACAGTTCAAAAGCATCAATTCTTTGGTGCTCAGCCTTCTTCACAGTCTGACTCTCACATCCATACATGACTACTGGAAAAACCATAGCCTTGACTAGACAGACCTTAGTTGGCAAAGTAATGTCTCTGCTTTTGAATATGCTATCTAGGTTGGCCATAACTTTTCTTCCTAGGAGTAAGCGTCTTTTAATTTCATGGCTGCAGTCGCCATCTGCAGTGATCATCTTTTAGGATTTCAAATAGCTCAACTGATATTCCATCACCTCCACTAGCTTTGTTCGTAGTGATACATCCTAAGGCCCACTTGACTTTGCATTCCAGGATGTCTGGGTTTAGGTGAGTGAACACACCATCATTATTATCTGAGTCATTAAGATTTTTTTGCATAATTATTCTGTGTATACTTGCCACCCCTTCTTAATATCTTCTGTTTCTTTTAGGTCCATACCATTTGTGTCCTTTATTGTGCCCATCTTTTCATGAAATATTCCCTTGGTATCTCTAATTTTCTTGAAGAGATCTTGTCTTTATCAATCTATTGTTTTCCTCTATTTCTTTGTATTGATTACTGAGGAAGGCTTTCTTATCTCTCCTTGCTATTCTTGGGAAATCTGCAATCAGCTGGGCATATTTTTGTTTTTCTCCTTTGCCTTTAGCTTCTCTGTTTTTTTTTCCCCCCAGCTACTTGTAAAGCATCCTCAGAAACTATTTTGTTTTTTATATTTCTTTATATTGAGGATGGTCTTGATCACCACCTCCTCACCCCTACTACACCTCTGACATCTCATTTTGGCCCACTATGTCTCCATGTCTCCCTGTCATGAATGTCTGTCTTAATCAACCTCACCTAGTTGTTTTAGGATGAGTAGCTCAGCAAGAGAGAGAATTGGAAGGGAGGGGGTGTGTTGATTTAAGTTTTGAAGGATAAGTGGGCATTGTCAATCAACTCAGCTCCCATTTTAACACGTGCCTTATCAACTGTGGGCTGAGACCCATAATAAGTCATAGAAATCAATTGCAAAACAAAAAGGAACAGAACCTAAACTAGTAGAATCCATTTAACACAATAAACGTAAATCTCCTGCAAAAAAAAAAAAAAAAAGATAGATAAACCACATTTCAGGTAGGGAACTTATATATGAATTATGGGGTATAGAAAAATATCTCTTCAAGTTTATATTTTTCTGAAGATTACTAAATAGTTGCATCACATTTTGTTCAAAAAAAATTTTTTTTCTTCCAACATAAAATGACACAGTCTACCTTAATCATATTCAAATGAGGGTGTGGGTGTATATATCTCAGTCCATTTGGGCTGGTATAACAAAATACCATGCACGGAGGGTCTTGTGAAAAACAGAAATTTATTTCTCACAATTCTGGAGGCTAGGGGTAAAAGATCAGGTTACCAGCATGGCCAGATTAGGCCATACATGGCTTTTTCTGAGTTGCAGACTTCTTTGGTATAAAAGTCTCCTGCATATGAATGAATTCCATTCTGAGAATGCACTTGAAAGTCCAATTTGTTGGTAAATGCAACAAAGTTACACTTAGTATCCAACTAACAGATTTGCCTATATACTGCTGCTGGGCTTGAAATAATGGTACTGTACTAATGGATTCTATGCAGTACTGTGCAGTAATGTACGCAAAAACACAGTCACTTGTAGAAGATCCTTACATGTGACAATGTCCACCAGACATGTGAAAAAATAACTTTAAAGATCTTAGAACAATTTTAAACTCACAAAACCACAAAGATAGTTCTGGTATATCAGAAATTTCCCATAATTCACACATACTGTTATTAATTACAGTAACTACTTTATTTTTAAGATTTTTCCTACCGGAATTTTATTAGCTTTTACTTAATGTCTTTTTTCTGTTCCAGGAACTCATCCCAGATCCAAAATTGCCCTTAGTAGCCAGGTCTCTTTAGGCTCTTCTTGGATGTGACAATTTCTCAGAATTCCCTTATTTTTAAGATCTTGATATCTAGAGTTCTAGACAGGTATTTTACAAAATCTTCCTCAACTTGAATTTGTCTGATGTTTTTCCTATTAGCATGGGACTAAGGATTTTGGGAGAGAAAGATTGCAGAGATGGAGTGTCCCTTTCATTGCATGATACTGAGAGGTTGTTGCCGAACCATGAAAGATGCCAGGATTCTTGGCCTCCAGAGAAGAATCTGGGGCCAGAGATGAGGCTTAATTGCTCAGAACTTTTGTGTAATAAAGTTTTATTAAAGTATAAAGGATATAGAGAAAGCTTCTGACATAGATATCAGAAGCGGGCAGAAAGAATACTCCCTTGCTAATGTTAGCAATGGAGCTATATATCTTTTAATTAGTTATTACAATGAATCAAAAGAATGTCTCAAGTTTGTGAAAATTTTATCAGACTCACTCCCACAAGAGTGAGTCTGATACATTCTAAGATATCAGGATTAGTCAGAAGGTTTTCAGGAAGGAGAAACTGTCCTCAAGCAGGATACATTGTTGTTGTATAATCCTTAGTACAGAGTTTAAACTGAGTTGTTTGTTGGGCAATCATCAGTTCCAGGCTTAAAGATAAAACCATTTTATGTGACTAAGACTAAGGAATGTAGAGGGGAAAAAAAGTTTGTCCTTTCCTCCTCCTTGAGAATTCCAGATCCCCCTCTCCTTGGGGACCCCCAGATTTCTTATCAACCTGCCTAGGAATTGACTCTCAATACTATCAACATGCCTTATGCCTGTTAATGTTGACCTGACCACCTGGCTGAAGAATTGTTTCCCAGGTTATTCCACTGTCAAGTTATGCTTTTTCTCCCTCTCCATATTGTTGTATTTTTGTTTTTTTGAAGGAAGTCACTATGTGGAACTGGTTCTGAAGGAATAGGAAGTTACACTCCACCTCCTTGAGAGCCAAATTACCTATGTCAATTATCTGAAATTCATCCGCATGGGAAATTAGTCTATTCTCTCACATGTATTCAATCATTTATTTATATCACTGTGGACTCATAGATATCTATTTTATACTTTGGGGTATAACCCAAAATATAACTTATTGTGTCACTCAAATTGTTATAGTTTTGGCCATTGGAAGCTCATTCCTGTATTCTTTGACATAACCTCATTACTGTGGGGATGTTTTATTTTTTAGCACTTCCTTTTTGACACAATGCAATCCTCCAGACTCCTTTTCTATATTTCCTTACTGATGCTACAATCAGTCATTTCTCCAAGAAATCTGGCTCCTTTTACTGGAAAACAGTAAGGGGAACAAAGATCTGTGCTTCCTTCTATGTCATTATTTCTTTCTGATTTCAGGAAAATCATTTCTTTTAGACCCTTTCAGTTAACATATCAAACAAATATATGTATGTAATAATCATGTGCCATCTATTTAACTGTTCACTTCAACTATACATGTATAACGGTATCACAATGGGCAACCTGTATCCCTCAGATAGACAGATGACATCACCTTTATGGCAGAAAATAAAGAAGAACTAAAGAGCTTCTTGATGAAAGTGAAAAAGGAGAGTGAAAAAGTTGGCTTAAAACTCAGCCTTCAAAAACTGAACATCATGGCATCTGGTCCCATCGTTTCATGGTAAATAGATGGGGAAACAATGGAAACAGTGAGAGACTTTATATTCTTAGGCTCCAAAATCAATGCAGATGGTGACTGCAGCCATGAAAATAAAAGATGCTTGCTCATTGGAAGGAAAGTTATGACAAACCTAGACAGCATATTAAAGGCAGAAGCATTACTTTGCCAAAAAGGTCCATCTAGTCAAAGCTATGGTCTTTCCAGTAGTCATATATGGATGTGAGAGTTGGGCAAAAAAGAAAGCTGAGCACTGAGAACTGATGTTTGTGAGCTGTGGTATTGGAGAAGACTCTTCAGAGTCCCTTGGACTGCAAGGGTATCTAACCAGTCAACCGTAAAAAATAAATAAATAAATAAATCAGTCCTGGATATTAATTGGAAGGACTGATACTGAAGCTGATGCTCCAATACTTTGGCCACCTGATGCAAAGAACTGAGTCACTGGAAAAGACTCTGATTCTGAGAAAGATTGAATGCAGGAGGAAAAGAGGATGATAGACAATAGATGGTTGGCAGGCATCAACGACTTGATGGACATGAGTTTGAACAAGCTTTGGGAGTTGGTGATGGACAGGAAATTCTGACATGCTGCAGTCAATGGCTGTGCAGAGTCAGACAAACTGAGTGACTGAACTGAACTGACCCCTATGAGAAAGAATACTATCAAATAGATTACAAAGTTTTTCACTTTAGCTTAAGTCTTACAAATTCTTTCATTGTCAAAGTTATATAAGTCAGGGAATCTAAGTCAGGGAATCTTAGTGAGGTGGTTTCATACATTTCTAATATAATTAGATTGTTTAGTCAAATTTTGCACTCACTCTTGATATCAAAATGTATTTTTAAATATGCATACATTAATTAACTTTTTGTGCTGTAAGCTTCTACAGGTCTTGACAAATATGTAATGTTAAGTATTTATCACAACATCATACAGCATAGTTTCACTCCCCTAAAATGTCCTCTGTGCCTGGAGAAGGAAATGGCATCCCTCTCCAGTAATCTGGTATATCTGATGGGCAAAGGAGCCTGGTGAGCTATAGTACATGGGGTTGCAAAGAGTCGGACAGGGGGCAGTCCTAAGATGGCAGTAGAATAGGATGGGTAGATCACTTTCTCCCCCACAAATTCATCAAAAGATCATTTGAATGCTGAGCAACTTTCACAAAACAACTTCTGAACACTGGCAGAAACACCAGGCACCCAGAAAGGCAGCCATTGTCTTCGAAAGGAGGTAGGCCAAAATAGACAAAAAGAGAAACAAAAAATTTAAGGATGGAGACCCATCCCAGGGAGGGAGTCCTGAAAGAGGAGAAGTTTCCAAACACCAGGAAAACCTCTCACCAGCAGATTTATGGAGAGTTTTGGAATCTCAGAGGGCAACATAGCTGGGAAGGAAAAAAAAAAAGCAACAGAATAAGCGCCTAACCACAACTCCCAGCGGAGAAATAGCCCAGACGCTCAAGTCCGCCAGCAGCTAGGTGGGGCTGAACAGGAAGGCACAAGTTGCATACTTAGGGTAAGGACCAGGCCTGAATGCCCTGATGACAATCTGAGGGAGCTAATGTGAGACAGCAACCCAAACTGTGGAATAGCCAGAGAGAGAGGGAAAAAAAAAGAGAGAGAGAGAGAGAAATTTCCAATGAAAAGCTCTAACCTAAGGCACAGTTGGACCTGCTCACAGAACAAAAGATTAAGCAAATACCAGAGGAGAGCTAGTTGGCTGCGAACTGGTCCATCCCCCCACCGGAGGAAGAGAGGCAGGTGGGCGACAGCCAGATCCAGAAGGCAAGGGGCAACAATCTTGACCCCATAGACAGGATCCTCCACCAAACTGGCAGCAGGCTCCCAGTGGCTAACAAAGTCTTCCTGGGGTCCTAGACGGTTGACATCCTCCGGAAGTGTTGCAGTCAGAGATCAGCTCCCCAGAGGAGACACACGGCACACCTGAGACAACACTCTCGCTGCACACTCAGGAAACTGAGAAACTGGGACCAGGGAGGTGATAAGATGCACTGACCATCTGGGACAGTGAGCTCATCAAGCACCCAGCCACCTGAGCTGCTCAGACCTGGGAAGGGCACAAAACGCAATCCAATTGAGTCTATGCCTTTGTCAAGTACCCAAGAACCCGAACGTGAGCAGCATAGACCTGAGAAGTGCACAAAACCCAGGGCCTGCTTTGGACAGTTCCCCTGCAAAGCAACCTGGAGCTGAGCAATGTAGACTGGGAAAGCACAAACACCTGACCTGGGGCAAACCCAGTGTGGCCCATACACTGCAAGCACTCCACAGACATGCCAGTGATATTTGTTTGCAATGTCCCTCCCTCCCCACAGCACAATTGAACAAGTAAGCCTAAATAAGTGATCACCTTCACCCCCTTGTGTCAGGGTGGAAATTAGACACTGAAGAGACTTGGAAACAGAGGAAGCCAAAATAAACAAAGAAGAGGGGACTGTTCTGGAAGTGACAGATGCAACAGATTAAAAACCAATATTTAGCATTCACTAAGCCTTGGAAGAATAGTTATGACAAACCTAGATAGCATATTAAAAAGCAGAGACATTACTTTGCCAACAAAGTCCATCTAGTCAAGGCTATGGTTTTTCCAGTGGTCATGTATGGATGTGAGAGTTGGACTGTGAAGAAGGCTGAGTGCTGAAGAATTGATACGTTTGAACTGTGGTATTGGAGAAGACTCTTGAGAGTCCCTTGGACTGCAAGGAGATCCAACCAGTCCATTCTGAAGGAGATCAGTCCTGGGTGTTCATTGGAAGGAATGATGCTGAAGCTGAAACTCCAATACTTTGGCCACCTCATGCAAAGAGTTGACTCATTGGAAAAGACCCTGATGCTGGGAGGGATTGTGGACAGGAGGAGAAGGGGACGACAGAGGATGAGATGGCTTGATGGCATCACTGACTCATGGACATGAGTTTGAGTAAACTCTGGGAGTTGGTGATGGACAGGGAGGCCTGGCATGCTGCGATTCATGGAGTCGCAAAGAGTCAGACACGACTGAGCGACTGAACTGAACTGAACTGAACTGAAGCATTGGAAATGGTAGGGACCTAACAGAAGCAGTAGTTATTAAGAATAGGTGGCAAGAATACACAGAAGAACTGTACAAAAAAGATCTTCAAGACCAAGATAATCACAATGGTATGATCACTCATGTAGAGACAGACATCCTGGAATGTAAAGTCAAGTGGGCCTAAGGAAGCATTATTACAAGCTGGTGGAGGTGATAGAATTCCAGTTGAGCTATTTCAAATCCTGGAAGATGACACTGTGAAAGTGCTGCTCTCAATATGTCAGCAAATTTGGAAAACTCAGCAGTGGCCACGGGACTGGAAAAGGTCAGTTTTCATTCCAATCCCAAAGAAAGGGCTTATTAAATCTCATAGACAGCTTGTGTGGCTGTTCCTCAGTCTCTCTGGCTGCTTTGTGCCTATGATCCCAGGGACAGATTGGAGAAACCTGCTTTACTTTATCTCTTTGTCTGCTGTCTTCCATCTCCTCTCTTACTTCGATGGTTTGAGTTTTCATTGAAACCAGAGTAGTCTGAGGTCATACTGAGACAGGAGTTGTTTGGACCTCTACTTGGGCAGTTTAAATCTCAGTTTGGGTTTTTACTGAGACCAAGGCAACCCTTCTTGGGGACTTCCAGTTTGCCCAGTTTGGAGCCCTGGGTACGGGGGCAAAGTAGGAGGGCAGGAGGGAGCTAAAGGTGTCACACCCAAATCTATATCCTTAGGACATAAGTCTGGCATATTTTGCTGAGAGAAAATGGTTAACACATATAGTATACTCATGTTCACTATATTGATTATTCAATCCACAAACATGGTATATTTCTCCATCTATTTGTGTCATTTTTTTTTATTTCTTTCATCAGTGTTTTATAGTTTTCTATATATAGGTCTTTTGTTTCTATAGGTACATTTATTCCTAAGTATTTTATTATTTTTGTTGCAAAGGTGAATGAGATTGTTTCCTTATTTTTTTTTCTGTTTTCTCGTTGTTAATGTATAGGAATGCAAGGGATTTCTGCATGTTAATTTTATATACTGCAACGTTACTATATTAATTGATTAGCTCTAGTAATTTTCTGGTGGTGTCTTTAGGGTTTTCTATGTAGAGAATCATGTAATCTGCAAACAGTGAGAGTTTTACTTATTCTTTTCCAATCTGGATTCCTTTTATTTCTTTTCCTTCTCTGATTGCTGTGGCTAGGACTTCCAAAACTTTGTTAATAGTAGTGGTAAGGGTGAACACCATTATCTTGTTCCTGATTTTAGAGGAAATGCTATTAATTTTTTTTTTGAAATGCTATTAATTTTTCACCATTGAGGATAAAGTTTGTTTTGGATTTGTCATATATAGCTTTTATAATGTTGAGGTATGTTCCTTCTATGCCTGCTTTCTGTAGAGTTTTTATCATAAATGGGTGTTGAATTTTTTAAAGACTTTCTCTGCATCTATTGAGATAATCTTATGGGTTTTACCTTTCATTTTTTAAATGTGGTGCATAACATTGATTTATTTGCAAATACTGAAGAATCCTCACATCCCTGGGATAAAGCACACTTGGTCATGATGTATGCTAACTTTAAAATGTTGTTGGATTCTGTTTGCTAAAATTCTGTTGAGGATTTTTGCATCTATGCTCATCAGTGATACTGCCCTGTAGTTTTCTTTTTTTGTGTGGCATCTTTGTCTAGTTTTGTTAATAGGGTGATGGTATCCTCATAGAATGGGTTGGGGAGTTTAGTTTCCTCTGCAATTTTCTGGAAGTGTTTAACTAGGATAGCTGTTAGTAAAGGTCTTTTGGTTGGAGCATTTAACCCATTTACATTTAAGGTAATTATTTATAAATATGATTCCATTACCATTTACTTTGTTGTTTGGGGTTCATTTTTATAAAGCTTTTCTATGTTTTCTGCCTAGAAAAGATTCTTTAGCATTTGTTGAAGAGCTGGTTTGGTGGTGCTGAAATCTCTCAGCTTTTGCTTGTCTGTAAAGCTTTGGATTTTTCCTTCATATCTGAATGAGATCCTTGCTGGGTAGAGTAATTTTATTGTAGGTTTTTCTCTTCATCACTTTAAGTATGTTCTCAGTTTCCCTTCTGGACTGAAGGATTTCTATTGAAGATCAACTGTTATCCTTATGGGTATCCCCTTGTGTGTTATTTGTTGCCTTTCCCTTGCTGCTTTTAATATTTACTCTTGTGTTTGATTTTGTTAGTTTGATTAATATGTGTATTCTGGTGTTTTCCTTGGGTTTATCCTGTTTGGGATTGTCTGGTTTTCTTGGAGTTGGGTTGCTCTTTCCTTTTCCATTTTACAGAAGTTTTCCACTATTATCTTTTCAAGTATTTTCTCATGCCCTTTCTCTTTGTCTTCTTTCACTGGGACACTTATGATTTGAATGTTAGGGCATTTAACATCGTCCCATATAGCTCAGTTGGTAGAGAATCTGCCTTTAATATAGGAGACAACTGGGTCAGTAAGATCCGCTGAAGGGATAGGCTACCCACTCCAGTGTTCTTGGGCTTCCTTTATGGCTCAGCCGGTAAAGAAACCACCTGCAATGTGGGAAACCTGTGTTCAATCCCTGGGCTGGGAAGATCCTCCTAAGAAGGGAAAGGCTAGAAAATTCCATGGACTGTATAGTCCATGGGATCGCAAAGAGTCAGACACGACTGAGTAACTTTCACTTTCACTTCATAGATATCTGAGGTTGTCCTCGTTTCTTTTAATTCTTTTTTTCTTTTTCCTTCTCTGCTTCATTTATTTCCACCATTCTATTTTCCACCTCATTTATCCTCTCTTCTGTCTCAGTTATCCTACTGTTAGGTTCCCTGCAGAGTGCTTTGATCTCAGTTATTGTGTTATTCATTATTGATTGATTCTTCTTTATTTCTTCTAGGTCCTTGTTAAACATTTCTTGTATCTTCTCAATCCTTGTCTCTAGTCTATTTATCTGTAACTCCATTTTGTTTTCAAGATTTTGTTACACCTTTACTATCATTACTCTGAATTCTTTTTCAGGTAGCTCCCTATCATCTCCTCTTTTGTTGGTTTGGAGGTTGTTATTATGTTTCTTCACCTCCTAAATATTTCTCTGGCTTTTCTTTCCCTTTTTTTTTTTTTTTAGATTGCTGTGTTTTGCATGCCCTTTTTGCAGTCTGGAATTTCGTGTTTGCTCTTAATTGTGTAGTCTATTTCCTGTGGATTCGACTTGACCAATGGCTTGTCAAGATTTCCTGGTTGGGGGAGCTTCTGGCTTTGTTCTTTGGGTGGAGCTGGATCTCTCCTCTTTGTACTGCAATGGAGTTTCCAGAAGTGAGTTTGGGGGTGCCTATGGGTTTAGTGTGGTTTGGGGCAGCCCATCTTTTAATGTGCAGGATTGTGGGCCCATTTTGCCAGAGAATTCTTGTGGTGTGTCTTGCACTGGATCTTGTTAACTCTTGGGTAGAGCTTAATTTCAGTGTAGGTGTGGAGTCTTTTGGGTGAGCTCTTGTTTATTAATGTTCCCTGGAATCAGGATTTCTCTGATGTTCTAAAGTTTTGGAGTTGAGCCTCCTGCCTCTGGCTTTTCGTCCTTCTCTTACAGTAGCCTCAAGACTTCTCCATCCATATAGCATAGAAAATAATACCCCTAGGTTATTGGTGAAACAATTCTCCCCAGCCAGGAAGATCTAGAGAGACTGACAGAGTTATGTAGAGAAGAGAAGATGGAGGAGGGGGATAGAGGTGAACAGGAGAAAAGGGGGAGTCAGATGGGGAGAGAGCAATCTAGCCAGTAATAAAATCCCTGAGTGCTCTCCACAGCCCAGAACACCAGAGAGATTCACAGAATTATGTAGAGAAGAGAAGAGGTAGGAAGGAGATAGAGGTGACCTGGTGGGGAAAGGTGCAAGTCAAAAGGGGAGAGAGTAATCAAGAAAGTAATCAAATCCCTAAGTGAAAATGGATACTGTAGATTAGATTTTTAGAGGTACAAAATTGATAACAAATATCAAAAAGCAAAGATTAAAAACCTAGAATAGAGGTTAGAAATCCAAAAATATGATTAAAAAATACAAAACTGGATTGATCATAAAAATGAAAAAGATGCATATGGAATTTGTTTTAAGAATAGATTTTTTAAAGTTGGCTATAAAAATGAAAGTTAAAGAATAATAAGAAACAAATTATTTTAAAAAATTAAAGTGATAGGAGTAAAAATATATCTAGGATTTTCTCTGGATCTGTTGTGGGCAGTGTGTGCCCTTTCGAGGTCCAAGAAGCTCAGGTGACCCAGTGCTTGGTGAGCCACTGTCCAGGTGGGCCATGCATCTTATACACCTTCCTGGTCCTGGAAGCTCAGTTTACTGGGTGCACCATGAAGGCACAGTCTCAGGCGTGTTGTGTGTCTCCTCTAGAGAGCTAATCTCAGGCTGTGACACTCCTGACAGATGTGAACTGTCCAGGATCCCAGGAAGATGTGGTTAGCAACTGGCAACCTGCTCAATTTGGTGCAAGATGTGGTCTCTGGGGCCAAGATTGCAGCAGCCTTTTGTCTTGCAGCTTTGGCTGTGGCACACCTGCCTCTCTACTATCAGGGAGAAAGGGCCCTATAAGGCAGGTGGCTTGCTTCCTTTGATTTTTGCTCAATTCTTTGCTCTGTGAGCATGCCAGGGGTCACTGTGCAGAGTTAGAGCTTTTCCTGGAAAAGTTGGTTTTTCTGTTTTCTTTCTTTCTTTCTTTCTTTTTTTTTTTCTGCCTCTCTGGTGATCCCAAGGTTTGGGTTGTAATCTCATATTAGCTCCCTTAGATTGTCCTCAGGGTATTCAAGCTAAGTCCTTAACCAAAAGACCAGCAATGTAACCCTCGCTTCCCTGCTCAACCCCCACTTGCTGCTGCTGGAGTTGAGTGTCTGTGCCACGTCTCTGCTAGTAATTAGAGTTAGGTGCATATTCTATTTTTCCCTCTTCAGTTATGTTAACCTCTGAGCTTCTAAAGCTCCCCACATACCGGGCTGTGAAAGGGTTTTTTACTATGTGGAAATTTCCTCATTCACGAGTATCTCCCCAGAACAGGTCTCTGTCTCTAAATCTTTTCCTCTGTTTCATCTTTTACATTTTGTCCTACCTCTTCTTGAAGAGATTGGGCTGCCTTTCTGGGTTCCTTGTATCCTCTGACAGTGTTCAGAAGTTGTTTGTGAAAGTTGCTCAACATTCAAAAGATCTTCTGATGGATTTGTGGGAAAGAAAGAGGTCTCCCTGTCCTATTCTCCTGCCATCTTGGCACCATCACCTAACAAATAACTTTTTTCAACAACACAAGAAATGACTTACACGTAGATATCACTGAATGGTCAATACCAAAATCAAATGGATTACATCCTTTGTAGCCAAAAAAACAATGAGAAAAAACAATACGTGGAGCTGAATGTGGCTAAGATCATCAGCTTATCATAGGGAAATTCAGGCTTGAACTAAGGAAAGTGGGGAGAACCACTAGGCCAGCCAGGTACCACTGAAGTCAAATCCCCCATGAATATGCAGTGGAGTAACAAATGGATTTCAGGAATTATATCTAGTTAACAATGCTCCTTCAGAACTATGGACAAAGGCCATAACATTGAACTAGAGGCAGTGAACAAAGCAATCGCAAAGAAAAAGTAAAACAAGAAGCAAAGTGGTTATCTCAGGATGCCTTACAAATAGCTGAAGAAAGAAGAGAAGAGAAAAGCAAGGGAGAAAGGGAAAGGTGCCAACTAAACACAGAGTTCAAAAGAAGAGCATGGAGAGATAAGAAAGCCTTCTTCAATGAACAGTGTATAAAACTGGAAGAAAACATCAGAAAGGGAAACACTACAGATATCTTCAGGAAAATTAGAAATGTCATGGGAACATTGCATCCAAAGATTGGCACAATAAAGGAGAGTAAACATAGAGACCTAGTAGACACTTAAGAGATCAAGAAGTCATGGAAGAATTGTACGAAAATATCCTAATGAACCAGAATATTATCATGGTGTGGTCAGTCACCCAGAGCAAGACATTCTGGAGTGTGAAGTCAAGAGGGCCTTAGGAAGCACTGCTGTTAATAAAGCTAGGGGTTGTGATACAACACTGGTAGAAGTATTCAAAACCCTAGAGGATGATGCCATTATACTGTTGCATTCAATATGTCAGCAAATCTGGAAGACCCAGCAGTGGCCATAGGACTGGAAAAGGTCAATCCTCAGCCCAGTTCCCAAGAAAGGTAGTACTAAAGTATGGGCTAACCATCAGACAATTTCACTCATCTCACATACTAGTAAGGTCATGCTTAAACACTTACATGCTGCTGCTGCTGCTGCTAAGTCGCTTAGTTGTGTCCAACTCTGTGTGACCCCATAGACAGCAGCCTGCCAGGCAAGAACTTACACGCTAGGCTTCACCATTATGTGAATGAAGAACTTCCAGTTGTGCAAGCTGGGTTTAGAAAAGGAAGAGTCACCAGAGATAAAATTGACAAATTTTGTTGGATCATAGATAAAGCAAAGGCATTACAAAAAAGCATCTACTTCTGTTTCATTGACTATGCTAAAGATTTCAACTGTGTGGATCATAACAAATTGTGGAAAGCTCTTAAAGAGATGGGATACCAGACTATTTTATATACCCTCTGAGAAACCTGTTTGTGGGTTGAGAAGCAACAGATAGAACACTTTATGGAACAAAAGGTCAGTTAAGATTGAGAAAGGTGTACAACTGCTGTCTGCAGTCACCCTGTTTGATTAAACTGTATGCTGAACACATTATAAGAAATGTTGAGCTGGATGACTTACAAGCTGGAATCAGTATAGGCAGGAGAAACATCAACCATGACAGATATGCAGATGATACCACTCTAATGGCAGAAGCAAAGAGGAATTAAAGATCCTCTTAATGAGGTTGAAGGAGAAGAATGAAAGAGCTGGCTTAAAACTAAATTTAAAAAAAGATTATGGCCTCTGGCCCCATTGCTTCATGGCAAATAGAGTGGGAACACATGGCATTAGAGACGTATTTCCTTTTCTTGGGCTCCAGGATCACTGCAGATATTGACGGCACCCATGAAATCACAAGACTACTACCTCTTGGTAGGAAAACTATGACAAACCTAGACAGTGTGTTGAAAATCAGAAATGTTACTCTGTTGATAAAGGTTCATATAGTCAAAGCTATGGACATCCAGGTGGTTATGTAAGGTTGTGAGATGTGGACCTTAAAGTGACAAAGCACCATAGAATTGACACCTTGAACTGTGGTGCTGGACAAGACTCTTGAAACTCCCTTGGACTGCAAGGAGATCAAATCACTTCATCTTAAGAGAGATAGAGCTTATACACTTGTTGGAAGAACTGAAGTGAAGCTCCAGTATTTTGGTCATTTGATGCAAACAGCTGACTCATTGGAAAATACGTTATGCTGGGAAAGACTGAGGGCAAAAAGAGACAAGGGCATCAGAGAATGAGATGACTGCATGGCATCACTGATGCAATGGACATGAACTTGGAAAAAATCCAGGAGATGGTGAGGGACAGGGAAGCCTGGTGTGCTGCAGTCCATGGGGTCAAAAAGAATCAGACATGACTGGGCTACTGGACAAGAGCAGTGACAATGACATATATAAATGTTATTCCTATACATCTCTAGCTCCTCTTCGGTTTTTTTTTTTTTTTGTGCTACCTTTGTTCACGAGCAAAATCTGTACTTTTTTACAGAACCCTTAATCTTGAACTTGCACAGGCTCTATTCCAAATAGCATTAGTTTCTTTTAGAAGAGCTACACAGCTCTGTTCTTAGGGCCTGTCTCTCAACTTCTGCAGAATCTCTGTGCTACTGCTCCAGAGATATGACAGGAAATTTTTTTCTTGCAGTGCCATTCCCATACAAGCAAGATTCTAGGCTAGTGGGCAGGAGGGGATGGGACATTGCTGGTCTTCTTGGTTTGTCTCTTCCAGTAAGGAATCTCTGCCCTACAGGGAACCTGGCAAAAAAAAGATTATTGAAGCCTAGTATCCTCAGCTTACCATGCCTGGTGTAGGCTTTCTGTACTACGGATGTGAGCTGGTAGAGGAAGGGAGTCTTTGATCTCTCTTGCCTAGAAGAACTTCTGCAATAGAACTGGAAAGGATAAAGTATGTTGGAGTTAACCTCTTCTGGAAATGAATCATTGTCTTAATTAATGAATCAATGTCTTGAAACCTGAGGGGAAAAGGCAAGTCCTGTGTAATTAGCTATATCCAGGGAATAGAGTTTCTGTTGCACTGAGCTGGGAAAGGTGGGAGGTTGGGAATAAGGCATGGTTCAAATGCCATAGGCTCTAGCTTATCTTACCAAGATTTACTAGATTTTCTTGAATAAATGTTTATTTATGTTATTTATGTTATTCTGGTGGTGCCATGGATAGGAAACCACCTACAAATGCAGGGGACACAGTTGTGATTCCTGGTCCTAGTTTAAGAAGATCCCACATGCTGGGGAGCAGCTAACACTGTTCATCACAACTACTGAGCCTCTGCTCTAGAGCCTGTATAATGCAGCTCCTGAAGTCTGCAGGTCTAGAGCCAGTGCTATGCAACAAGAGAAGCCACAGCAATGAGAAGAATGAGCACCTCACCAAAGAGTAACCTTGGTCGTCGCAAGTACAGAAAGCCCCAGCATAACAACAAACAAACAGCATTAACCAAACTAAATTAAAATTAAAAACATTTCTTCATGTGCTGTAGCCTTTAGGGCAATTTATATGTATAGTAAATATTTTTTTTCTTATTTTAAACTTACTAGTTACTGATGTTTTGCTGATAGAGGGGAACCATGGAGCTTCTCATGATGCCACAATTCTAGAGGTGCTCTTTCAAACAACTTGTTTTTAGAGTGAATGAACCCAGGAGTGTTCTGAGTATGAAAATAATAATGAGTTCCCATTCTAGTTTTAACACTTCAAATGTATTATTTAACCTAAAATTTTCCTCATTTATAAGACGGACAATTTGTGCACATCTCTCTCAGAATGTAGTGAAGATAGAAAGGCTATTAAAATAATGTTATATAAAGCACCTAACATAGAAGTTAATCATAGTAGACACTCAATAAATGTCACTTCTCTCCATTTCAAGCAATTGACCATCTCAGGCTGGATAGCTATTTTCGTAACTATCACAGTGTCTGGAGTATGGGTTATATGCGCAATAAATGTTGAACTGGGCTGAAGGAAGAGTAGATAACTGGATGCATGGGTGGGTGATGAATGATTTCTAAGATTCTAATTATTGATTTACCAATATTAAAAACAAGGGGTGATGTTCAAAAGATTTTAATGATACATCCTGAGCAGAATAATTAGAAATGATGCTGGATCACAGGAATGGCTACATAATAAACAGAATACAGTAAGAATAGAATATAGGCTGCTGCTTCAAAAATGATTCAAAATTTCACGATGCTGACAGCAGATCATTAAGTCATGGTTGAGGCCCTTCCAAGCATCCAAGAGCAAGGACCTGTGTCACTAAGTCGATCATATAACCATGAAGCCCATTCTCACTCACAACTCCTCCTGCTATCCTTTAGTTGCTCTGAGAGCCTAAGGGAGGGAGTTCACAGTAAGGAGCTGGGGCAGCCCTAGATGACAGAAGACAGAGGGCCAAGAGAGGGACCATGGCTGAAGGCACTGTGTATATACAAAGTACTTGGGAAATATTGAATGCC
Source organism: Aepyceros melampus (assembly GCA_006408695.1). NCBI lineage: Eukaryota > Metazoa > Chordata > Mammalia > Artiodactyla > Bovidae > Aepyceros > Aepyceros melampus. The sequence continues at coordinate 743,517 of SJXQ01002142.1, read as the reverse complement.
TTAAAGATCTATCACAATGCAAAACAAATTTTTAAAAAGTGATTAAAAATTCAATTTTAGAAAATTTAGGGTCACATTACTTAAAGGTTAATAAGCCTATACAGCTAGTGGCTCAGGAGTTCCAGGGCTAATTTGCAAGTTCCAACTCTGTAGATTTGGTGCCACATGGTTGGCAGAGGCAGTTTTGGGGGCAATTCTGGTAGGGTCTTCTAAGTTTATGGCAAGGAGTCCTTAAATTTTTGATTAGAAACCTTGCTATGCATGTTGTGAACTGGAAAATGGAAATACCATGGCCTGAAGACCCACTCAGCCTCCAAGCATGTAGTTACTTACCATTTTTCTGGCTTTTGTGACATCTCTGTATTCTTATTTTTTATGATTTTGCTTCAAATTTGTCCTTCTGAATTTTTCATAATAACAAAGTAGTAAAATATTAACCAGATGATTATATAAAAACAGCTTATGAATCTCTAAGCTATCCATAAGTCAAATGTTTTCTATCACACAATGCTGTAGTGACTTGGTCTTCAATAAAAGTCTCAGTGCAAATAAAGGAGCTCATCTTTAAAGGTCATTTTTTAGAGTTGTCTCACATTCTGGAGACTGAAAAAATGAAGATTTCCGTATCTTTCATTTTAATATTTCTTCTGCATAGCAAGGGCTTCCCTGGTGGTTCAGTCCATAAAGAATCTGCCTGCAATGCAGGAGTGCCGAGTTCGTCACTAGGTTGGGAAAATTCCCTGGAGAAAGAAATGGCAACACACTCCAGTATTCTTGTTTGCAGAATTCCATTGACAGAGGAGTCTGGTGGGCTAAAATCCATATGGTCACAAACAGTCACACAACTGATTGAGTGACTAACACTTTCAACTTCACTGCATAGCAAGAAATGAGTAATCACTGGAAAAACTTAAAAAGTATACAAGGCTTGCACTTCCAAAACTAGTATGGTATACTAGCTTATTTGATATCGTATGGAGCATCTTGAATCCTAGGCCTATACCTATACTCAAAACTATATTGAGCCCCACCATTTTCTTGATGTCTTATTCCCTTAGGATCTTCAGTTCAGTTCAGTTCAGTTCAGTCACTCAGTCATGTCTGACTCTTTGCAACCCCATGAATCGCAGCACGCCAGGCCTCCCTGTCCATCACCAACTCCTGGAGTTCACTCAAATTCACATCCATCGAGTCAGTGATGCCATCCAGCCATCTCATCCTCTGTTGTCCCCTTCTCTTCCTGCCCCCAATCCCTCCCAGCATCAGAGTCTTTTCCAGTGAGTCAACTCTTCACATGAGGTGGCCAAAGTACTGGAGTTCAGCTTTAGCATCATTCCTTCCAAGGAACACCCAGGGCTGATCTCCTTTAGAGTGGACTGGTTGGATCTCCTTGCAGTCCAAGGGACTCTCAAGAGTCTTCTCCAACATCACAGTTCAAAAGCATCAATTCTTCAGCACTCAGCCTTCTTCACAGTCCACCTCTCATATCCATACATGACCACTGGAAAAATCATAGCCTTGACTAGACGGACCTTAGTCGGCAAAGTAATGTCTCTGCTTTTGAATATGCTATCTAGGTTGGTCATAACTTTTCTTCCAAGGAGTAAGCATCTTTTAATTTCATGGCTGCAGTCACCATCTGCAGTGGTTTTGGAGCCCAAAAAAATAAAGTCTGACACTGTTTTCACTGTTTCCCATCTACTTCCCATTACATGATGTGAAGTGTTGAGTCCTTCATGAAAAAATTATTAGAGGACTAATTTAGCTAAGTAATAACTGATGGTATAAACAGCAGCAGAAGTTTTGCTGAGCAGAAGATGTATTTAAACATCAGATTAAAGATAAAACAACTGAGGAATGTATAGTAATAAAACACAATGGAAATGCTCCAATAGAAATGTGGAAATAAAATGACTTTTTAAAGTAGACTGGTGAAATCGTTGAGACACCACTACACACTTATTCGAATGGCCAAGTACAAAAACCTAACAAAATCAATTGATGGTCAGATGAGGAACGACAGAAAGCCACATCCATGTTATGGGGAATGCAAAATGATACAGTCACTTTAGAAGAAATTTCTTACCTAGCTAAGCATTTTCATACCATATGATCTAGCAGTTATGCTCCTAGATAGTTCACCAAATGATTTGAAGGCTAATGACCACAAGAAAGCATGGACATGCAGTATATAACAGCTTAAATCTTACTCTCTCTCTCACACACATGCTAATTGTAAGCCACAATGTCCTTTAAGAGCTGAATGGATAAAGAAACTATGGTCCATCAATATAACAGAATATTATTTAAGAATAAAAAGAAATGAGCTATCAAATCACAAAAAAATGGATTAAACTTGAATGAAAGTTATTAAATAAAAGCAGGGAGTCTAGAAAAAGTTATACACTGCACAATGCCAATTATATGATATTCTGAAAAAGGTAAAACTGTAGAGTCAAAAATTTATCAGAAGTTTTTTTCCTTTTCTTCAGAATAGTTTTATTAGTTTGAATACAGTTTGTCAGCACTCAACTTTTCTTCTCCTCTTTGACTCACAAATCCACTCAAAGTCCTCATCACCCCATATCTCATATATTGTAAGGTTATTTTTTAATTAATTAATTTATTTTAATTGGAGGCTAATTACTTTATAATGTTGCAGTGTTTTTTGTCACACATTGACATGAATCAGCCAAGGGTGTACATATGTCCCCCTGTCCTGAACCTCCCTCCCCATCCCATCCCTCTGGGTTGTCCCAGTGCACCAGCATTGAGTGCCTTTCTTCATGCATCAAAATTGGGCTGGTCATCTATTTCCCATATGGTAATATATATGCTTCAATGCTACCTCAAAACTGGGGAGGTTTTGGACTGATTAGAATGTGACTTATTATTCTAAGTTGATTTTGAATTCTGCAACATATTGAATTGATATGTTAGTTGGTATATTTTTGACCTAGTCTTCAGAATTTTCTATACATATTCTTATGTCATTTACAAACAGAGGCAATTTTATTTCTTCCTATCCAATTTATTTATTTTTCTTGCTTGCATACTCTGGGTGGGACTTTAGATACTATATTGAAGAGAAGTGGTGAGGAGGGCACCATTTTCTTGTTCTGATCTTAGAGGAAAACTTTTAGATTTGAATCACTGGGTATGGTGTTGGATATGTAGTTGCCATATATGTCCTTTTTCATGTCTAGGTTAATTCCTTCTATATTTAGTAGGTAGAGAGATATTACTATGAAAAGATGTAGATTTTCAACTGATGATTTTCCTTCTGCATCTGTTGAGGTGATGCTATGGTTTCTATCTTTCATTCATCAATGCAGTATATAGCATTTATTGAGACTGGTATGATGAACCATCCTTGAATCTCAGGAGTGTATCTCATATGACCTCGATGTAGTCTTTGAATGTGCTTTGAAATTTCATTTGCCAATGTTTTTGAGAATATCTGCCTGTACATTTCTTAGGGATATAGGTGTGTAACTTTTTTTTCCCTTGTATTGGCCTCAACAGCTATTGTGTCAAAGTAAGGTTGACCTCACGACAATTTGATAGATTCTCTTCTCTGCAATTTTCAGGAATGGTTATCATTAATTTTTGTTGAGTAGAATTTAATTCTACTAAATGTTTAGAATTCACTAATGAAGCCACCTAGTCCTGATCTTTTGTATGTGTAAGAGTGGGTATGGAAATTTCATTATGAACCCAATCACCTTATTAGATTTAAATCTATTCAAATGATCTGTTTCTTCATGATTCCAGTCTTGGTAGATTTTGTGTTTGTAACACTATATGAATCTGCCAGCAATGCAGTAGACCCAGATTTGTCCAGTTCCTGGGTATGGAAGATACCCTGGAGAAGGTACAGGCTACCTAATCCAGTATTTCTGGGCTTCCCTGATGGCTCAGACTGTAAAGAATCCACCTGCAATGTAGGAGATCTGGGCTCAAAACCTGGAGGAGGGCATGGCAACCCACTCCAGTATTCATGCCTGGAGAATCTGCCTGGACAGAGGAGCCTAGTGGGCTACAGTCTCTGGTATTGCAAAAAGTTAAACACGACTGAGCAACAAAGCATGCATACATTGTTAATCTTAGTCTACTATGATCCTCTGTATACATGCATTATCAATTGTATTGTTTCTTCTTTCATTTCTGATGCTGTTTGCATCATCTCTTTTATTAGTCAATCTAGCTGAGAGTTTGTCAATTTTATTTTTCTGAGAAACCAAAACTGTTTCACTGATTTTTCTATTGTTTTTTTTCTGGCCTATATTTCATCTATTTCTGTCCTGAAAATGAACATGTATGTGTACTCATTCATATCTGACTCTTTGAAACCCCATGAACTGTAGCCCACCAGGATCCTTTTTATCTGGAATTTTCCAGGCAAGAATACTGGAGTGGGTTGCCATTTCCTACTCCAGGAGATCTTCCTACCCCTGGGATCGAGCCCATGTCTCTTGCATCTTCTGAACTGTCAGGTGGATTCTTTACTACAGAGCCACCTGGGAAACCCTAGAACAAAGTGTACCATGAAGGAAATGTACATGACACATCAAGACAGAGCAACAGGAAATAAACCTACTTAAATGGGGAAATAAGAGAAAACAGAAAACCTATCTGATGAGGTAAAATTTAAGCCATGATCTGAGGGCTGAGGAGCTATCCACCAGCATGAAAGTGAAAGTGTTAGTCACTCAGCTGTGTCCAATTCTTAGAGACTCAGTGGAATGCAGCCTGCCAGGATCCACTGTCCATGGATTTATCTAGGCAAGAATACTGGAGTGGGTTGCCATGCCCTCCTCGAGGGGATTACCTGTATATCATTTTTGAATATACACTTGTCTCACTTATCCAAAATTCAACCTAGAGAAGACTATCTGTACTCCTCTCGGACATTCTTAACTGCCTAACTGAGCACTTAGACACTGGAAATAGGATTCCTTGCAACTTCCTCCATGTCATAGATATGTTTAAGTCATATCTACATAGGTTTTCCAGAGAAGGCAATGGGACCCTACTCCAGTACTCTTGCCTGGAAAATCCCATGGATGGAGGAGCCTGGTAGGCTGCAGTCCATGGGGTCACTAAGAGTCGGACATGATTGAGCAACTTCACTTTCACTTTTCATTTTCATGCATTGGAGAAGGAAAAGGCAGCCCACTCCAGTGTTCTTGCCTAGAGAATCCCAGGGATGGGGAAGCCTGGTGGGCTGCCATCTCTGGAGTTGTACAGAGTCGGACACAACTGAAGCGACTCAGCAGCAGCAACATAGGTTTTCACATTGGACTGAAGCTTTCCCTTGAAGACAGGCTACTGCCTCTTCTGTGACAAATGTCCTTTTTTAAAAGATTATCCCTAAATCTGGGTAACTCCTCTCAAACTTCAGAATGATTGAGGCCCCCATTTTGCTGGTCAATTATTCTGGCTAGCTTTAAAGCACTTTCACTGTGCTTACCACCCTTTGTCCTCTGGTTTAGTCAAATGCACTAATGACATTTCTTAAGACTCAGCAAAATTTGTTGAAGCTTTCCAATTACCTTTGCCAAAAGCTTTCTCATTGGGTTGTTGAATCACAGATCCACCCCTTTTGGAAACATAATCTCTTGCCTTTTGAGATAGTCAAATGATATTCACATGTCGCCTGCCTCTTTTGACCCATGACTGATAAAAGGAGAGGTGCTCTGATATTTCAACGCATCTTACAACCTGGAGAATTCCTCTACTGGAAGAAACACTTCCAGAAGGACTTTCTTCAGCCTTGCTGGAAAGGCACCTATCAGCAACTGCTAATCAGCCCTTGTGCCACCAACTATTATAATAGCCTCTTGGACTCACATGATACACCTAATGAAAGAACCAATCCTGACTGGACCTGCACTTCATCTGGTGATCTGAAAGTAAAGATTTTCTTAAATTGAAATAGAAGATATCTAATAAGACAGCTTTCCCAAGATATTCAGATTAGGTGTGTTGAAAATTTATCTGTCAAACCTCTGATGGTCGCATGATGCTTCAGATTATTTCCAAAGTCTATGATGTTGATAACATGAACTTTAGATAAAAAGTGCCTGAGAGTTATCCCTCTTACACCTCCTTGTTTTGCAAATGTAACTTCATTATGCTTGCAAACTGTGTACTTTCACTCTAACATGGGATACCACACCAAGGGATGGTCCTTCTTGCACTGATGGTGAGGGCAAAAACTGTTGGAACTGAAAAATCTGACTCTTGATCAGTGATGTTTTCAGAGAAAGATCTTGATCAATGGGAAGAACTGCAAAAATTAGTAAAGAAAAACTTCCATTAAAATAAAGTTGGGAAACCAGAAGGCAGAACTCTCAGAGATGACAGGAGAGCCCAACAGAAAGAAGAAAGACTTCCTCTTTTTGAATGGCAAGAGCTCAGCCAATGAAAGACTGTCAGGACTCTGTCAATGAAGAACCACCACACTTCAAACCCTCAGCCTCCCATGGATACATTGCTTAGTGTAGACTCTCTAACTTCCTCTTTCTTTCTTTAAAAGAGTTATCATCTCCCTATTATGGAGACTTGCATGTGGCTCACCATAATTGCAGACCATATATTGCAATTATTCACTGATCTGGAATAAGCTCATTTTGTTGGAGCAATAACTGACAGTCTGTTTTAGGTCAACCCAATCTGAACACTAGTCTGTATACACCTGAGCGAGGTTACTGTCCTGTCAGTACTAGTATTCTCAGCCTGGCAGCCTTCCTTTATCTCTCTGAAGGAAAACAAAAACAAACCAAACAAAAAACACAGTAAGTTTCTTCAAGTGGGTCTTGAAATCATGCAATTGTCATCTGTCTCACATTACACAAAATGCGAGATGCACAAAGGAAACACAGCAGGAGTGGGAAAAGGCCATGGATTTGTGAGACAATATTAAGAGAATGCCCTTAAAAGCCTGTGAATCTCCCCAACCAAGAAAGTGGGGTGGAAAGTGAGTCCTCTCCTGACATCCACTCAAGCAAGCAAGAAGGTGTTCAAGAACCCTCCCTAGAGCTTCAAGTGTGCCTCCTCTCCAACATGAACCAGGAGGTGCTGTGACATGGGGGCAGGAGGCCTGGGCAGTGCATTTGCCTTGCCCACTAGCTAGAGCCTCGCCTAGGACCCACCCTCACCCCTAGAGACGTCACCATGACTGTGGTAGCCATTGTTAGGTCTGTGTCCCATTATCCCTGGTAATGCCACAGACCCCTCCAAGAGTCTCAGACTAAAGTCAGAGAGCCCTTGGACCTAACCCACAAACTTCGGAAAGAGAGGTTCCTGCCTCCAGCCTGAACCCCACTCCCCTCCTTCCTACCTCGGGGGGACAAATTTCCCTCTGATTCTCTGAAAATGGAGGGCAAGAAGTGAGTTAGGCAGGAGAAGCCACTCCCACAGAGTTGGCCGCTTCCTTCTCCTCTAAAGCAGCACAGAAACACCTGGCATCCTTTGGAGGCAGAGATCAACCCCTAGCCCTAGATGCTAGCAATGTCAGTGGGGATGCAATCCCCAAGGCCACCACCAGGAGTGCCAAGTGAAAGGTTCTGAAAAAGGTCATCAGTAAGAGGGTGTGAGGCGCCATCAAGTGGTTGAATGTGAAGAATGAGTATGGCTACATCAGCAAGCACATACCCAGGAAGATGAGTTTGTTCAACAGACAGCCACCACCTGGAAAAACATCAGCAAGTACCAATGCAGCATGGGTGATGGCGATACAGTGGAGTCCCACGTGGTGCAGGGCAAGCAGGGCACTGAAGCCACTAAGGAAATCAGGTCAGTGGGTTAGTCCCAGTGAAGGGAAGCTGCTATGCTGTTAACTGCTCTGGCTTCCACCAGGGCTTCTACATCCATGGCCTTGTGCCAAAATCACAGGGTCCCAAAGGTGCCAAGGACATCATTGATGAATTCAGTAAAGCAAAAGCTTTACTGCAGCCCAGGACCTCAGATGCCATCTGCCTGGTCACCCCCAAGACCAACAAATGAGGTGCTTGTGGCCCTTTGCCAGGGTCCCATCTGTGATCTGCTGCCAATGGATCCTGGCTACCACTAGTGGCCCCTGGTCTGACCACCTGCCTGGGTCTGCCCTCACTGTAAGCCTGGAGGGCCATCCTCAGTGGGGTGTGGGCCCCAGCTATCTGCTGAGTCACCCTAGGGACCAATCCACCACTCCTGGCCCAAGACACTTAACAGACATCTCTGAAGAGCGAGAGGCAGAGCACAGCAAGAGTGGGTGTCATGCCAGCAGCAACCTACAGCAGAGGCCCTCTCCACGCTATGGATCCCACCACCAGAATAATCCCTGACGCCACCTGCAGCAAGCACTTGGCACACAGGGCCAGGATTCTGAGGGAGGAGAGGGCAAGACCAAGAAAAGCCCCACTAAAGCACTTGTTTTTGTCCCTGTGGCCGAGAAGAAGGATGCCCCTGAGGGGAGGAACTCTTGCTCATGGATGCACCCTCTACCACCTGGACTTAGTAACAGCTAGGCTCCCTCCCCAGGGACTCCCTGGCCTGGGATACAGGTGATCTCCCCTTCAGCAGATGATGCCCTTTTCTCAGCTCAGTCCAAACATCCACATTGGATGTTAGATCTAGGACCTGAAAATAATAAATGCTCTTTACCCAAGCTGTGAGGATCACATCTTACAAATCTATATACTTCTAAATTCCCTTACACCATCTGCCTTGGTAGTTTGTGTACACACACACACTCACATCCACAGACACACTCACACACACCTCTAAATCTATTATTTTTAAAGATCTGACCAGGACCACAGCTATTATTCTGCATCCCCAGGTGAATTAGGTGAAGTAATTTAAAAATTTTTATTTTAATACAAAAACGAAGATTACCTCATACTGAAAATGAACTGACATTACTGTTGTGATGTTATCCACCTGATTGGTCATTTTCTCAATAAAACATTTCAAGTTGCTTTCATCTATTATCTCACTTGTCTGAAACTTTTTAAAGCCTACTAGCCCATAATTCGGAGAAGGCAATGGTACCCTACTCCAGTATTCTTGCCTGGAAAATCCCATGGACGGAGGAGCCTGGTAGGCTGAAGTCCACGGGGTTACTAAGAGTCGGACATGACTGAGTGACTTCACTTTCACTTTTCACTTTCATGCATTGGAGAAGGAAATGGCAACCTACTCCAGGGTTCTTACCTTGAGAATCCCAGGGATGGGGGAACCTGGTGGGCTGCTGTCTATGGGATCGCACAGAGTTAGACACGACTAAAGCGACTTAGCAGCAGCAACAGCCCATAATTGTATTGTGACGGTATTTTCCATATTTTTTAGAAGGCGTTTTAGTAGTGATCATATGTATTTATCTGTTTAGAAGTCATGAATTTAAGACTAAATCTGGACTTACAGGTTGAACGTTTCAAGGTATTCTGAAGAGTAAGAATGTATTAAAAAGATGTACCCCAAACTCTTTTATTTTCATCCTCTTTTGCTGCCCTGGAAATGGAGCAAAAAATAGGGATGGTGGGCCCAGCTATGCACACTTATTGATTAGATCGTTTTCTATGCGAAGGGGATGACAAGATGAGATGACTGGATGGCATCACTGACTCGATGGCCATGAGACTGAGTGAACTCCAGGAGTTGGTGATGGACAGGGAGGCCTGGCCTGCTGCAGTTCATGGGGTCGCAAAGAGTGGACACGACTGAGTGACTGAACTGAACTGATTGACTGATGAGACAAAAACAAGAAAAACTGAGCAAAACATCATGGCAAGTGAAAAACGCGGTTCTATGCAAGCAGAATTAGCCACTTTTGAAGTTGTTGTTGTTGTTGTTGTTGTTTTTTATGGACTCAGTCTACTACCATTTAAGTATATAAAAGAAAATGGACATGGGGGGCTGAGGGTGGTATACAATGAGGAGATGCTCATCCAAGTGTACAAACTTTGAGTTGTAAGATAGTTAAGTTCCAAAGACCTAACATACAGCATGGAGACTATGGTTAAAAATACTGTCTTGTGTGCTTGAAAGTTGCTATGAGAGTAGAGCATTAATGTTCTCACCATGACAACAACAATAAAATGCTAATTATGTGTGGTGAAGGATATGCTAATTAATCTTATTGTGGGAAAGGTTTTAACATACACCTGTATGAAAGATATCACATTGTACATCTTAAATTTACACTATATCTCAATAAATCTGTAGGGGAAAACTGAAGGAAAAAAAATAAAGTGGGCAAGGAAGCACATATAATTTTGTTGTGCACACCTCTGGAGGTAAAGAGAAACATGTAGTCCATATCTTCTTCTGTGCTTCCTGGTTGAGCTCTTCCAGGGGGCCTGTGGAAGATTCCTGGAAGACTGAGCAGGTGCCGTTCAGCCCACCTCAATCCCTTGAAACAGAAGCTCTGATTGGGAGTGTCATTCCTATCCTGATCTTTACTTGAACATATGGCAGAGTTGATGGATGGGAGGCAGGAGTTGGGTTTGGAGGTGGGGGAAATGAGCCATAGATACTTGAAACCAACAGAGGTCTTCAAAACCTCATGTTACAGATTAAGAAAATTGGATTATAGGTAACAAGATCCAAATACTTTTCTCATTTACATGCTGAGGCATTTTACACCAAATTAAAAGCTAACCTAATGTGTTTGGAGAGGGAGTATTCAATAACTCATTATGGCTATATATCCAAATCCATTCACACAGAAACAGAGAGATCCTTCATCCAGAGAATATTTGAGTGTCCTCCTGTGCCAGACACTCTGCCAGGCACTAGGAATCGCATCACAAGGAAGAAGATCGCCCCTTATCTCAAGAAGCCCACAACCTAGTGGAGAGAAACCTCAGAGAAATCTGACAGTGGCTACACCATGGAGCGAGTGCTCTGGGCGAGTTAGCACAGGATGTAAGAGGAAACACAGGTGAGGCAGACACTTGAATTTAAAATTCTACCTAGCACTCACCACCAAACTCCAATTTGATAAAGTCATGTCAACATAGAGCTAGAAGTTGTCCATCCAGACTCCTAGCCCAGTGCACTTCCCAGGATACCAACTGATGTCTTCAGAGATGACCAGATGGCACCAAAAATCACCAAGCACACAAATTTATACTGATGCACAGTGACAAGTGAGAATAGGGGAAGACTAGAAGTGAGACTAAACCTGCTCTGATTAGGAATGAACTCAAGTCCATCCAGGATGTCTCTTTATGCCAAGTAACAGACAGATATGGGGCAGGGAAATATCGTCTGTAGATACAGGGTTGGGTTCATAGGCTTCTCCCTGCTGAGTGAGGTGTATGCATCAGGAGGCAGTGGATGGGTCAGCCTGGCCCTGGAGCCTTCACTTTGTGGGAATGGAGGAAATAAAAGGCCAGACTAAGGATTTTTGAATTTTCCCTGCTCATAAAGGTTCCTAACAGGATCCATTAACAGACGTTGACCTGGTAATTGTTGTCTGAGGGTGGAGCAAGGGAGAACTGAAGAGTACAGAGGCCTGTCACAGAGTTATTCATGTGTAACTAGGGGTGATTATATTTAACTGGCAGCAGGAACGTTCTGCTGATTCCCAACTGCTCCAGGATTGAGAAAAATTCCAGGAAAACCTCTACTTCTGTTTCATTGACTACACTAAAGCCTTTGACTGTGTGGATCACACCAAACTGTGGACAATTCTTAAAGAAACATGAATAGCATACCAGCTCACTTGCCTCGTGAGAAACCTGTATGCAGGCAAAAAGCAACAGTTAGAACCTTCCATGGAAGAACAGACCAGCTCAATATTGGGAAAGGTGTACATCAAGGCTGTATATTGTCACTCTGCCTATTTAACTCATATTCAGAGTACACCATGCAAACTGTCAGGCTGGATGAAGTGCAAGCTGGGCAAAAGACTGCCAGGAGAGTTATCAATAACCTCCGATACACAGATGACACCACCCTTACTGCAGAAAGCAAAGAGGAATCAAAGAGCCTCTTGAAGAAGGCAAAAGAGGAGCGTGAAGAAACCTGCATAAAATCAAAATTCAAATATTCAAAAAATCTCAATATTCAAAAAAACTAAGATCATGGGATCTCGTCCTATCACTTTTAAATAGTTGGGGAAACTAAGGAAACAGTGACAGTCTTTATTTTCTAGAGCTCCAAAATCACTGCAGGCAATGACTGCAGCTATGAAATTGAAAGACTCTTGCTCCTTGGAAGAAAAGCTATGACAAACCTAGACAGCACATTAAAAAGCAGAGACATTACTTTGCCAAAAAAGACCCGTCTAAGTCAGAGCTATGGTTTTTCCAGTAGTCACGTGTGGATGTGAGAATTGGACCATAAAGAAAGCTGAACATTGAACTGATGCTTCTGAACTGTGGTGATGGAGAAGACTCTTGAGAGTCTGTTGGACTGCACGGAGACTCAACCAGTCAATCATGAAGGAAATCAACCCTGAATATTCACTGGAAGCACTGATGCTGTTGCTGCAATACTTTGGCCATTCCTGCCAAGAGCCGACTCACTGGAAAACCCTCGGATACTGGAAAAGATGGAAGGCAGGAGAAGGGGATGACAGAGAACGAGATGGTTGGATGGCATCACCGACTCAATGGACATGAGTTTGAGCAAACTTCGGGAGATGGTGAAGGACAGGGAATCCTGGCATGCCGCAGTCTGTGGGATCCCAAAAGAGTCGGACCTGACTGAGCGACTGAGCAAAAACCAGGATTTAGGCATTGTTGTTCAATCACTCATTCTGATTAACATCTGTAATGCGGTTCCTGTTCTGGCTGCTGTGGGATTATGGTTCTTCTTGCTTCTTCTGTCTTCCTTCGGGTAGATGAGGCTACGAGGCTTGTGTAAGCTTCTTGATGGGAGGGACTGGTGGTGTGAAAACTTCATTCTTGCTCTGGTGGGCAGGGCTGTGCTCAGTAAAACTCGAACTATCTGCTGATGAATGGGGCTGTGCTTCCTCCCTGTTAGATGTTTGGCCTAAGGCGACCCAGCCCTGGGGCTCTTTGGGCTCTATGGTAGAGTTAATGGCAACCTCCAAGAGAGCTTATGCCAAAGGGAAGGACTGCTGTTGCCAGCACCCCTGTCCCTGCAGCAAGCCACTGCCAAGCCACATCTGCAACACTAGCAGCTAAGTCTGTCTGCTTCAGTCTCTTGTGCTGTCACTGCTCCTTTCCCATGAGCCTTGGGACATGCACAGTTTTGTCTGTGCCCTCCAAGAGTGGCACCTCTGTTTTCCCCGTGCTCTGGAAGTCTTGCAATCAAATCCCATTGGTGGTCAATGACAGATTCCCTGGGGATTCCAGTCCCTGTGCCAGATTACCAGACCGGGTAGCCTTTTGTGAGGCTCTGAACCTTCACATCAGTGGGAGAACGTCTTTGGAATTATTCTTCTCCAGTTTGTGGTTCCCACTCCTGGCGAGTATGGGATTTGACTTTCCCATGTTTTGATTTTCCTGTCTCATTGTGGTTTCTTCTTTGTCTTTGGACAAGAGGTATCTGTTTTTGGTGAGCTCCAGCATCCTACTGTCAATGGTCGCTCATCAGCTAGTTGCAGTTTTGGTGCTCTCTCAGGAGGAGAGGAGCACATGCCCTTCTAATCCACCATCTTGAAAAAGAAGCATGAGTTCTCTGTTCTTTCCCAGGCTTGGGAGGAGGGCATAGCAACCCACTCCAGTGTTCTTGCCTGGAGAATTCCGTGGATGGAGGAGCCTGAAGGTCTATAGTCCATGGAGTCCCAAAGAGTCAAACACAACTGAAGCGACTTAGCAGGCACAAGGCTTGAACTTTCTGCTCTGTTCAATCACTAGGTCATGTCTGCCTCATTGCAGCCCCATGGACTTCAGCATGCCAGGCTTCCCTGTCTTTCACTATCACTCAGAGTTTGCTCAACTTCATGTCCACTGAGTCACTGATGCTATCTAACTGTCTCATCCTCTGCCAGCCCCTTCTCCTTTCGTCTTCAATCTTTCCCAGCATCAGGGTCTTTTCACACCAGGTCGCCAAAGTATCAGAGCTTCAACTTCAGCATCAACACTTCCCACGAATATTCAGGGTGGATTTCCTTTAAGATTGATTGGTTTGATCTCCTTGCAGCCCAGGGGACTCTCCAGAGTCTTCTCAAGCACAAAACTAACAATATTTAAATTTACATGCTTTCAGAGTAGCTCATGGCTTTGGAATAGTGTAGAAGCAACACGACTTCCTAACTGCCAGTGGAAGCAAAATTTAAGATGGCTTTTGTTCATGGATTAGTGGATGCAGTCCTTACCGAGGCATTCTAAACTTGATGCTCTGGAAGCTAAGGCAAATCAAATTGCCTTGCTGATACTTCTGCAAGGAATGCTGCTCTTAAAGTAACCAACAGTAGCCAAACCTCTGTCCTGGTGCACAGGGATATTTCCCCAAATTATAACTTGGGAAAACTGGCTAGAGGGGCCTGACACTTAGCCTCAGAGAAGGGAAAGCAAGACTGGAAGGTTAAACAATTCTTAGTTTGATTAAAAGGGAAAGATCTGAGTCAGACCAAATAGCAGCTCAGCTTTACTGGAGACTAAAATTCCCCCTCGTAGCCACTATAACCTACATTAAACTACTACTGACTGATGGAATGATAGCATCCGTGAATCCCTATTGGTGGGGAAACACTAACAAGGGGCCAAATAGTGCCTACCTCAATGGATCTCAAGGTGTGAGGCTTGTTTAGCTTCAGAAAATACTGACAATCTCTTTCTCGAGAGGCAGCAAATGAGTTCTTTCAACAATGAGTTAAAGTTGGTGTTGTTTCTCATCCTCCAGATAAACCACAAACGTAAACCCGCGGGGGGGCGGGGAAGGAGAGAGCAGTTCTAATAGGTGTGTATTCTTGTTGCTGAGTCGCTAAATCATGTCTGACTCTTTGTGACCCCATAGACTGCAGCATGCCAAGCTTCCCTGTCCTTTGCTATCTCCCAGAGCTTGCTCAGATTTCTGTCCACTGAGTCGGTCATGCTATCAAACAATCTTATCCTCTGTCGCCCTCTTCTCCTGCTGCCTTCAATCTTTCCCAGCATCAGGGTCTTTTCCAACAGGTGTGTGGTGCTATCCTATTCTTTTCATCTGTAGTTCCCTTACAGTCTATGATGTGTATCATGCTTGTGTCAACTTAGCTATTATTAGCTGTATATCATCTTTGAAACCACGTGGCCCACTTGTCTAAAATACACCCCAGAGAAAACTGGCTGTACTCCTCCTGGACAGTTTAAACTGCCTCAGTGGAGCGTTCAGGAACTGGAAATAGGATTCCTTACAACTTCCTCCACCTCGTGGATCTGTTTTAGTCACAGTCAGTATGTTTTCACATTGGACCAAAACCTTTCCTTGCAGACAGGCTACTGCCTCTTCTGTGGCTAAAGTCCTTTTGGAAAAGGTTATCCTTATCCGGGGAATCAACCCTGGGATTTCTTTGGAAGGAATGATGCTAAAGCTGAAGCTCCAGTACTTTGGCCACCTCATGCGAAGAGTTGACTCATTGGAAAAGACTCTGATGCTGGGAGGGACTAGGGGCAGGAGGAGAAGGGGACGACCGAGGATGAGATGGCTGGATGGCATCACGGACTCAATGGACGTGAGTCTGAGTGAACTCCGGGAGTTGGTGATGGACAGGGAGGCCTGGCATGCTGCGATTCATAGGGTTGCAGAGAGTCAGACACGACTGAGCCACTGAACTGAACTGAACTGAACTGATCCGGGGAACTCCTCTCAAACTTCAGAATGATTGAGGCCTCCACTTTACTGGTCAGTTACTTCCACAAGTCTGCACTATTTGGCTAGTTTTACAACACTTTCACAGCACTGACCAGCCTCACTCCTCTGGTTTAGTCAAAGGCACTAATGACATTATTAAGACTCACTTGGAAAGATTTGTGGAGGCCCTCCAATTACCTTGGCCAAAAGCATTGCCTTTTGGTCCTTCTGAATCACAGATCCACTCTGTTTGGAACACATAAACTCTCGCCCTTTGAGACAGTCACAGGAATGATTGAGGCCTCCACTTTACTGGTCAGTTACTTCCACAAGTCTGCACTATTTGGCTAGTTTTACAACACTTTCACAGCACTGACCAGCCTCACTCCTCTGGTTTAGTCAAAGGCACTAATGACATTATTAAGACTCACTTGGAAAGATTTGTGGAGGCCCTCCAATTACCTTGGCCAAAAGCATTGCCTTTTGGTCCTTCTGAATCACAGATCCACTCTGTTTGGAACACATAAACTCTCGCCCTTTGAGACAGTCACAGGATAGTCACTTGGCTCCTGCCTCTTTTGATCCACCACTGATAAGAGGAGAGGTCCTCTGATATTTCAACACACCGTGCAACAGGGATGTTACATCTATTGGCAGAAACACTTCCAGAAGGACTCACCTCTAACTTGCCAGAAAGGCCCCTATCAGGTACTGCTAGCCAAACTTTGTGCCACCATACTCCAGGGAATAGACTCTTGGACTCACATGACACACTTAAAGAAAGCACCGATCTTGATGGGACCTGCACAGTACCTAGTGATCTGAGAGTCGACATTTTCTGAAGTTGAAGCAGAGATGATATCTGACAAGACAGCCTTCCCAGGATATTCAGAGTTCATTTCTTGAAAGTTTGTCTGCCAAATCTCTGATGGGGGCAAGATGCTTCAGGTGATCTCCAGTGTCTATGATCTTTAAAACATGTACTTTAGAGAAAAAGTGCCTGAGAGTTCTCCCTCTGGCCCTTCCTTCTTACTCTAAAGTGACTTCAATACACTTCCAAACTCTGTGCTTTCACTCTAACATGGGATGCTATGACCAGTCTTTCCTGGCATGAGGGTGAGAGTGGGAGAGGGGAAAGGAAGGTGGGCAGGAGTTGGCAAAAAGCTGCTGAAACTGAAAAAAAATCTAACTCTTGATCAGTGAGGTTTTTGGAGAAAGATTTCAGTCAAAAGGGCAAGGGTAAAAATTAATAGACACTTCTATTAAGATAGAGTTGGGAGGCCAGAAGGGAGGGCTCTCAGACATGACAACAGAGCCCAGCAAGAAGAAGACAGACTTCCTCTTCTTAAGTGCTAAGAGCTCAGCCAATGAGAGACTGTCAGGACTCAGCAAATGAAGAGCCACCATACTTCAAAGCCTCAGTCTCCCATGGGCACTTTGTTTAGTGCAGGCTTCCTAACCTCCCAACTCTTTAAAGAGTTATCTTCTCCCTTCTAGGGAAGCTTGCGCATGGCTCACCATGGTTGTGGACTCTGAATTGCAATTCTCTATTGATCTAGAGTAAACTGATTTTTGGTGGAGCAATCCCTGGCAGTCTATTTGTTTTAGGTCAGCACAATCCTAACACTAGTCTGGATAAACATGTGCTACATTAGTGTCCTCTCAGCACTAGCGTTCTAGGCCTGGCAGTCTTCAGAAGGGAAACAAAACCAAAACAAACAGACAAAACCCACAGCAGGTTTCTTTGATTGGGTCTTCAAATCACTCAGCTGTTATTTTGCCTCAAGTGACACAAAATGCCTCACCCACACATTGGGCTCCCCAGGGGTTGGAAGAGAACCAGAGATTTGTGAGAGAATATTGAGTAAGTGCCCTTAGAAGGCTGTAAATCTCCCCAACCAAGGAAGAGGGTTGGAACGTGGGTCCACTCCTCACATCCCCTCAAGCAATGAAGAGGGTGCTCAAGGCCCTTTCCTAGAGATTCAAGTGTGCCACTTTCTCCACCATGAAGCAGGAGGTACTATGATGTGGTGGCAGAAGGCTGGGGTGGAGTGCATTTGCCCCTCCCCTGCACTCAGGCTATGTCAAGGACCCACCC
>SJXQ01002142.1:652656-723868 GCA_006408695.1 Aepyceros melampus | reverse complement strand
GTCGGGGCCACAGCTACCTGCTGAGTCGCCCTAGGGGCCGAGGCACCACTCTTGGTCCAAGACGCTCACCAGTCATCTCGGAGGAGCTGGAGGCAGAGCACAGCGAGAGCCAGCACGAAGCCAGCAGCAATCCGCCACAGAGGCCCCCTCCATGCTATGGATCCTGCCGTCCCAATAACCCGTGCCGCTGCCTGCAGCAAGTGCCTGGCGCCCAGGGACAGAATTCCGATGGAGGAGAGGGCAAGATCAGGAAGAGCCCCACTGAAACACCTGCTTCTGTCTCTGTGGCCAAGAAGACCGACGCTCCTGAGGAGGAGAATCCCTCGGTCATAGGTGCACCCTTGGCCGCCCGGGCCTAGTCACAGCTCGGCTTGCTCCCCAGGGACTCCCTGCCCTGGGCTACAGGTGATGTTCCCTTGAGGAGCTCATTCCAAACATTCACACAGATTGTTAGATTTGGGCCCTGAAAAAAGATACATGCCCTTTACGCAAGGTGAGAAGACAAATTACAAGATTTCTATAATTCAAATTCCCTCATAACATCTGCCTTGGTAGTTTCCCTACACACACACACATTCACACACACACACACACACACACACACTTCTGAACCTATATCTTTAATGGTCTGACCAGGACCACACCTATTATTCTTCATGCCCAGATGAATTTGTTGAAATAACCTTAAAAACTGTTTTATTTTTAACCAAAAAAAAAAAAGAAAATGAAGATTATCTGAAACTGGAGATGATGTCACATTGCTCACCTGGCTTGTATTTTCACAATAAAACATTTCATGTTGCCTTTATCTCTTAACATTGTTGTCTGAAATTTTTTAAAGCCTACTAGCCCAAAATTGTATTGACAGTCCTTACAATCTTTGTTTACCTTTAGAACGAGTTTTAACAAAGGTCATACATATTGATCTCTTCACAAGTCATGAATTTAAGACTAATTCTGGACTTAACAGGTTGAACATCTCAGAGTGCTCTAAAGGGGAACAATGCATGAAGAAAGATGTATCCTGATCTCTTTCATTTACATCCTCTTCCCCTGTCTTGGAATTAGAACAATAAGTGGGGAGGGTGGGGCCCAACTACCCACACTTACTCCTTTGCTAGTACTCTGTGTTTTGGAAGCATAACATCATGACCAGTAAAACCATGGCTCTCTGGAAGCAGAATTTGCCTCTTTTGAATTTTTTTTAAGGGACGTGATCTAATACCATTGAACTATAAAAACGAAAATGGGCATGAGGGGCTGGAGTGGTGGACAATGAGGAGATGCTCATGCAAGGGTACAAACTGAGTTGTAAGATGAGTAAGTTATGAGGACCTAAGGTACAGCATGGAGACTATGGTTAACAGTACTGTCTTGTATACTTGAAAGTTGCTATAAGAATAGATCATTAATGTTCTCACCATGACAGAAGAAAATATTATGTGAAGGGAAGGATGAGTTCCTTAATCTTACTATGGGCAAGGTTTTTCAACATGAACCTGTGTGAAAATTATCACATTGTACCTCTTAAACTTATACGATATCACCATAAATCTGTGGGGGTGAATCTGAGGGACAAAAAGAAAGGTAGTAAGTGTAATTTTTGTTGTGAGCAAGGAAGCATCTCTGGAGCTGAAGAGAAGCATGTAGTCCATAATCTTCATCTGTGCTTCCTGGTTGAGCTCTTCCAGGGGACCTGTGGAAGATTCCTGAAGGCTGAGCAGGAGGTGCAGTTCAGTCCACCTCATTCCCATCAAACTGAGAAGCTCTGATTGGGAGTGTCATTCTTATCCTAGTCTTTATTTGAATATGTGGTGGAGTTGATGAACGGGAGGCAGGAGTTGGTTTTGGAAGTGGGGGAAATGAACCATAGATACTTGAAACCAACAGAGGTCTTTAAATCCTCATGTTACAAATTAAGGAAATTGGATTATAAGTAGCAAGATCCAAATACATTTCTCACTTACACATGGAGGCATTTTACACCACATTAAAAGCTAGCCTAATGTATTTGGAGAGGGAGTATTCAATTACTCATTATGGTTATATATCCAAATCTATTCACACAGTAACAGTAGTGATCCTTCATTCAGAGAATATTTGAGTGCCCTCCTGGAGCCCACAACCTAGTGCAGATGAGACAAAACTGACAGTGGCTACACTATGGAGCGAGTGCTCTGGGGGAGTTAGCACAGGATGTGAAAGGAAACACAAGTGAGGCATTTTGTGGCAGAGTTAGTTCCAGGCTGAAAGAACCACTACTTGGACACTTGAATTTAAAATTATACCCAGCAATCACCAGAAAACTCAGATTTGATAAAGCCATCTCAACATAGAGCTAGAGGTTTTTCATCCAGACCCCTAGTCCAGTGTACTTCTCAGTATACCAGCTGACTTCAGAGACTAGCAGAATGCATCAAATATCATTAAGCATAAGAATTTATACAGAAACACATCACCAAGTGAGAATAGAAAAGGATTCAAAGTGAGACTAAACTTGCTATAATTAGGAAAGAATTCAGGTCCCTCCAAGAAGCTTTTTTACGTCAAATAACAGACCCAGATATGGTGCAGGGAAATGTCTTCTATATATATACAAGGTGGGGTTCATAGGCTTCAATTTTTTGTGTGAGGTATGAGCATCTGGAGACAGTGGGTTGGTCAGCCTGGCCATGGAAGCTTCTCTTTGGTGAAATGGAGGGCATAAAGACAAGACTAAGGAATTTGAATTTTCCTGCTAACAAGGCGCCTGACAGGAACAATTAACAGAAGTTGACCTGGTGATTGACTGGGGAGGGGGGTGGTGTGGAGTAGCAAAGAACTGAAGGATATAGAGCGTGGTCATAGAGGTATTGATACATATCTAGTGATGACTATAACTGGCAGCAGGAACGTTCTGCTGTTTCCAAATTGCTCCAGGATTTACAAAAATTCCAGAAAAAAAATCTACTTCTGTTTCACTGATTACACAAAAGTCTTTGACTGTGTGGATCACAAAAAGTTGTGGAAAATTCTTTAAGAGATAGGAATATGAGATCACCTCACCTGCCTCCTGAGAATCCTGTATACAGTTCAAGAAGCAACAGTGAAGATTGGATGTTGAACACCAGACTGGTTCAACATTGGGAAAGGAGTATGTCAAGGCTGTATATTGTCACACTGCTTATTTAACTTATATATGTAGATTACATCATGTGAAATGCCAAGATGGATGAAACACAAGTTGGAATCAAGATTTCTGGGAGAAACATCAATAACCTCAGATATGCAGATGACACCACCTTTATAGCAGAAAGTGAAGAGGAACTAAGTTCAGTTCAGTCGCTCAGTCGTGTCTGACTTTTTGCGACCCCATGAATCGCAGTACCCCAGGCCTACCTGTCCATCACCAACTCCTGGAGTTCACTCAGACTCACGTCCATTGAGTCCGTGATGCCATCCAGCCATCTCATCCTCGGTCATCCCCTTCTCCTCTTGCCCCCAATCCCTCCCAGCATCAGTGTCTTTTCCAATGAGTCAACTCTTCGCATAAGGTGGCCAAAGTATTGGAGCTTCAGCTTTAGCATCAGTCCTTCCAAAGAAATCCCAGGGTTGATCTCCTTCAGAATGAACTGGTTGGATCTCCTTGCACTCCAAGGGACTCTCAAGAGTCTTCTCCAACACCACAGTTCAAAAGCATCAATTCTTCTGCGCTCAGCCTTCTTCACAGTCCAACTCTCACATCCATACATGACCACAGGAAAAACCATAGCCTTACTAGACGGACCTTAGTCAGCAAGGTAATGTCTCTGCTTTTGAATATACTATCTAGGTTGGTCATAACTTTTCTTCCAAGGAGTAAGCGTCTTTTAATTTCATGGCTGCAGTCACCATCTGCAGTGATTTTGGAGCCCAAGAAAACAAAGTCTGACCCTGTTTCAATTGTTTCTCCATCTATTTGCCATGAAGTGATGGGACCAGATGCCATGATCTTCGTTTTCTGAATGTTGAGCTTTAAGCCAGCTTTTTCACTCTCCTCTTTCACTTTCAACAAGAGGCTTTTTAGCTCCTCTTCACTTTCTGCCATAAGGGTGGTGTCATCTGCATATCAGAGGTTATTGATATTTCTCCCAGCAATCTTGATTCCAGCTTGTGCTTCTTCCAGCCCAGCGTTTCTCATGATGTACTCTGCATAGAAGTTAAATAAGCAGGATGACAATGTACAGCCTTGGCATACTCCTTTTCCTATTTGGAACCAGTCTGTTGTTCCATGTCCAGTTCTAACTGTTGCTTCCTGACCTGCATACAGAACAGCCTCCTAATTAAAGTGAAAGAAGAGAGTGAAAAAGCTGGCAGAAAACTCCGTAGTCAAAAAACTAAGATCATAGCATCCATTCCCATCACTTCATGACAAACAGATGGGGAAACACTGGAAACAATGAGAGCCTTTATTTTCTTGGGCTCCAAAATCACAGCAGGCGGTGGCTGCAGCCATACGCTTATTCCTTGGAATAAAGACACACCTAGACAACATTATTTTTAATTTATTTATTTTAGTTGGAGGCTAATTACTTTACAATATTGTACTGGAAACATATTAAAAAGAAAAAACATCATTTTGCTGGAAAAGGTCCATATAGTCAAAACTATGACTCTTCCAGTAGTCATGTACAGATGATAGAGTTGGACCATATGGATGGCTGAGCATGAAATAATTGATGCTTTCACACTGTGGTATTGGAGGAGATTCTTGAGAGTCCCTTGGACAGAAGGGAGATAAAACCAGTCAATCCTAAAGAAATCAACCCTGAATATTCATTGGAAGGACTGATGCTGAAGCTCCAATACTTTGGCCACTTGATGTGAAGAGCTGACTCATTGGAAAACACTCTGATGCTGGGAAAGTTTGAAGGCAGGAGGAGAAGGGAACGATAAAGAACAAGATGATTGGATGGCATCACCAACCCAATGGACATGAGTTTGAGCAAACTCCAGGAGATGGTGAAGGACAGGGAAGCCTGGTGTGCTGCAGTCCATGGGACCACAAAGAGTTGGACATGACTGAGTGGAAGAACAACCACCAGGATTTGGGCACTGTTGTTCAATCACTCAATCATGTCTGACTCCTTGTGACTGCATGGACTGTAGCATGCAAAGTTTCCCTGTCCTTCACTATCTCCCAGAATTTGTCCATTGTGCCAATGATGCAATCCAATAATCTAATTCTCTCTAGCTCCCTTCTCCTCCCACCCTCAGTCTAGCCCAAAATCAGGGTCTTTTCCAACAGATCAGCTCTTTGCATCAGTTGGCCGAATTAACGGCAGCATTGGTCTTTCCAATGATTATGCAGCACTAATTTCCTTTAGGACTGACTGACTTGGTCTCCTTGCTGTCAAAGGGACTCTCAAGAGTCTTCTACAGCACCAGTCTTTTCCAGCATACTTCGAAAGCATCAATTCTTTCTCACTCAGCCTTCTTTATGGTTCAATTCTCACATCTGTACATGACTAGTGGAAAAACCATATCTTTGACTATATGGATCTTTGTCAGCAAAGTGATGTTTCTTCATTTTATTAAGCCGTCTAGGTTTTTCATAGCTTTTTTCCAAGCAACAAGTGTCTTTTAATTTCATGGTTTAAGGATTTAGGCATGCTTAAGTGCTTTTTCCAGTAGTCATGTATGGATGTGAGAGTTGGACTGTGAAGAAGGCTGAGTGCCAAAGAACTGATGCTTTTGAACTGTGATGTTGGAGAAGACTTTTGAGAGTCCTTTGGACTGCAAGGAGATCCAACCAGTCCATTCTGAAGGAGATCAGCCCTGGTGTTCTTTGGAAGGAATGATGCTAAAACTGAAACTCCAATACTTTGGCCACCTCATACAAAGAGTTGACTCATTGGAAAAGACTCTGATGCTGGGAGGGATGGGGGGCAGGAGGAGAAGGAGACGACCAAGGATGAGATGGCTAGATGGCATCACTGACTCGATGGATGTGAGTCTGAGTGAACTCTGGGAGTTGGTGATGGCCAGGGAGGCCGGGTGTGCTGCGATTCATGGGGTCACAAAGAGTCGGACACAACTGAGCAACTGAACTGAACTGAACTGAAGTGCAACTTAAGTGGGAATACCAGACCACCTGACCTGCCTCTTAAGAAACCTATATGCAGGTCAGGAAGCAACAGTTAGAACTGGACATGGAACAATAGACTGGTTCCAAATAGGAAAAGGAGTATGCCAAGGCTGTACATTGTCATCCTGCTTATTTAACTTCTATGCAGAGTACATCATGAGAAACGCTGGGCTGGAAGAAGCACAAGCTGGAATCAAGATTGCTGGGAGAAATATCAATAACCTCTGATATGCAGATGACACCACCCTTATGGCAGAAAGTGAAGAGGAGCTAAAAAGCCTCTTGATGAAAGTGAAAGAGGAGAGTGAAAAAGTTGGCTTAAAGCTCAACATTCAGAAGACGAAGATCATGGCATCTGGTTCCATCACTTCACAGGAGATAGATGAGGAAACAGTGGAAACAGTGGCAGACTTTATTTTGGGGGGGCTTCAAAATCACTGCAGATGGTGATTACAGCCATGAAATTA
Source organism: Aepyceros melampus (assembly GCA_006408695.1). Lineage (NCBI taxonomy): Eukaryota > Metazoa > Chordata > Mammalia > Artiodactyla > Bovidae > Aepyceros > Aepyceros melampus. Next base: position 717,295 of record SJXQ01002142.1, on the reverse strand, counting down.
AAAGACGCTTACTCCTTGGAAGAAAAGCTATGACCAACATAGATAGCATATTGAAAAGCAGAGACATTACATTGCCTACAAGGTCCATCTAGTCAAGGGTATGGTTTTTCCAGTGGTCATGTATGGATGTGAGAGTTGGACTGTGAAGAAGGCTGAGCGCCGAAGAATTGATGCTTTTGAACTGTGGTGTTGGAGAAGACTCTTGAGAGTCCCTTGGACTGCAAGGAGATCCAACCAGTCCATTCTGAGGAGATCAGCCCTGGATGTTCTTTGGAAGGACTGATGCTGAAGCTGAAACTTCAATACTTTGGCCACCTTATGCGAAGAGTTGACTTATTGGAAAAGACTCTGATGCTGGGAGGGATTTAGGGCAGGAGGAGAAGGGGATGACAGAGAATGAGATGGCTGGATGGCATCACCGACTCGATGGACATGAGTTTGAGTGAACTCCAGGAGTTGGTGATGGACAAGGAGGCCTGGCGTGCTGTGATTCATGGGGGTCACAAAGAGTCGGACATGACTGAGCTACTGAACTGAACTGAAGTGTAACTTCAGCAGCCCAGCAGAAGCCAGAGGATTCCACCTAAGACACAACAGAGAGATGCCTGGGCTGTCTCCAGAAAACTTTGATTTAAACAAAAACAAAAAGAAATATGTCCTTTATGCTAATCCTCTTTCCTTTCCTTCACTCCCAATTCATGCATCAGATATTACATTTTTTTGTCTGAAAAATGTGAATTTTGCAGTTATCCTTCTTTCGATCATTGAAAAGCGGCAGGCCCCATCCTAAAGACTTTAACAACAGCAGGCTTACTTACATATCTTTGATTGGGAGGCTGTGTTCCAGGGAATGTGGGTAGGAAGAATGTCACTCCAGCAGGCATATCCTGCATCCAATAAATTGCTCTATAGATATCTGTTAGGTCCAGCTCGTTTATATTATCATTCATGTTCTCTATTTCATAGTTGATCTGCTACTTAATCTTTCTAACCCTTATTGAAAGTGGATTAGTAAAGTCTATAACGATTGTTGAATTGTCTATTCCTCTCTTCAGTTCTATCAGTTTTTTCCCTCCATTAATTTTTGGATTGTCTTCTTATGTGCATATACAATTTCTATGTCTTCCTGAAACATTTCATGTTGCTTTCATCTGTTATCACTGTTGTCCGAAATATTTTAAAGCCCAGTTCAGTTCAGTTCAGTCCCTCAGTCATGTCCGACTCTTTCCAACCCCATGAATTGCAGCACGCCAGGCCTTCTTGGCCATCATTTATTCCTAAGGTTATTTTAAAAGTAGATTTTTGGGTAGAAAGAAGAAAAATGCAAGAATCAGGGAAATATTCAAGGGAAAATTTTAGTAAAGAATGAAAGAAAGACTAGAGCAAGGGAAGAATATGCAGATGGGGGCAGGATTTAGGTCAGTTCCATGGGGAGTTCAAGCATTCTTCCAGCATTTGGAGGAATGTAATGTAGGTAAACAGTATTTGCAAATGTCCATAACTGGGCACCACCAGTGCCAACAAGCTGTAGAGAGAGATGCCCACAACCTGACCCATTTAGTGATCATGGATTTGTCTTTCCAATACACTGTTGTATCATGATGGTGGAGACTCCATTTTCAAACTTACAATAATAATTTATTTACCAGACAGTGAGATTGAAAATACACCTCACACCCTTAGTTGCAACCTCTAAGTTGATGAGACCAGACCCAACTTTTGGACATTACTGAGAAGTAAAGGCCCATCTAGTCGAGGCTATGGTTTTTCCAGTAGTCATGTATGGATGTGAGAGTTGGACTATAAATAAAGCTGAGCACAGAAGAATTGATGTTTTTCAACCGTGATGTTGGAGAAGACTCTTGAGAACCCCTTGGGCTGCAAGGAGGTCCAACCAGTCCATCCTAAAGGAGATCAGTCCTAAGTGTTCATTGGAAGGACTAATGCTGAAGCTGAAATTCCAATACTTTGGCCACCTGATGTGAAGAGCTGACTCATTTGAAAAGACCCTGGTGCTGGGAAAGATTGAGGGCAAGAGGAAAAGGGGACAACAGAGGATGAGATGGTTGGATGGCATCACCAACTTGTTGGGCATGAGTTCGGGTGGACTCCAGGAGTTGGTGATGGACAGGGAGGCCTGGCATGCTGTTGTCCATGGGGTTGCAAAGAGTCAGACACAACTGAGTGACTGAAGTGAACTGAACTCACTGAAAAGCAGATATGGATCAATGTGACCCAAAAGGAAGTCAACATATCCACACCTTGATACAGCATGAACTTAATTCTTACCCAACACAGCTTATTATTGATTTTTCCCAGTGTTTTATATGATAGTACCCGACAAAAGTGCTTCCCTGGTGGCTCAGAGGGTAAAGTGTCTGCCTGCAATGCAGGAGACCTGGGTTCAATCCGTGGGTCAGGAAGATTCCCTGGAGAAGGAAATGGCAACCCACTCCAGTACTCTTGCCATGGACAGAGAAGCCTGGTAGACTACAGTCCATGGGATTGCAAAGAGTCAGACACAACTGAGCGACTTCACTTTCACCCCACAAAAAGGGCTTCCCTATTAGCTCAGTTGGCAAAGAATCCACCTGCAATGCAAGAGACCCTGGTTTGATTCCTGGATGGGGAAGATCCCCTGGAAAGGGGATAGGCTACCCATCCAGTGTTCTTGGGCTTCCCTTGTGGCTCAGCTGGTAAAGAATCCACCTTCAATGCAGGAGACCTGGGTTTGATCTCTGGGTTGGGAAGATCCCCTGGAGAAGGAAAGGCTACCCACTCCAGTATTCTGGCCTGGAGAATTCCATGGGCAGTCCATGGGGTCGCAGAGAGTTGGACGTGACTGAATGAACAAAAAACATGTTGAGTTTAAGTTAAAATAATTCTTCTTGGAACTGAATCATCAATCAAAACACAGACAAAGTCTTGTGCTCCTTGCAGGGATTTTGCTGTATGCATCTGTTTGTATTCTGACATGTGAGTTCAAACATCATCAGCTCATATTCATGTTGGCCAGTAACCCTCATGCTACAAAAGAGCACTCAACCAGAGTCAGAAGACTTGGCTTTACATTTATAAGACTCAAAAAATCAAAAACAAACAAACAGAAAAACCCTGGAACAAATACAGAGAGGTGGACCTAAACAGAGGGTGAGGACACTGGAGTCTTTGGAATGAGAGGAGAAGGGAAAGAGATTGAGAATGACAACAGAGGGGTCATGAGTACTTAGAAGTTTCATGTAAGTAAGATCTGAGAGGCAGAAGGTGTGGGAGGGGTTTGGGCTCTTCCATGAGAGAAATACAGGTTTCAGTTCTGGTTCTAACCTTCCTGGTTGTGTTTAACTAGTTTTTTTGAAAACAATAGTTCTCTTGACTTTGTTTCCCATTCTTTAAATTTGAATAATAATAATGCCCACCACATACAATTTTTGTGCAGCTTAAGTGATGTCGCACAAATGTGCAAACATCTATAAATATGCCTGGGATATGAAGGTATAATCTGATAACATTACAGTGGAGGTCACCTCACACTCTAAACAAATACTTATTGAGCACCTATTATGTGCTAACACTGTTTCAGGCACTTAGGTTACATTAGTGAACAAAACAGGAAAATCTGTGCCTTACAGTCTATTAGAGGTGATGATCCGTGGACAGAATAAATACATGCACATCAGGGGTGTGTAGCAGATGCTCCTGTCTGCAAGAAGGAAGCCCCACACAGCACATGAGATGAGGCGCCCAACATCCTATGAGCCACACGGATTATGTTGAAAGATGAAGGATCCAGTCTGCAGTTTCCTGATTACCACTGAGGTCTTGAAGTCTGAGCAAGGGAGACAGTAATAGAGACACTGTATGGTGTTTTGCACAGCAGTGCTGACACCAAGTTGCCTGAGCCTTGTTTTCTCGGGGGCAGCAGATGTGTAGCTTTAAGATTCACAAGACCAAGAACCAAGGCAACGCCTTCCTGTCTTTCTGTTCTATTCTGATGTCCTCCTCCTGTAAACCATGTCTGTGGAGGGCAGATCGCCGGCTCTAGGGAATTGCCCAGGGAAGCTAAGCTGCCATTGCTTTATTTCCCCTTCCCTGTGCACTCATTTAAAACGATCCCACCCCCTGAAAAGCCAGTTTCTGACTCTTTTTTTTTTTTTTTGCCAATCCTTCAGAAAAAGAGAAAAGTTTTGATACTGTTCATAAGATATTTCCACTGAAGAAAGGTAATAAAAAGTCATAACAAAGTTTATCCTGAGATTCAAAAGAAATGAGGAAATATAATTCCCAGCTTAAAAACCAAGCTGTTCTTTTGAAATCTATTGGGGGAAAGGGTCGGAGAAGGCAATGGGAGCCCACTCCAGTACTCTTGCCTGGAAAATCCCATGGACGGAGGAGCCTGGTAGGCTGCAGTCCATGGGGTCGCTAGGAGTCAGACACGACTGAGCGACTTCACTTTCACTTTTCACTTTCATGCATTGGAGAAGGAAATGGCAACCCACTCCAGTGTTCTTGCCTGGAGAATCCCAGGGACAGGGGAGCCTGGTGGGCTGCCGTCTATGGGGTCACACAGAGTCGGACACAACTGAAGTGACTTTCTTTTGAAATCTATTGGGGGAAAGGGTCGGAGAAGGCAATGGGAGCCCACTCCAGTACTCTTGCCTGGAAAATCCCATGGACGGAGGAGCCTGGTAGGCTGCAGTCCATGGGGTCGCTAGGAGTCAGACACGACTGAGCGACTTCACTTTCACTTTTCACTTTCATGCATTGGAGAAGGAAATGGCAACCCACTCCAGTGTTCTTGCCTGGAGAATCCCAGGGACAGGGGAGCCTGGTGGGCTGCCGTCTATGGGGTCACACAGAGTCGGACACAACTGAAGTGACTTAGCAGGGGGGAAAGGGTGGAGAACATTGATATTCTGCATCGGTGACTAAGTACTTGAAAGGAATATATTGGGCTCTATAATTTAACTGCCAAATCTGACATTCACATCCATCTGGACGTTTTTAAAAGGATCCTTGAGCCAGTCAGAATTGGCAGTGGGCTGTGTAATCACACCTGCATATGGCATAGGAGCTTTTTAATGGGCAACAGTTAGAGCAAGAAAGTGTTGCTTGATATGCCTTTGCTGAGAACCCACAGTTAAGCATGTTAGCATGTGTGAATAAATAAATTTTAAAGCTCTCTGTTAACAATCCTTTGTTTTTTATTCCCTACAAATCAAATTAGTTGGGGACCCAGTTCATTTTGAGATTATTTGGAAAATGTTTTGGTGTTCTCAAATTTCCTTTGTACCAAAGTTTTGCAAAGTTAAAAGGTAAGCCACAAACCTCCACAACCAGTGAAAGAAAAATGCATTAAACCAACAACAAATTAAATATGATAAACACCCACACAATAGGAGAGTGTAAGTAAAGTTTGGGTCTCTAAGCACATGTCAGCCTTCCATGTGGGATTTAGCTCTGACTCACTGCCCACAAAGAGAAGCTTTAATGCTTATGTAACCCATCCAGGGAGCGTGACTTCAGAAAGTACAATTTAGGTGGCCAGGTCTCTCTTTTTACCATCCCTGTTAGTGTACCTCTAACTGTACTTCCTCAGCACCATCTGGGAGTGAAGCTATTGTAGGACAGGGGATATTCTTTAAGGTGATTTTCAGGGAAAGATCAAAGGTGACGGGAAAGGGAGCCTCCTTACTTGGAAGAGCCCAAATAAGGAATTATCTTTAACTACCTACTCTGCTTCCTTTAGCAGAGCTCATTTTGGGGAAGGCAACAATACAGTCTGCAAAAAGCACTTGGGATGTTCTTATTAAGGAGGGGCCACTCTGGCTACTCTGCTTCTTTAGAATAATGGTCACTGTGTGAGAATCCTATACGGAATGGCCATCATGCCTGGCCTCATCCCTATGCAGGAGATTCCATGATACAGCTTTTGGGGAATGATTTAATACCTTCCAAACAGCAACATGGAGGAGGACATCCAAAACACATGGGAAATTAAAAATTGTATTTAAAATGCAAGGTGGGGGCCTGCAGGCAACTACAAACACATGTGCAGGAATTTATGGCTTCTTCGGTTGTGCCAGGGATTTCCTCTTCTTCACCTTCCCCTTCACTCCTTTTTTGCTTTGTAACTTCCTATTCGTCCCCTGAATGGATCATCCATTTCTGACACAAAAACCACTTTCACTCTTTTTGTGCAGAAAACTCTTGAAAAATCAGAGCTGCCTAACACAAAAGACTATAGTCACCACAGACATTATTTAAAATAAAATCATGTTTCTTACTAAATTTGGTTCTTTGGGGTAGATAGAAAGCAGATATATGAATTTATAGGATAAAACTCATGGCCGATTTGAACTGCTGAAATAAGTGGGGAAAAAATCATTTTCTATTTCTTAGCCAGGAGTGAAAACTAGGATGGGGCAAGTGACAGGACAGAAGACTTTATAATCATTGCAAGTGTGACTTGAACTCTCAAGTCTGGAGGGATGCGTCCTGATGGGAAGGGTGGGGATAATATTTAGGAAAAGAGTTGTTCTCAACAGGATCTCAAATTTGGATTGTGTAGTAGTTTTCCTATGACTAATATTTGTTTCTGGTGACAAAAGCCATTCTTAAAGGGAAAGAATAGTGCTCATATATAAGGAAACATGGCTCAATTCAGCCACTTTAAGAACAATCAGTGATTGACGTGGACATGAATTTATATCTCACACAAATGGATCAGTCAGAATTCAGATAACAAAACCACTTTAGATGTTTCAAGTGGAAAAGGATTTAAAAGGAATTAAATGCTTACAAAATGGATAGAAGGGCTCTAGGCTGATTCCTGCATGAGTGACTTACAGAACAACACTGCAGAACCTGCTCACTGGGGACATTATTCTCCATCATCATCAGGTACCCAGGAAATCAGGGAGCTTCTATTTCAACTGTAGGCTCTAGTTCAGTGGTACCTCTGCTGAGATTCAGCTCAGCAAAATGGTCACCTTGCCTTTTGATATGTAGCACACTAGGGATAAACACTGGGACCCTTGAACTGCTTCTACAGGAAAACCACGACTGTATACCAACACAGAGTCAGACTCTGCTTCATGTATGCCTCCTAAATCACACTCAGATACATTTACTTGAAGGAAGTCAGGTCATTTGAAGACATAAGATAGATGGAAAGTCAAATATTTAGCTTCCTAGTTACTATATGGCATAAAGTGCTGGTTCTCAAACTTTGTTGCATATTAGAACTCCCTGAGAAGATTTTAGGGTCCAAATGCCCAGGCTACACCTCATGATGAGCCAATTTAAAACCTCTGAGACTTCATATGTTTTTTAATAAAGTACATCACAGGCAACTGCAATATGTAGCTAGCAATGAATCACAGACACAAATCACGGCTTCTCCAACTTCATGTGAATAATCTGGGTACTTTGTAAAAATGCAGAATCTGATTCAGTCTGTCTGAGTTGGAGCCCAAGATTCTACATTTCTAATAAACTCTCAGGTGTTGTTAAGGCTGACACAGATGAAACTTTCAGTAGCAGAGGGGTACTGTAGTGGTTCTCAATTTTTACTGTGCCTCAGAGTTACACCGGCTCTGGAAGGGTTGTTAAAGCATGGACAGCTAAGTCCCATTCCAGAATTTTTGATTCAGCACATCTGTAGCAGCACCTGGGAATCTGAGTCTCTAACATGTTCTTAGGTGATTTTGAAGCTGCCTGTTCTGCAGACACAACACCACCGATGCAAAGCAAGCTACAAGGGGGTTGGAGTGATGTTGAGCAAGCTGGTTGCTGTATCTGCAACAGATGGCCACCATGTGGAGTTTCTAATGAATTCAAAGAGTTTATATTCCACTTGGATCTAACAGATAGAGAGGGACTCAGAGGAGAAAGTGAAATGCAATTACTTATGCCAAATCCAGTTACCTTTATCTATCTTCTTTCCATACATGGAATTGCTGCTGAGTTCACTGGGGAGACCTCACAGGAACATATAGCTGGGTGGCAGAAACAAGAAAAAGGAAAGAGAATATTCGTTTTCCATGTCAGTAAACAGATAGGACTGTTTATCTCCATATTTTACTCTTTGGATAATCAAGGGAAAATATCTGAACATTAGATGGATGGCAGAGATAAACAGTCTGTGGCCCATGTGGTTCCCATGTGAAGAGATTTCAAGTGCCATCCTTACTGCTAGTTCATTAGACACACTTCAGATGTCCAGTATTGAGTCTTCACTGCAGTGCACTCTGTGGGAAATTTTTCTGAATGCATCATCAACCAACACCTTTTAAAAATAGTTTTATCATGAGGCAAATAAAACTGGTGTAAGGCAGTAACAGTCCTCAAACAACGTACTTTGTTGTAATTTACTATGTCAGATAAAGTTTCACTCAAAATTATGGTTTGGAAAGATGACTTACATCTTAGGAGGGCACCTCTTATCTCTACATTTTCACCTCTTCCACTCTACTTTCACAGGTACTGGGCTTCCAGAATGGAGGTCCAACATCTAACTCACGGTTACTACAAAAGCCAAGTGCACCTGAGAACATTATGATGGTCTAAGGCTCCATGACCTCCATTTATTGAGGAATTTAGATAGCTAAGCCTCTGAAGTTAAAATGCAACAGCCATCATTAATAGAGGATGAAGAACCCCCTGTGAGAAGAAAGTCTGGCTAGTCATCTCTGACTCTTTTCTTGCGTTTCAATTCAAAATGTCCATAAAGTCATCCCCTAACTTGCCCCCAGTGGTTTCAAAGCATTTTCTCTCACTAGCAGAGGATCTATCAAAAGCACTGAAATGCAGAGCTTAGGAATGCAAAGGCATATATTACAGTGAGCTCTTTTTAACTCACAATACTTCTGACACCAAACAAGAGCAGGGATGTGGGGGGCGGGGTGTGTGTGTGTGTCCCTCATACCAACCAGTTCTGATCCCAGATACCAAATGGGTGTCCAAAAATTCAATTTAGTTCTGTCACTAACTTCCCAGAGTTAGCACGGTCCCCACAGATTGGGGGCTCAGTCCCACCAGACTCCTGCACCCCCTGCCATAAGACGCCTGTCTCAAGTTCTAAGACTTCCATTCCTCTCACTGACTGACTCTGAACTGGGATTTTCCATGACCCTTCTCCTCAGGTTTGATAATTTGCTAGAATGGCTCAGAGGACTCAGGAACACACAACTTACATTTTTATTGGCTTATTATATAGGGTGCAACTCAGGAACAACAAAATGGAAGAAATGTATAGGCAAAGCATCGGATGGGGGAAGGGAGCTTTCAAGCTCTCCTCATGTATGCGTAAGAATGTGTTCACAAGCTGGAAGCTTCCTGTATCTTTTACTTATTTACTTTTAATTGGAGGGTAATTGCTTTACAATGTATTGTTTTCTGCCGTACAACAATGTGAATCAGTTTTAAGTACATCTATATCCCCTCCCTCTTGAACCCCCTTCCCACCCCCATTCCAGCCTTCTAAGTTAGCACAGAAGCTCCCTGTGAGCTTATCATTTGGAGATTTTTAAGGGGGTTCCTTACATAGACATAATCGATTAAATTATTGGCTATTGATAGTTAACTCAATCTCCAGCTCCTTTCTCCTCCCTGTAGGTTAGGGAGTGGGGCTAAAACTTCCAAACTTCAATTGAAAATTAAAGACTTGGTCTTTCTGTAACCAGCTCCCATATTGAAACTAGGGGTCCACCAAGACTTGTCTCTTTAGGACAAAAAACATTCCTATCACCTTGATCACTTAGAAATTAAAAAAATTTAAGGAATTCTGAATTAGGAACTGGGGATGAAGATCAAATGCCTTTCTATTATACCACATACAAGGTAAACAGTCCTTGAACATTTTGTAACCAAGCTGTGGAGGCAGGAAGTGGACATAATACTAGTATAAGGAACAATTACAAAAAAAAAAGAGTACATCTTCATTGAGTACTACCCACTCACTACAGTGTTACAAGCACTTAGAGATGAGAGGATTCAGTACGCAAGGGCTAGGATAGCCTGGATCAACCTAACCTCCCAGGTGAGTGTGGAGGTTACTGCACTTACTTGCCCCAGGCTGGCCACAGACACACAAAAAAGAAAATTTGTGAAGCTCACTTTTTCTGATCTGAGGGACAGGGAGAAAAGGAGAGAGTGAAATCAGGAATGGAGCCCCAGGTGTGGATTTTATCATCTCCATTTTCATTCTATACCCCAACCTTATGGAAAGGAGGGAGAAGACAGGAAGACAGGGGGAAAGAAACTGCAGAAACTTGAGTGACATCGGGAGGCAATGGGCTGCCCTCCTAATCACAGCGAGGAGCAGCCTGTAAGCCTCGAGAGGAGCCCCAGCCCACAATTTGACACACAAATAAAACACAGAAATGGTAAGCGGGAGACGGCAGCAAGGAGGAAAGGCGACACAAGGGCCTTTCAGCCCACCACACTTTGCACAGGATGGGAAGAGGGAGAAGGCCTTGTGTGGTTCATGAGGAGCTTCTGAGAGAGCCTGCAGGGAGACAAAGGTGCAGGGAGGGATGGAAATCCAAGATGGCAGGAAGTGGACAGGACCTTGATTATTGTAAGAATATTCCAAAGAGCCGTACAGAACTAGTCATGCATCAGCAGGAACTGATCACGCAGACAGACCCTTCTGGCCACTCGTAGCAAGGCCAGGAAAATCCAGAGATACACACGTACCGTGTGTAGTTAGGAAATAATTTAAAGAAGTTCAGAGATAAATAATGAGGGCATCCTATGATTCCAAGAGAAAATGTTGTTGGGTATGTAGATAACGGGGTTCATCCCTATAAAAGGGACAACCGAAGCCATGCTGATGAATGAAATCTTTGAGGTGCAGTGTAAGAATGTGCCAGTCATATGGGAACAAGGAGGGTGGCTTCAAAAACAGAGGGGTGACCACGGCAGACGTTCACCTCTCCATTTTGGGGTAAAGAGTGAAGATCAATGGCAGGGACAGCAGTTTGGGGCTTACAAAGATGTTATTGAAAGAGATTTCTAATGCTACCCAAAACCTGCTGCCAATTCAGTATTCACACATCAGATGTGGAAAGCTGTGTTATTTACACCATGTGGCAAAAAAAAAAATTCAGTCAAAAAAACTTCTGAATTTTAGCTGTTTATCAACAGTTAATGATTATTAAAATGAAGCAACAGAACAGTTTCAGAGATAGACAAATGCACACCTATCAGGTTAGAAAAAGGAAGCATCATGAAAAAGTATGGGGTCAGTGATGCTGGATGTTTGGTGAAGCCTGAATTAGAAGAACCCAGAATTTTAAAAATGGGGGGTGGAAAGGGACAGAGAGAAGATGACATTTTTACTTGTATGTGATAAATTTGCAGTAAAAAAGAAAGAGGGTACATTTCAAAGGATTAAGAGAAGCCTCTATGAGTCACCAGACATTTAATATCTATGTTGGGGGATGTCTACTAAGTTAGAAAGACCTGGTCCATATTTATAGACAAAGGGCAAAAAAGGAATTACAAGAGGAATAATGATGGATGAAAGAGAAAGAGGGTTATGTGTGATGGAGTGAAGTCTTAGAAGAAGGAAGGGCTCAAAAAGGTAGGTAGGGTGTGCAGGACTGCATGTCAGAATTCCAGACCATGAACTGTGGGCAAGGTAAGGTGTGGTCATTGCTTACAGTGCACTTTCTCAACTTGGGCACTGGAAACGTGTTGGGCTAGATAACTCTATATGTGGGAAGCTGCTCTGTGCACGACATTTAGCAGCATCCCTGACCTCAACCCGCTGGATGTTGATAGCAAAACAAGTAAGTGATACTCCAAGTGTGAGGATCAGAAGGTCTCCAGATATTTCCAAATGTTTCCTGAAGGAGTAGAGGCAAAATCACCCTTGGATGAGAACCACTGGCTTTGAGACACCGCTGGGAGGCACTAAGGTAAGGAGACTGCTCCCATATCAGAGGACCCTGAAACTCTAAGAGGTAAAACCCTCTGGGAAAAAGAGGAATGTATGCACAGGACCCGATATAAACCTGAGCCAGGGGTCACACACAATGGGGAAGGGGCTAAACCCTACTGGAAAAATATCCCTCCCTCTTCATGCTAAGTCACTTCAGTGGTGTCTGACTCTGCGACCCCATGGACTCCAGTCCGCCAGGCTCCTCTGTCCAGGAGGGATTCTCCAGGCAAGAACACCGGAATGGGTTGCCATGTCCTTCTCCACCTCCCTCTTCAGTAGTCTCTTAAAGCAGCAAGGAGGTCACATGGTCTGGCTAGAATCATTCTCTACCTTCCCCAAGAGGCAGCCATCATTTTGCAAAATCTTTGTCAGTGGTGCAGATGCTGCAGCAGCTGAGGTTTACAGCTGACACATCTCTGCCTTTGTAATACGATGTTATCTCTTTCTTAGGTTCAACAGTCTTATGGGATGTTTACAGTAAATTATTGCAACTGCTGACTTTCAAGACTGCATGGGAAGGGGGTGGAGGAGGCCACACCCTGCCATACGGTGGAGCTTCACAACCTCTTCAAAACCCCTGGGCCAACTGTCTCACACTGCGGGACAGGGAGCGTGGTCAGGAGGCCGAGTGGGGGAGGGTGGCTACTTTCTATGTTTTCGGGAAAGTTCTGAGGGATAGAGGTGGGTGGATTAAATAAAATAGAAATTCTGGAGCTCCTCATTTCTGAATTGAACTGGAAAGAATAAGCTTACCATTGGTAGGTGTACGTTTAGGGATACAGTAAACCACTCTGTGCAAGAAGTTATTTCCCCGGAACCCCTCCTCGGCTCTGGTCTCTGCATCCATGAAGTGACTGGCAGCAACGACAATGGGGCTCTCACTTCTTCACACGTTTGACATCTCCAGCAGCAAAGTTACAAGTAGGTCCCCCACCTCAATATCACATAAAATAAGACTAGAAACCTCCCCTGGCCCTGGACAAAGCCACACTTGCTGTTGTTCAGTTAGACACAAGTTACACAGTGCGTATCAAGCCAATGGCACAAGATAGGGAGATGTATTGAGAAGAACAAAGCTTCCCTCTTCTTGTGATTCTGATCAAGGGAGGATTCCCTGTTAACTTGTGGGAAGAAAGGAGCTTCAGGAAAATGAAATGGAATTCCAGAGGGGAAAAAAACGGCTCTTTCCTTTCACTAAGCTCAGGAAAAGAACTCATATTTTTGCCACTAAGGAAAACAATTTATATTTCCAGAATTCTCATTGCATTATTGCTTTCACAACTGGAAAATAGTCTCTTCTGATGATATAAGAAAGAGTGATGCTGAAGAAACAACACTGAATTCATTCATTTGACGGATATTGTGCTGCTGGCACTGTCTTCAGCTCTGTTAGTAATTAACGAATAGATCCTGGAATGTTCCTGCCCTCCTGAGTTGTGATGGGAAGGTGTAGTGCTAATTATCACTCTGCTTCAAAAAGGTGCTGGTCTTTAGGCTTCTTTGATCCATAAAACAAAGGGGAAGGACTTTAGTCTGAGGCTTAGTCTATTTTTAACACTCACAGTTGCTGAGTCAGTTTATAGCAGTGGACCAAAACAATCAGTCTATGCTGAGAGCTGAACTGTGCACCCCTTGACAAAAAATTTCATGTTTAAGTTCCATTCCTCAGTACATCAGAATGTCAGCATATTTGGAAATAGGGTTTTAAATAAATAAGTAAAATGAGGTTATTCAGGCAGACTGTACACCAATAATACTGGCATATTAGAAGAATTTCAAAACAGGTAAGTGCAGAAAGAAGATCATGTAAAGAAACAGGAGAAGGTAGCCATCTGCAAGCCAAGGAGGGAGGCCTTAGAAAAGCCAACCCTGCCCATACCTCGATTTCAAACTTCAAGCCTCCAACACTGTGAAAAAATAAGTCCTGTAGTTTAAGTCACTCAGTCTGTATTTTGTAGGGACAGACCTAGCAAGCTTCAGAAACACTTATTTAAAGATCCACAGGCCTAGTTTTAACTCACCAAACAGTGAGAATGTTCAGGCATTAGGGCTCTGCCATGTGAAAAGATACACGGCAGAAGAGATACATTTGATGCCACAAAACCAGAGATCCACTGGCCTCGATCCACTGGTCTCCCAGGGCTACCCTATCAGCATCCTTAATTTTTTCCAAAAAGTCACTTAAGCAATACTTTATGGAGACATTACTGAACTTTTGCTTCACATCAGATGCTATGTGACACCCTGAAAGAAAGAGGCTAGCTTTCCTGAGACATCCACTCCTTGTTTCCTAGGATGTTTTGAAATTTAATTACCAAATGCTTGTTAAAGCTCTCCATGGAGCCTTTTGATGAAACAAACTCTCTAACTACAAAGTGTGTTTAAAATGGAGGTCCAGCCTGGAGGCACTGCAGGCTCCAGACAGGCCTAGCCACTTTTTTATGCAAATTAAACATCTTAATCCACCTGGCAAATTACTGAGCCAGCAGCAAGCTTAGGTCACGGGCTCTACGGATGTCCTTGCTACTTCCTCCCAGTTCCTCTACTTTTTCACCTCAATTGTTTCTAATTTTCCATTAGAAAATCCCACTAGTATCATTTCACATGAATGGCCTGCTTCACATCCGTGTGTTATTCTGGTTGGGTAATACTGTGTTGACCTAAACATTAGTGTGACAGAACTAACTGGCTTTAAGGCTATTGTTCTCACTGTCCTCTTCTTGGAGAGGCGTGAGGGCATGAATGTGCATAGAGGGTGGGCTATGTAGAGTTGAAAGAAGGTCGAGAAAGTTCTGTAAAAGCCACAACCATCTAGAAGCCAGGAGAGGGCCAGAGATGGTAGTAGGAACTGCTCTGGCAGCATAGCCAAAGACCTCATTACCATTGAGGTTATTTGCATTTCACATTGATGTCCTCAAAGAGAAAATCTAAGCACCAGAGACAGGACTGAATTAGAGCTTTCCAACAAATGTGCAAGAAGTCTTGCAGGTGTGCTGAAATACCTAGATTACTGATTCTCTTCTGCCCTAGGAGTAGTCTACTGGCCTGAAGGACCAAGTCCCCAAGCCTGTCCCTTCCAACAGCTGGAAACCTCATCAGGGGATTTAAATTCCCTTCAGTTCAATGAGTATGCAGAAAAACATAAACTTTTTTCACATACCCTATGCTGGGAAAAACATCAGGAAAGATGGGATTAATGACTGTCTTCTACTTTCACTGGTTCCTTTCTCACCTCTCCAATTTAATCTCCACACACATCCAGGTGGAGCCTGCTAAAAGCTCTGCCTTGTTCAACTCCTTCCCAAACAGCCCATTGTGCTTATGATAAATCCCTTAATACGGCTAACAAAGCCCTTCCTGATCTGCCTCTGTGTGGACTGTAGGCCGCAGATCATACTGTATGCTTCCACTACATTCCCTGCTTTGACCAAGCTAGACGGTTTTCAGTTCCTCCAGGTCATGTAGACTCTCAATTCCAGCTTTTAACACATGATATTCCCTCTGTCTGGAATATCACTGTCCACTTCCAAAACACAAAGACACACACACACACACACACACACACACGAGTGCACCTCCTGCTTCTTCATGCGGCTAGTCATCATACCTGCTTTGCTCACCGTCAGTCTCCAGAGCCTAGAAGTCAGTTTCACAGATAGCAGTCTGTAGGTGGGTGGATGATGCAAGAGTTTCTTTTATACTGGAAAGTCAAGAGTTTTCTTGTCTTTAACTTTTTTGTTTTAGTTTCTGTTTTTGATTCTAGATCAGTACTGGAAATAAAATAATTTTCTCCTCATGAATCTCCTGAAAGCAATCCCACCATCCCTGGACACATTATAGATATAAACTTTCACAAAATCAGGTTCTGTTAGAGAAGATGGGTGGGAAATAAACATTGGATAAGAAACTACTCATGTTTTCTGTACTTCTCAGGAGAGAGAATGAAAAAGAGGAAGAAAGTCATGAAGAAAGGACTATATATAATTCAACAAAACTGAGTCCCTGTTATGCCCTGGACATGGTACTAAGAATTAGGGAGAGGATAGTGTACCAGACATAAGATGTCTTTCCTTGGAGATCTGGGCCTCTACCTGGGAATCCATAGGCTAAAGCAATTTCATTCTGAAGATGGTATTAAGAAGCATATCTGTCATGGGAAAATATAGCGAGGCCATTTAATCTAATCTAGGGGCAAATTTCCCTTCGTGGGTCACAGTCATGTTGTGGCGAATGGTCTTGTATAACTCAGTGAACCTATGGCAGGGCCACTCAATATGGATGGGTCACAGTGAAGAGTTCTGACAAGACATGGTCCACTGGAGGAGGAAATGCAAACCTCTCCGATATTATTGCCACTAGGACACCAAGAACAGTGTGGAAATGCAAAAATATATGAAACCAGAAGATGATCTCCACAGGTCGGAAGGTGTCCAATATGCTACCGGGGAAAAGCAGAGGGCCGTTACTAATAGCTCCAGAAAGAATGAAGTGGTTGGGCCAAAGAAGAATGACATTGAGTTGTGGATGCATCTGGTGGTGAAAGTAAAGTCTGAAGCTTCAAAGAACAATATTGCCTAGGAATCTGGAATGTTGGGTCCATGAATCAAGATAAATGAGACATGTCAAGCAGGAAATAGCAAGAGTGAACATTGACATCTTAAGAATCAGTGAATTAAAATGAATGGGAAGGGGCTAATTCAGATGACCACTATATTTACTACTGTAGGCAAGAATCCCTTGGAAGAAATGGAGTAGCCCTCTTGGTCAACAAAAGTCTGAAATGTAGTACTTGGGTGCACTCTCAAAAACAACAGAATGATCTTGGTTCATTTCCAAGGCAAACCATTCAAAATCACAGTAATCCCAGTCTATGTCCCAACACTCTGAAGAAGCTGAAGTTGAATGGTTTCATGAAGACCTACAAGATCTTCTAGAACTACCACACACACACACAAAGATATCATTTTCATTATAGGGGATTAGAATGCAAATGTAGGAAGTCAAGAGATACCTGGAGTAACAGTTAAATTTAGCCTTGGAATAAAAATTAAGCAGAGCAAAGGCTAACAGAGTTTTGCATCGAGAACACAATGGTCATAGCAAACACCCTCTTCTAACAACAAAAAAGGCAACTCTACACATGAACATTACAAAATGGTCAATACTAAAATCAGATTGATTAATATTTTTGTAGCCAAAGATGGAGAAGCTCTATACAGTCAGAAAACACAAGACCTGGAGCTAACTGTGGCTCAGATCATCAGTTCCTTATTGCAAAGTACAGGATTAACTTGAAGAAAGAAAGAAAATCACTAGACCATTCAGGTTTGACCTAAATCAAAACTCTTATGATTATATAGTAGAGGTGACAAATTGATTCAAGGGATTAGATCTGGTAGACAGAGTGCCTAAAGAACTATGAATGGAGGTTTTTAACCTTGTACAGGAGGTGGTGATCAAAATCACTCCAAAGAGAAAGAAATGCAAAAAAGCAAAATGGTTGTCTGAGGAGGGCTTACACATAGCTGAGGAAAGAAGAAAAGCAAAAGTCAAAGAAGAGAGGGAAAGAAATACCAAACTGAATGAGGAATTCCATAGAATATCAAGGAGAGATAAGGAATCCTTCTTAAGTGAACAGTGTAAAGAAACAGAGGAAAACAATAGAATGGGAAAGACTAGAGATCTCTTCAAGAAAATTAGAGATACCAAGGGAACATTTCATGCAAAGATGGGCATAGTATAGGACAGAAATTGTAAGGATGTAACAGAAGTGGAAGAGATTAAAAAGAGGTGGCAAAACTAGGCAGAAGATCTATACAAAAGAGGTCTTACTGACCCAGATAACCACGATGGTGTGGTCACTCATCTAGACCCAGACATTCTGGAGTGTCAAGTAGGCCTTAGGAACATTACTACAATCAAAGCTAGTTGAGGTGATGGAATTCCATCTGAGCTATTTAAAATTCAAAAGATGATGCTGTTAAAGTGATGCATTCAATATATGAGCAAACTTGGAAAACTCAACAGTGGCCACAGGACTGGAAAATGTCAGTTTTCATTCTAATCCCAAAGAAAGGCAATGCCAAAAAAATGTTCAAACTATCATAAAATTGCACTCATTTAACCAGCAAGGTTATGCTCAAAATCCTTCAAGCTAACCTTTAGCAGTACGTGAACTGAGAATTTCCAGATGTACAAGCTGAGTTTAGAAAAGACAGAGGAACCAAAGATCAAATTGTCAGTATTCTTTTACCATAGAGAAAGCAAGGGAATTCCAGAAAAAAAAAGACACCTATTATTTCTTCATTGACTATGCAAAAGCCTTTCTCTGTGTGGATCACAACACACTGTGGAAAATTCTTAAAGAGACAGGAACAGCAGATCACCTTAACTTGTCTGCTGAGAAACCTGTATGCAGGTCAGGAAGCCACAGTTAGGACTGGACATGAAACAATGGATTGGTTCCAAATTGGGAAAGGAGTACATCAAGGTTGTATATCGTCACCCTGCTCATTTAACTTATATGCAGAGTGCATCATGAGAAATACTTGACTGGATGAAACACAAGCTGGAATCAAGATTGCTGGGAGAAATATTAATAACCTCAGATATGCAGATGATACCACCCTAATGGCAGAAAGTAAAGAGGAACTAAAGAGCCTCTTGATGAGAGTGAAAAAGTTGGCTTGAAACTCAACATTCAAGACACTAAGATCATGGCATCTGGTCCCATCACTTCATGACAAATAAAAGGGGAAAAAGTGGAAGCAGTGACAGATTTTATTTTCTTAAAAATCACTGAGGACAGGGACTGCAGCCATGAAATTAAAAGATACTTGCTCCTTGAAAGGAAAGCTATGATAAACCTAGACAACATATTAAAAAGCAAAGATATCACTTTTCCAACAAACGTGCATACAGCACAGCATGCTTTTTCCAGTAGTCATGTATGGATGTGAGAATTAGACCATGAAGAAGACTGAGTGCCAAAGAACTGATGCTTTCAAACTATGGTGCTGGAAAAGACTCTTGAGAGTCCTTTCAACTGCAAGGAGATCAAACCAGTCATTCCTAAAGGAAATTAACCCTGAATATTCAATGGAAGGACTTAAGGTTTGAGGTGACTGAGAAATATCCATAGTAAAAAGAGTTACAGTAGTTGCCAGAACAGTTAAAGTGTGGCTACAAAGCCACTGATTTCAGCATCATCTGGGAACTTTTTAGAAATGTACAATTTTAGGTCTCTCACTAGATCTATTAAAGGAGAACCTCTGGGACTCCTGGTCTATAGCTCATTGTTCTTCTACTGAAAATTCACTATTTATAGCATACAGCTTTCTATGAATATTAGGATGCACTCAGATGTTATGAAAATAATAGCACTTGGAATTCAGAAGATGCAAGTTCAAGTCAGAAGGCTCACCCTGAACAAGGCTTCCAGGTGATCCTGATGCATTTACAAATTTGAGAGCCACTGGACCATAGCCAATCCATGATGAATACAATAAAAAAGGGTTGGAGGAAGGAAAAAAGTAGGACAAAGAATATACTAGATCTACACTACTCTGGGTATGAAATTATTTTATTTTCTTCTGTTTTACTTACCAGACAGGATTTATTTATCACCTGTCTTGTCAGTGATGGCTCTTTCTTTCAATAAGCCTCCCCTATTTCAATTTTTCTTGAGTCAATTTCATCGGCTGCTAGATACATCTTAAGACATAGCCCCATAACTGTCCTTGGGTTAAAAAGCTTCAGAAGCCAGAGGGGTCTACTTAACACATCCCAAGCTCCTTGGCTGGCAGTCAAGGCTGTATGCATTCTACATCTGGTGTCCACTCACCTGCCTTTACCCACTACTCATCCCATGCTCAAGCCTAGCTGAGCTGAGCACCAATCCCAGAACATGCTTGGCATTTGCCTGTTCCTATGATATGTCTCTTGTTCTTCTCCTCTATCCATACTCTGTTTTAACTGTTGATATCCTACCCAGAGCCCAGTCTTCAGTGGTCTTCTCAGGTAGTCATGCACTGGGGCTGGCCTATACCTAGGGCCTTCTTTCCAAATTCTCATTCAGTGACTTCATATCAGTAGCTTGAAATCAGCTATGGAGGTAACATTTATACCACAGAAATGGGCAACCACTACAAATCAGGTTTCCTCTCCCCACTCCAGATTATTATTAAATATTATTAAATATACAATTATTAAATATTTCCTAGTGCAGTACTGCCAAGAAAGAATGAGCCTGTCTCCTTATAGTAAAGACATGCAAGCTATGGGGCGAGTTTGGACTGCTGCGTGTTTTTGTATGTAAAATGTTACTGCACACAGTCACACTCACTTGCTGATGTGATGTCTACAGCTGCTTCCACACAGCAATGACAGAATCGAATATTTGCAACAGAGACTCTACAGCCTGCAAAGCCCCAAATTCTATCCGGACCTTTCTGAAGACATCTGCCAAGCCTTTTTTAGTATTGTATATTCACTACTCACAGAGAAGGCAATGGCACCCCACTCCAGTACTCTTGCCTGGAAACTCCCATGAGCAGAGGAGCCTGGTAGGCTGCAGTCCATGGGGTCACGAAGAGTCGAGCACTGAGCAACTTCACTTTCACTTTTCACTTTCATGCATTGGAGAAGGAAATGGCAACCCACTCCAGTGTTCTTGCCTGGAGAATCCCAGGGACGGGGGAGCCTGGTGGGCTGCGGTCTATGGGGTCGCACAGAGTCAGAAATGACTGAAGCAACTTAGCAGCAACAGCAGCATTCACTACTTAACACACACTTTTTTTTTTTTTTTAATAAATACTAGGATGCGATGAAATGTCCTGGAAATAATACTTGGAATTTAGAAAATGTGGCTCAAGTCTCTACTGGCTAGCTATCGACTTTGGTCAACTTACTTAACCAAGCTGAACTTCAATTTTCTCATCTGAAAAAGAGTACTCTCCCTGACAGGAATATTTGAAATCAAACATCTGTGCAAACACTCTGTGTATTTTAAGTGAAGTAAAGTGAAGTCGCTCAGTCGTGTCTGACTCTTTGCAACCCCGTGGACTGTAGCCCACCAGGCTCCTCCATCCATGGGATTTTCCAGGCAAGAGTACTGGTGTGGGTTGCCATTGCCTTCTCCAGGGGCTCCTCCCGACCCAGGGATTGAACCCGGATCTCCCGCACTGGAGGCAGACGCTTTACCCTCTGAGCCAGCGGGGAAGTACGCACCCATGCAAATCTAAGATAATGCCACTGTAACTTATGTACAGATCTTCTTTTTCTACTAGACTCTCCCAGGACAGTTTCCACACCTCCTCTATGTTTGCCTCCATCACAGATAGCATCTCGCGTGCAGGTGGTGTTCATTACATCACTGTGGAACGGAGGATGAAAGGTGGGGATTCTCTTTTCCAAGTCTTAATGGCCGGTTGGTGTCCCAGCAACGATAGCAAGATTAGCCTAAACAAAACACTGTGTGGTGATTCCATAGCCTCCTCACTCCCCTGATTGCCCATTCTCTACTTTACCACTGCTGCTGCAAAAGTTTCCCTATCTGAACGTCCTTCCTTCTGGGAATACACCTTGTGCCCATTAAATGCAGCTGTCAACTGAAATGTGCTTGCTGATAAAAGTAGGTAAATAGTTTTTAGAACAGTCAACTCACTGGGATATAAGCATGAGAAACTAGATTGGCTTTTTGAGCCTTTCCCCCCACTGTTGGTGGTTCCTTTAATCATGTATTTCCCAGGTTTTATAATTTCCCTATCATTTGCAGTATTAACCTTGTGTCACTCTCTGAATCTTTTATGCCTTTCACTAATAATGTTATCCACCTAGAGCAATGCCTACATATAGTAGGTGATCAATAAATATTTGTGGAATGAATGAATGGCTTTCAGTATTCAGTTAATACTGAATCTTCTTGATTTTAAAACTAAAATGTCAAACTCAATGCAGGGGCATTTCCCCTCTCTGTTGCACTAGTCAGGGCTGCTGGGAGCAGGTATGCTGTTCCCATACTTCCTCTTGCTCTTCTCAACTCTTTTTCTTAGGTATAGAAGCTAGGATTAAAAAAAACGGGAGAGGCAATTTTCCTTAGGGGCCTGGCACTGTAAGGCTGAAGGCTTCTCGCTCGCCAGCGCCACTGTGTTCACATGGCAGCCATCCGCTTGCTGCCCGTCTCCAAAGCCAGACTCGTGTGGTCCTCAGGGTAAATAGCTGGGGTCTCCTCAGTGCATGGCTTCTGATGAGAAGAAACCTTTCACCTAACCAGTGACAACCTTTCTTGTTGACCCCTCATTTAGCTCTCACCTCAATGGTCTATGACCCACTGGCGATATCTTTCTGCCTTGACAGGACAAGAGCAGCTGAACTGTCTCTTGCTGGTCCACTCTGTAGTGGAACACTGTAGTGGAACTCTGTAGTGAAACATTGATGTTTTCAAACTGTGGTGCTGGGGAAGATTCTTGAGAGTCCTTTGGACTGCAGGAAGATCAAAGCAATCAATCCTAAGGGAAATCAACCCTGAATATTCATTGGAAGGACTGATGCTGAAGCTGAGGCTCCAATACTTTGGCCACCTGATGCAAAAAGCCAGCTCACTGGAAAAGATCCTGATGCTGGGAAAGATTGAGGGCAGGAGGAGAAGGGGGAGACAGAAGATGAGGTGGTTGGATGGCATCATCGACTCTATGAACACAAGTTTGGGCAAACTCCGGGAGATCGTGAAGGACAGGGAAACCTGGCATGCTGTAGCTCATGGGGTTGCCAAGAGTCAGACACGCTGACCAACTGAACTACAAAATCTGAAAACAATTCACACATTCCTGCCACGCTAAGTGGTAGGAGTACAGGCTGTGTGGCCTTTACCTCTTCTTTTGGCCCCATAGTCACTCTCCAATTCTTCCTCCACTTCACTGGTTACCTAGCTGCCCATCAGGGCAATGAAAGGACAGCGCCTCCACTTTGACTGGTGAGTCTCTGGAAATATTCCTGAATTAGTTCCAGGAACATCAAGCCCTACTTGACTGCCACAGTGTGAAAACAAACGAGCTTCTCCTCAAGAACACTATGCTTCCTACCAGTGACCAGCCTCTCTTCCCCAGTCCTACCACTATAATGATCAAAGGGGAAGAAGGATGAGTGGCTGGATTCATGGGGTTGATCCTGGGGCCACTTTTTACAGCTCTACATGCTGGTAGCTCTCTCAACTTTGCAAACTGGGCTCTTAATGATTTGGGTATCCATTTTTGGCAACAATTCTAGGACTTCTAAAATTCTTCAAGATATAAAAGCTGAAGTAATTATTGATGATAGAAAGGGTGGTGGTTGGATCAAGGATTAGGAGATCCCATGAGAAGCAGCCATTCTCATCTTCATAAAAGCGGCCTATATTACAACAACATGAAACAAGAAAATTCTGTCTCTAAACTTCTAAGGTTGTCTCAGGACAGTGCTTCCAACCTAGCCTCCTGTTGGCTATGAAGATCTAAACTTACTGTTCCAGGGAGCTGCAATCCAGGAAGACTGTGGAAGGGGCAACATATAGGAGCAGATAAAACTGAAGCAATGCCAACTAAGGCCCAAGATTACTGTGAAGGATTTGGAGGAGCAAAACATTGGATTTCTTGCAAAAAGACTGTATGGAGTCTGAATCATGAGTCCTGGTAACCCCTCAGTAAAAGCAAGTTAATTAATCATTTGGAACTTTTGAGAACTACTGAAAATTCTTTAATTTGAGAAATTGTCAATTTTTTTCATTGTCTTTCTTATTTTCCTTCCAATTAAAGATATCTTGAACAATGTTTAATAGCTGTTTTCTGATAGGATATTTCTTTCTCACAAAAAGCCTCTGCCATGGAAATCAGTGAATAATCTGTAAGTGCTCTCAAATGATAAAAGGGATGGAAATGGAAACGTAATTGTGTGTCTTGCACCTGCCTCCTGAAATTCATTAGCAGCTTATGGTACTCTGAAATCCTCTTTGAGGACGTTAGAAACAATCACACAATTGTTCTGCCTCCTCCTGTGTTTTATGTTCCAGTGCTTAAGTGGCACAGACACAGTGGAAGATTTTAGATGCATAGCTTGTTTTCCGACACAGAATAGATCTCCACATGCCCTTAATGCTGAATTCTCACCACTTCTCAGAGGCACCTGTTTTTGCTTCATAAAGTCATACCAACTTGAAACTAGCAAATGAAGTTAACGCATGCGGCACGAAGTTGGAAAACTGGTTGTACTTTTAAAGTAACTTCACAAACAGAAATCTTGAATCGGTAACTCCTTCAGTGCTATAATCTATTTAGAAGAGACACTTCATTTCCTTACTTAGAAATGCCAAACAAATTGAGGGTTTACTGCACAAGTAGAAGAACCTCCTTTCCCAATCTCACTCGGTTGATGCTCCTCAAATATTGCATGTACGGACACCACCCCAACTGCTTCAATGCCTCCCCTTGCTTAGTACTGTTTTGATTGGGCTTCTGCAGGGTGTCTCATCCAACTTATGCTCTACAGTCATCCTGCAAAGTTTTCATGGCAAGATTTTCACCAAAGAGGAATCTCACTTCTCCACTTACTACCTCCATGCCTTTTTTGTTATAGCTATTTGTGAAAAACTGTCTCTAGAAGAGGAACTGGTCATCATTACTACCCTTCCTTAATCACCTTCTAGGTAGTGCTGTGGGCTTCCCTGGTGGCTCAGCGGTAAAGAATCCACATGCCAAGCAGGAGACATGGGTTCAGTTCCTAGGCTGGGAAGATCCCCTGGAGAAGGAAATGGCAACGCATTCCAGTCTTCTTAGTTGGGAAATCCCATGGACAGAGGAACCTGGTGGACTACAGTCCATGGGGTCACAGCAGAGTCATACACAACTGAGAGATTAAGCAACACTGGAGTGCTGTGCTATAAGCATTAATTGCTCTGCTACAATATTCATAGTTTTCACACCAGTTTAGGAAAGTGTCTTTTTAGCCCATTGGTAGGGAGCTGAGGCAATGGCAATCCACTCCAGTACTCTTGCCTGGCAAATCCCATGGACGGAGGAATCTGGTAGGTGTAGTCCGCTAGGGGTCGGACATGACTGAGCGACTTCACTTTGACTTTTCACTTTCATGCATTGGAGAAGGAAATGGCAACCCACTCCAGTGTTCTTGCCTGGAGGATCCCAGAGATGGGGGAGCCTGGTGGGCTGCCGTCTATGGGGTTGTTGTACAGAGTTGGACATGACTGAATTGACTTAGCATCTGCAGAGGCTCAGAGAGATTGTGACTGGCCAAAGATCTATCTCTTTCTGTAAGCGGTTTCCTCTCAACAAACACGGTAGAAAGGCCATAGCTTTGGCCCACATATCTGAGGGGTGAGAGTAGCTTCTTTCAAGTGTTCAAGTAAATCTGGGCAGTTCATCAGAAGTTGGTCTGAAATCCCAATGTCTCAGGTGCTGAGAGGATTAAAGAGCAAGAACTTTAGGGTATCCTCCTGCCCTCAGGAATATACATCTACCAGCTGATGTTAGCTGGGGATAAAAAGAATCAGATACAACAGGTATAAACAGTGTCTTCAGGAAGTGAAAAGCTGTGCTGCAGACAAAAAATGTTAAAGAGGCTAGAGCAGTGACTTCAGTTTCAGGAAGAGGGAACTGAGATGGGTCTGCAAAACTCATTGTGATTTCAACAAAGGGGAAAGAGGTCAAATGGATTTCCAGACCAAATGTCAACTGGTTGCTACTTAATCAAATCCTGGCCTTCCTCCCCCACCTCCCATTTCTGCCCAAAGGAGAAAACTTACCCAGCTTTCACATAGCGACCAGGGCATGGGATTCCTACAGAGTAGGGGCTTGTGGAGCTGACTGAGGCTGCTCTCACCAGAACCTAAACCCAAAAAGCCAGCTTCAGCTGTGGACTCCCTTGGGTTGCTGCGAATTGAGCTCAGCTCTAATTAATTGACTAGATATAGTTGGTGTTAAGTTGCTATCAGAACTACCCGGTATGAACTGTACTGGCAAGCTTTATTTGCCTTTATCTGTCAAACCAGAAAACAGGCAGATATCAGGCTAGTTAACTATTCTCAGCCACCATATGCCACAAGGTCGCAAAGATAAGACAAGACTCAGCCACTGAAACACCACCAACCAAGAGCAGATGTTAAGTCTGGGCTTCCCAGGTGGCTCCATTTGGGAAATCCACCTGCCAGTACTGTAGACACAGGAGATGTCTGCACATGAGTTTGATCCCTGGGTTGGGACGATCCTTTGGAGGAGGAAATGGCAATCCACCCTAGTATTCTTTATCAGAGAATCCCATGGATAGAAGAGCCTGGCGGGCTATCTTCCATGGGATTGCTAGGAGTCCAAAACAACTGAACACGCACACACACAGACGCTCCACAACCAGTGTCGGTTATCATTCCATCAGAAAATAGAACTACGATTGTCACTATCTCCACCCCCAAGAAGGCTCCTTTGAGACAGTTGCTTTTGTATGATGCTTTCAAATGCTCAGGTAGAGTACATTTATTAACTATGCTGGCATTTTATACATTTATACATTTCATTAAAGTTATGCCTTTTTGCATACTTATTTACTTATATAGGAATTACAGGATTATTAAAAAATGTTCATCTTACCCCCTGTTACATAATCAGCACCAAATCACCATTAATCACACTGATACATATTTTACCATACTTCTTAAATTTGTATACATGTATATATCAACATATATATATATAGTGACAGCACCTGAATCTCACAGAATGTCATTTTTAATTTGGCACTTTAGCTGTTCTTTCAAGAAAGTAATCCCAATGCTCTCTTAAACTGGCAATTTTTGGGCAATGTACTATGTGGGAGGAAAAAAATCATATGGTCACATACCCTTTATAATATATCCTGCACCATAAAATGGTTCTTTTGATCAGAAGCAATTCAGTAAATTAGATATTCATTCTGTGTGTCTTTGGGCAGTGGTACTGGCTTAGGTACAATAGGTAGGAAAGGCAACCTTATAACTCGAAATCAGGTATATCTTGGTTTGGAGAATTCATAGCCTTTACCGCCGGGAGGGGGTTGTGTGTATTTGTGTGTGTGTCTGTGTCTGTGTTGTGTGCACATGTGCATGCAGTCAGTCATGTCTGACTCTTTTGACCCCATGGACCGTAGCCCACCAGGCTCCTCTGCTCATGGAATTTTCCAGGCAAGAATACTGGAGTGGAGTGCCACTTCCTCCTCTAGGGGATCTTCCAGATCCAGGGATCAAACCTGCATCTCTGCATCTCCTTCATTGGCAGGCGGATTCTTTACCACTAGTGCCCCCTTAACAGGAAGAGGAAGCCCCCTTACCAGGGTAGTTGCTGTTGCTCTTCAGTCACTAAGTCCTGTCTGACTCTTTGTGACTCCATGGAACTGCAGCACACCAGGCTTCCCTGTCCTTCACTATCTCCTGCAGTTTGCTCAAACTCATATCCATTGTGTCAATGATGCCATCCAACCATTTCATCCTCTGTCATCCCCTTTTCTTCCTGCCCTCAATCTTTCCCAGCATCAGGGTCTTTTCCAATGAATCTACCAGAGTAGAGGGGGTCTCACATAATCAACTTATCAAATAGCTGGTTAGCCTTGTCAAAGTGTGGAGCCATTTCATGGTCTCAGAAATTCTCTCAGCTGCCAACACATTGGACATTCATTAATAAGAGTAACTTGATCACTCTTGGCACAGGGGATCCCTGTCTTTGGGCCAATGCTAGCCTCCATTCTTTACCAGGGCTATTCCTTCCACAGGCCCACCGTGCATACTTTAGGATGGTGAAGTGTAAGGGCTTGCTACAATCCACAGGATGAATCCTCTTCCCAGAGGATGTTCAGCTTTTTTTCTGAAAGAAAAGTTCTATAGTGATTAACTTAAAATACAAAGACCCTCACTATTTTGAGGATCCATTTCCATAGGTCTCATTACATGTCTCTTCCCCTGACTTCCTTATCTCTCACCCTCCTGATGAGTATTAAAATATAAATATTAGCAAGATCAGTAGTCATATACCATGTGCCACAAGCTCTGTTTAATTTTTCTGTTAATGATACTACATCCAGTGCAGCATTACAAGACCACATCTTGTGATCATCATTCTCCTGACTTGTTTATAGTACTCTGCCATCCGCTTTTTGTAGAGGAAAGACTAGTGACTTGAATGAGGCTATAATGAGGGTCGCTAGCCCTGTATCGTCTAAGTCTCTGAAAGTGTAACAAGCCCTGAAAATACAGCACTGTTCTTTGTTGTTGTTTTGTTTTAACTTACAGTTTTGGCCAGTAAGGGAAATATTTTCCACAGATGACTAAGGTCTTTTCACAGGTCAAACAATAAAGATGAAGGTTAAACTGTTCATATTGACTATGAATTGGGGGAATGGAAAAAAGCCTCCAGGTAGATATAAATTCAGTGGTCTCACTCTAAGACAGACCTAAGAAAGACTGGATTTACCATCTCCAATTGTCTCTGCCTCATTGCAGTTACTATGTCGAGGGGACTGCCTCCAATTATCACTGTGTATGTTTATGAAATAGAAGAGTGAGTTTTATGCTATAAACTCATAATGCTATCAAGACTGACAGTCTAGAGGGCCCAATGCTTTTCATATATCCTTTGATGCATCCGAGATTAGCAGTCACCACACATACATATTTGATCAGGGTGAATTTTCTTTACTTATCTCTGCTACTAGATTATTGGTTCCTTGACACTGTTCTATGTGCGGTTTATGTTCCTACAAGGCCTAAATGCAAATAATTAGTCAATAAATATTTGTTAAAGGAGTCATCCCTTTAGAGGTTTTCTATACTTAGGACTCTATAAATGGGTCACAATAGGTTTTCAAGAACAGTAAGCAAAGTGGTTTTAAAATACATATGTAGGCTCTGGCACTACAAAACTGTGAGATATCAGCCCCCAAATTTGGATACAATGTGATTTGCCTATGCACCATTCAAAACACAGTGTTCCCAATGCAAAGCACTGGCTCAGCCTGGCACCACACCTTCGCTTCATTCTCTTACCAGAGCCCATTTTTCAGCAAAGGGCAGTGGACGTGGCTGTCAAATGTACCACGTTGTATAACTTATCATCTCTATCACTTGACAGGAGCTGACGCATCTCACTCTCAAGTCAGAGAAATACTGATCAAATTTTTGGTTTACCAGTTTCAGACAGATGAACTAAAGCAAACAATTTAACCTCACAAGCCTCAAGGCTCTGAGAAGGGTGAGCTCATATCAAAATATGGAAGCTTCTTCTGAACCACTAACTGGAGTATATAGAAGAGACATTTCTAAAAGAAGTGACAATCCTGAGATGACTAAAAAACGAATGCCTATCATCGCTAGTAATAAATGAAAAAAGAAAATAATTGTATTCTTTTCTATTAATGAAAGTCAGATAGCTTGAAAAGAAAAAGTCAGCACTGTTGGGATACTGTATTACTCTGCCTTCACATACTAAAAAGCTCATGTTTTCACAAATGACTTTTAATAAAGAAATTAAAATACCTTCTTTCCCTTTTTGTATTTTTAGGAAACAAAGCCATTGATTCACTGACAATCCATGGCAACTGCCTCTTCATACACAGCCATTGCAGTAGTTCTAGCTTTCTGACAGCTGAATCAGGGCAAGATAAATTGACGTTAACATTTTTGTTAAAAATAAAAAGTCCCACAAACCTGGCCCATCATTTCCAACTGGCAAGAATATAAATAGCTGATGTACTTTATTACGCATAAAGCCAAACAAAGGCTAAAAAGATGTTTTCCAAAGGTGATTAGAATGTGTGTGTTTATAGGATCAAGATGTGGCCACCCTCTGGCTTAGGGGCCATCTGATTTGGTCTGTTTATAAATAGGATTCCAAAGTGAATGAACCCACTTCCTGTTAGTCTCTCTCAATCTCATATTTTTTCCTCTAAAGTATAAATTTTATGTCTTGCACTATTTGGAAGGATAAAATGCTGTTTGTCATTTATCAAAATCTAAACAGCTGCAATCCAACAATGTTCATTTAATTTTAATAGTATGTAAATAAATGTGAGCAATGATTATATTACAGAAACATGTGGATCTAAAGTTCCAATTCAATGAGTTTTACTTCACAAGGTTTCAGATTTTCTTAAGCTCCTTTCTGGCTCCTCAGATTGCTAGATTAGAATGGACAGCATATTCTGTAGAATTAGTTTCCTAACTCACTCCCAATCCATAGCGCTAAGCCTGTTTCGATATGAAGATTTTTTTTTCCTCTTGAAAATTCAAAACAATTTACTTTGAGAGCAAGAGTGAGTGATTTGAAAATATGCTGGCTTGAAATCCATGGAGCAATTGAAGGCATCATTATGCTTTCCGGATCAGGTGTAAAATGGACAAGAAAAACATGTGCATTTCTCTGTAATTCCATCCATGTGAGTCATGCTTAGCCCAGAGTAACTGCATACCTAAGACTTGCTTCACTATTTAGCCAGTCATTTCAATGTACTTGTACTTTGGATCAAACTTTGGATCATTTCAGAGTTTTATAGACTCTAGGTGATTAAGGCTATCTAATGTACATCCTTCAAAAAGATCATCTGCCTTTGGACACTTGAAGGGTGTTGCAGTAAATTCTGTGGTAAAACAGCTTGAATTAAATAATTGTCCTTTAGAACCAAGCTAACATTTAACTGTATTGAAAGACTAATTTGAAAATTAAAGTTCTGGTTTTCTGTTGAAGCATATGCAAAATTTCCAGACTGTAGAACATGCAGGAAGAATCCAATCATAGCCTAGTGGTTTTCCTATATTGGGGAGGCAGAATTTGGAGTTCAGTAGGTGTTTAGAATACGCAAGGCAGAGTCCCAAAGAGGAAAGAGGTGCACAGTAAACCAAAAAACTCAAAGACCTAGAGAGGGTAAAGTCTTTACCTGAGTACAGTCTTGTAAATGCATGTGGGGAATCTAAGAGGAAGTCACTAGAAAGAAGTAGATGAAATAATTCCTGCAGCTGATGCAGAGCTGGGACCCATTTATTTTTCCATCACCCAGAGACTAAGGATCTTCTATCACACAGGGCATTGAGCAGTGAAAGTGAAAATGTTAGTCGCTCAGTGGTGTCTGACTGTGATCCCATGGACTGTAGCCCGCCAGGTTCCTCTGTCCATGGGATTCTCCAGGCAAGACACTGGTGTGGGTACCCATTCCCTTCTCCTGGGGATCTTCCCAACCCAGCAATCAAAACCAAGTATCCTGCACTGCAGGTGGATTCTTTACTGAGCCAATATGGAAGCCCATCCTAGTGAGAGATAATCAGGCTTAGGGGAAAGTCTGTTCTGGACCCACCCTGCTGCTACTAAGTCGCTTCAGTCGTGTCCAACTCTGTGCAAACCCATAGACGGCAGCCCACCAAGCTCCCCCGTCCCTGGGATTCTCCATGCAAGAACACTGGAGTGGGTTGCCATTTCCTTCTCCAATGCATGAAAGTGAAAAGTCAAAGTGAAGTTGCTCAGTCGTGTCCGACTCTTAGTGACCCCATGGACTGCAGCCCACCAGGCTCCTCCGTCCATGGGATTTTCCAGACAAGAGTACTGGAAGCTCAAAACCAAGAATCAAACTGATTCCAAGTAATTTCATCTCAGAACAAAATACTCAAATATTTAACAAATGCAAACATTTTAAAAATAGATATAAAATATAGTACAACTCATAAATACATTCACATGCTGATGAAGGTAGAAGAAAGTGTGAGAATGATAAGAGAAATGTTAGATAAAAGAAGACCCAAATCAAACTCCTAGAGATGGAAGATATACTATCTGGGATAAAAATTCACTGAATAGCATTAACATGAGATTAGATTTTCCAGAAGAAAAATCAGTAAATGTGAAGACAGAACAATAAAAACTACCCAAAATAGAATACAGAGAGGGAAAAAAATGAACAAACATCAATGAGCTGTGAGATGACACAAAGTGATATCCCCATAAGAGGAGAAGGGCTCAGGGGCAGAAAAAGTATTTGAAAATATAATGGTTGCTGATTTTCCAAGTGGAATGTAATCTGCATAACACAGATCCAAGAAAAGCAACAGATTCCAAGCAGAATAAACATAAGAAAAGTACACCTAAGCACATCATAATAAACTGCTGAGAACCTGATGAAAAGGAAAAATCTTAAAGGCAACCAGAGGAAAACAAGAAACACTAAGAAGAACAAAAATAAGAATAAAAACAGACTTCTAGCTAGAAACGGTGCAGACTAGAAGACAGTGGAGCAATGTCCTTAGAAAGAAAGTCTCGCAAAGTAAAAACCCTTTGCCTTGAGCCTTCCTTTCTGTCTTAAGGAAGCGTGAGTATGTGATATTGGCAACACTATCAGCCTGACAGTATGAGGCAATAGCTTGGGTACCGAAAGGAAGATTGCTCTAAGAATGGCAGAGTAGAAAGGCAGAGCTTGGTCTGATCAATTTTCGAGTTGCCAAATTCTTCTTGAAACCTGTTCATTCTGGATTAGGTATTAACTAAATAAGAAGCATACTTATGTTTTCAGCCACAGGTCACCAAGTTCATACTGCATGCAGCCAAATGAAAACTATGGTCTTGGGGCTTTCATCTCCACTAGGAAGAAAAGCTCCATTTGGCATAAATTCCCTCACCCAGCCTCTTCTCTGTCTCTGTCACTATGCTCCAGCACATAGCTTTACCTCTAGTCTTATGGAAAATAACCATTCTTTAAAAAAAAAAAAAAAAAAAAACACAGCAAAGATATCCATCTGGGCTCTGTGTCTTTTTTTTCTTTCATTTTCCCCAGGAACTTGTATCTTCTAGTATTTCCAGCAGCTATCTTTTCATTCTTTTATTAATGTTTCCTCTCTGCTTAATTCAGTTGACTCCTCATTGGGTAGAATTCATTGTTTTCTCTCTGGCACTTTAAATTAGTTTGAGGCTTGTATATCCCTCCCAAACAGTTCCTCTCCTTGTAATGTTCAATTTCTTTTATTCTATCATAATTCTTCATAAAACCCCCCAATACTTACTTGCCGTATCTGATTTTTCCCTCCACATGCACTCTCATTATATTTTACAATATGCAATTTTTCATCTAAAACTCTTCAACAATGACTTTCAAAACATATATTATTCTGAATCTTCCCCATGTCTCTAACTCCCTTCCACTGTGGTCAAGAACATAACTTTCTTCTATTCTCTGGCTATGGCTATTGCCCAGATTCAATTCCTGGTATTCTCTTTATCCATGCCTGATAAAGGACAGAAATGGTCTGGACCTAACAGAAGCAGAAGATATTAAGAAGAGGTAGCAAGAATACACGGAAGAACTGTACAAATAAGATCTTCATGACCCAGATAATCATGATGATGTGTTGACTAATCTAGAGCCAGACATCTTGGAATGTGAAGTCAAGTGGGCCTTAGAAAGCATCACTATGAACAAAGCTAGTGGAGGTGATGGCATTCCAGTTGAGCTGTTTCAAATCCTGAAAGATGATGCTGTCAAAGTGCTGCACTCAATTTGCCATCAAATTTGGAAAACTCAGCAGTGGCCACAGGACTGGAAAAGATCAGTTTTTATTCCAATCCCAAAGAAAGGCAATGCCAAAGAATGCTCAAACTACCGCACAATTGCACTCATCTCACATGCTAGTAAAGTAATGCTCAAAATTCTCCAAGCCAGACTTCAGCAATATGTGAACTGTGAATTCTCTGATGTTCAAGCTGGTTTTAGAAAAGGCAGAGGAACCAGAGATCAAATTGCCAACATCCGCTGGCTCATGGAAAAAGCAAGAGAGTTCCAGAAACACATCTATTTCTGCTTTATTGACTATGCCAAAGCCTTTGACTGTGTGGGTCACAGTAAACTGTGGAAAATTTTGAAAGAGATGGGAATACCAGATCACCTGACCTGCCTCTTGAGAAATCTGTATGCAGGTCAGTAAGCAACAGTTAGAACTGGACATGGAACAACAGATTGGTTCCAAATAGGAAAAGGAGTACGTCAAGGCTGTATATTGTCACCCTGCTTATTTAACTTATATGCAGAGTACATCATGAGAAACGCTGGACTGGAAGAAACACAAGCTGGAATCAAGATTGCTGGGAGAAATATCAATAACCTCAGATATGCAGATGACACCACCCTTATGGCAGAAAGTGAGGAGGAGCTAAAAAGCCTCTTGTTGAAAGTGAGAGAGGAGAGTGAAAAAGTTGGCTTAAAGCTCAACATTCAGAAAACTCCCTTATGGCAGAAAGTGAGGAGGAGCTAAAAAGCCTCTTGTTGAAAGTGAAAGAGGAGAGTGGAAAAGTTGGCTTGAAGCTCAACATTCAGAAAACGAAGATCATGGCATCTGGCCCCATCACTTCATGGGAAATAGATGGGGAAACAGTAGAAACAGTGTCAGACTTTGTTTTTTTGGGCTCCAAAATCACTGCAGATGGTGACTGCAGCCATGAAATTAAAAGGCGCTTACTCCTTGGAAGAAAAGTTATGACCAACCTAGATAGTATATTCAAAAGCAGAGACATTACTTTGCCGACTAAGGTCCGTCTAGTCAAGGCTATGGTTTTTCCTGTGGTCATGTATGGATGTGAGAGTTGGACTGTGAAGAAGGCTGAGCGCCGAAGAATTGATGCTTTTGAACTGTGGTGTTGGAGAAGACTCTTGAGAGTCCCTTGGACTGCAAGGAGATCCAACCAGTCCATTCTGAGGGAGCTCAACCCTGGGATTTCTTTGGAAGGAATGATGCTAAAACTGAAGCTCCAGTACTTTGTCCACCTCATGTGAAGAGTTGACTCATTGGAAAAGACCCTGATGCTGGGAGGGATTGGGGGCAGGAGGAGAAAGGGAAGACCGAGGATGAGATGGCTGGATGGCATCATGGACTCAATGGACGCGAGTCTGAGTGAACTCTGGGAGTTGGTGATGGACAGGTAGGCCTGGTGTACTGCGATTCATGGGGTTGCAAAGAGTCGGACACGACTGTGCGACTGAAGTGAACTGAAAAACTGGTTCCTCATGGTTTAATCATTATACAAATGCAGGTAATTTCCAGATAGATATCTCTAGCTCCCTAATCTCTCACAAATTCTAGTGTCTGTATCTCTAGTTGCATTCTAGACAATCATTACTCTAGTCAACTTATCTAAAAGCCAATTCATCCTTATCTCCAATCCAGGCCCCCTTCCTTATTTACTACACCTATTGATGGTATTCGGAGAAGGCAGTGGCTAACCACTCCAGTACTCTTGCCTGGAAAATCCCATGGATGGAGGAGCCTGGTGGGCTGCCGTCTATGGGGTCACACATAGTCGAATATGACTGACAAGACTTAGCAGCAGAAGCAGCACTGATGGTACTACAATTGTACCAGTCACCAAACCTGAAATTTTAAATTCACCTTCAACTATTCTTCTCTATCCTTTACTTAAAGGCATTCATAAGTTATGATCAAATCTTATTGTGGACACTATCACCTTATTTTAGATCTTTATCTTCTACTTTAAAAATTCAATATTTTTCACTCTCCAACCTTCAAATCCCTCTTCCTCCAATGAATTTACAGCTATACTCCATTAGAAACATATTGCTAAAGCATTCTGGCCATCAGATTACATTTAAAATGAGTTCATATTGCCTGCTCGATTTCTGAATCTGAAAGAAGCTTTTAAGGAGCTAAAGCCTGGTGCAACAGGAAGCTTCTAGAAACCCATTAGAGACCTAAGATTGTTAAGTATTTTGCATACAGCACCTGCAGGAACAGTTAATTACAAGTGTGATTGGACTGTTAGCCATGGGTAATAAAGGTGAAGCTTGATTTTCTCAGCTTTACATAATTATTTAAAAAGGGGTGTCTTGATTTCTGGCAGTTATGTTATCAACGGACATCTTAATCTTAATAGTAAACATTTTTAATCTTAATAGTAAACATTTTTAATCTTAATAGTAAACATTCAAGTTAGCCTTCCTTCAATGCAGAGCCATAACTACTAAATCAAGCTCTATATATTTGAACCAAATTGATGTGTAAAAGCCCATGATCAGATGGCTTTTACCACTTTCAGTTTTGCAGTTTGATCCCCTATTTCTTCCTAATGTATAGCTCAGTTCAGTTCAGTCGCTCAGTCATGTCTGACTCTTTGCAACCCCATGGACTGCAGCATGCCAGGCCTTGCTGTCCATCAACAACTCCCAGAGTTTACTCAAACTCATGTCCATTGAGTCGGTGATGCCATCCAACCATCTCATCCTCTTTCATACCCTCTCCTCTCACCTTCAATCTTTCCCAGCATCAGGGCCTTTTCAAATGAGTCAGTTCTTCACAACAGGTGGCCAAAGTATTGGAGTTTCAGCTTTCACATCAGTCTTTCCAATGAATATTCAGGACTGATTTCCTGTAGGATGGACTGGTTGGATCTCCTTGCTGCCCAAGAGACTCTCAAATTCTTCTCTAACATCACAGTTCAAAAGCATTAATTCTTCAGTGCTCAGCTTTCTTTATAGTCCAACTCTCATATCCATACATGACTATAGGAAAAATCATAGCTTTGATTAGACAAACTTTGGTTAGCAAAGTAATGTCTCTGCTTTTCAATATGCTGTCTAGGTTGGTCATAACTTTTTTTCCAAGGAGCAAGTATCTTTTAATTTCATGGCTGCAGCCACCATCTGCAGTGATTTTTGAGCCCCTCAAAATAAAGTCTGTCAGTAGTAAATGTAAAATCTATTTTTTCTTCATTTTTCCTTTGTTTCTATGAAATGATCTCCACAGACCATATAAGCTGTTAAAGTAAGTAAAGAACACTTTTAATTGTGTATATATAAGATTTAGGCTGAATTAAGAAAATGTTAACTGAAGTCCTTTAGTCCAATTGCATCCGTTGCACTCTAAAATGACGACAAATTTGCTAGTATGTCTAACATGAACATGCATCCAAAGCATGTCTTTTTCCAGTTTAGATTGAGGTCACAGCCTTTGACTAGATCAGATCAAAAAGACATGCTCCCTATGTTCCACTGTCAAGGACAGAAAAGGATTGCTCCAAGGCTTTTTAAGTGTGTCATAATATACTTATGGCCTCTGATTCTGGAGTTCATTCTGATTTTATTGACTTTGTTTGTATTTTCCAAACCATTCTTTTGCCTTTTATAAATAGTAATAATTTTATACTCATAACACAATTGAATTTATAGGGCTGTTTCTAGGCTCAGAAGTTAGTTTGTAAGGGATGATGACAGATTTATTTCAAGAGCAGACAATTTAGAATAACAGGGATAATGGATTTGAAGTTTAGAGTCCTGAGTCTTTCTTAGAGTTCTGTAAGTAATCAGCATTCTCATGTAGACTGATACTTTTCCAGTGTGCACAAAATAACTTGCAATAGTTGATAAAATGCAGCTTATGGGATTCCATTTCTAAGGATTTCTTTTGTTAGTAGCACTAGATTGGAGACCCGAGATTTGTATATTAAGCAAGTTCCCCAGGAATTGAGACTAGTATTCTTCTAAGTACACAGTAAGAATCACTGCCTTAGACAAGTCAACTCCTCTGGACTTCAGTTTCCACATCTGTAAAATGACAGAGCTGGATTAGATGACAGTTGGGGATACTGTCAACTCTTAACATATTATGAATCAGTTAAAGCATTTCCTATTTTTAGCAATACAAACTTGATCAATCCAACATGGGTGGCACTGAAAAGAGCAGGCATCGCTTCTTTGTTAGTGTATTGCCTGAAAGAATATTTTTTTCTCTTTCTATACCTACTGTTACCTTTTTTTGTATCTACATCACCTCAAAGTCATTTCATGACTAATCCCAACAGTTGCCCATCATGGAACTTAACCAGAGAAGAGGCGATAGAGACCATCAAATATGGCTACACCCCTCAATAGAATCCCAGTAGGTGGTCATCCAGCCAGTGTTTCTTTATTTCCATTATTAGAAAGTCCCTATGTTGAAACATGGAAATATCTTCCTTATCATAAATGATAATCTTTCTCATTAGAGGTTCTATCCATATGTCCTAGCTCTGATCTATGGTTCTTTATAGAATAAGCATAATTCCTCACCCATGCAATAAGCATTTGATACTATAGTCTTCACTCCATATGCAGTTTCAACTCTTCTTACAAACAGTTTATGTTTAGCTGTCCTTCAGGGGATCTCTTCTAAAGTATGTGTCCAGCTATGGTCTTGTTAGGACCATGTCAAACTAAGGGAAGCAGGGAACATTTAAAACCTGTATGACCAGAAAAAGAGAAATATCTCCCTTATACATTGTTCAACATTAGCTTTATGCTCATTCAGATCCATATACTTACTGCTTCCCTCCTGGAAGCCCTAGAAAATGCTCATATCACTCCTAAGGTCATATGTGTGTTTTCATCATCTCTATGGACCAAAGGGCTCAGTGCATCTGCTGATCCAGGTTTCTCTTGTCGCTCATAAGCATCACCACCTCAACCCTGCCATGCCCACAGTTCTTCCTTCCTTCCAAGGGACTTTCCTCTTGCCAATGAGACAACTGAGATTGCTGAACCTAGTTAGTGGCTTTTTCCACCCCAAGAGGAAATAGAAATTGATCAATAATTTTTTTTCTTCTTCCCCCCATCACCACAACCAGATACTAAAAATAAAGAAATATTATCTTCAGAGGAACAACAAAAAGCTTAGAGTTGTTGTTTTAACATAAACAGTAGGGGACAAAAAGCAATGGAATGGAAATTTTAGAGTGTTGAAAGGGGGAAAAAAACTGTCAGACAGGCATTATATATCTAGAGAAATATTCTTTTAAAATAATGGCTAATTAAAGACATTTTCAGGCATGAAAAGATGAGAATAATGGTTGCCAACAGAACCGTACTACAAGACATGCTAAATGAATAGACATCAGAATGAAAGGAAATTATCCCAGATGGAAGCATGGGATTGTAGAAAGAGACAAACAGAACCAAAAAGAGTAAATGCATAGGTAAATATGAAATAAAAATCTTTACTTTGTAAGAAAGAGTCTTTAAAGCAAAAGTAATAATGTTTTATGGAATTTATAGTATTTATAAAATTAAACTACATGAGAACAGTAGCAAAAAGAGAAGGTGGAGCTGAAAGCTCTTACATTATTTGTGAAGTGGTAAAATTTTAATTCAAGATCTTATTAAATCAAGGATATATACTTTAATGAGAGCAGGAAATGGCAACCCACTCCAGTACTCTTGCCAGGAGAATCCCATGGACAGAGGAGCCAGAGTAGACTACAGTCCATGGGGTGGCACAGAGTCGGACACAACTGAGCCACTTCACTTTCACTTTTCACTTTCATGCATTGAAGAAGGAAATAGCAACCCACTCCAGTGTTCTTGCCTGGAGAATCCCAGGGACAGGAGAGCCTGGTGGGCTGCCGTCTATGTGGTCGCACAGAGTCAGACACGACTGAAGCAACTTAGCAGCAGCAGCAGCAGCATATACTTTAATATATAGCATAAACACTAAAATGAAACACAAAACTGTGTTAAAAAGCTAACGAAACCTATAAAATAAAATAATAGGGGCTTCCCTGGTGGCTCAGTAGTAAAGAATCTGCCAGCCAATGAAGGAGACCCAGGTTTGATCCCGGTCCGGGAAAATCCCACATGCCTCAGAGTGAGGAAGGCAGTGCAGCACAGTTACTGAGCTTCTGCTCTAGAGCCCATGAGCTGCAAGTACTGAGACCACATGCTACAACCACTGAAACCCAGGAGCCCCCCAGAGCCCCATGCTCTACAAGAGAAGTCACCGCAATGAGAAACCTTCACACCATGACAAAGAGTAGCCCCTGCTCTTCGCAACTAGAGAAAAACCCACACAGCAATGAAGACCCAGCACAGCCAAAAAAAGAGGAAGAAACACACTTAAAATAGTAATTCGAAAGAAGGCATGAAAGAAGTAGCAAAGTGACCAAGCAAGATTGGGAAAATAGAAAACACAAAACAGTAGCTTTAAATCCAACCATAGCAGTAATCACATTATATATCAAACAAAGAAGCCTAAATACTCTAGTTAAAAGATGGAGCTTATACAACAAGGACCTATTGTATAGCACATGGAACTCTGCTCAGTGTTATGTGGCAGTCTGGATGGGAGGGCTGGGGGAGATGGAAATATATATGGCTGAATCCCTTCGCTGTTCATCTGAAACTATCACAACATTGTTAATCAGCTATACCCTAATACAAAATAAAACATTTAAAAAATAAAAAAGATGGAGGTTTAGAATGGATATTTTTTAAATCCATGATTCAATATGTGTCATCCACAAAGGATGCACTCTCATATAAGAAGGATACAGACAGAAGGAAAGTGAAAAGATGGAAGAAGTTATACCATAAAGGCATTAATACTGAAGAGGGATATTTTACAATGATAGCAGGCTCAGTTTCTCACAAAGATGTGACAAGCCTAAACGTACGTGCAGCTAATAACATAGCTTAACATATGACACAAAACTGACAGAGCTAGAAGGAAAAACAGCCTAGCCCACCATCACAATTGGAGATTTTCACACACCTCCCTCAATCAGAGGTGAAGCAAGCTATTTAAAACAGCAATGTATAAACGATTTGAAAATCTCTATCACCCTACTTGACCTAATTAATATTCAAATATACTATGGCTAAAAAATGAGAATACACATACCTTTAAATATACACAAAATAATAACAATGTAAACCACATATGTGTCCTTTGTACATTTCAAATGATTAGCTTATTCGTGTTTCTTAACCACGATGAAAATTAACTGGAAGTGAATACAAAAAGTTAATTAGAAAGTCCTCAACATTTAGAGATTAACAACATAATTTTATAAAGCTCATGAGTCACAGAAGAAATCACAATGAGCATTAGAAAACATTTTGAAGTAAAAATAATAAAAATACATAAAACTATATACTAAAAGGGTAACTTTTACTCTAAGTAAATTATATCTCAGTTAACCTGTTCTAATCTTTAAAACTAATGAGAATATAACATACCAAATTTTGTGAGATGATGCTAAACCAGTGCTTAAAGGAAAAATGTACTGGCTTTAAATGCTCATATTAGAAAAAACAAAGGGTAAAAGTAATGATCTAGTGGTCATCTCAACTGCTTAATAAAAGAAAAAAAAATTTTATCAAGAAAGAAGGAAGGAAATTGTGGTGAATCCAGAGACATGCCACTCAGATTGCCCATCAATATCAATGAAGACAACTGTCTCAGCTATCACCAGATAGACTCTGGCTCCAGCTCCTTCAGGAGTTGCCTCAATTACAGAGAACCTCCTCGGCCAAGGCTATACCCTTCTCAGGTAGCTCATATCCAGTGACTGGCAGCAGGGAAGTCTACGGTTCAGACATTTCTGACCAATGCAGGGCATTGTTAAAAGTCTAAATACCCATCCAGCTCTTCATAGGGTTGTCTGACGTTTTCCAGGCTCCATTACTGTTAGATTTCTCTGTCTGACCAATGAGGTTTCAGACTTTTCCCTTCCATGGGACCTAATCTCTGATAAATATCCTCATGTGAAATCCGTCACAGACTTTGCTCTCAGAGACAGACTTTCAACAGAAAAGTCAAAATGAAAGCAGAAATCGATGAAAAAATAAATAAATAACCCCCCCAAAACAGAAAATCAACAAAACTAAAAATTGATTCTGTCAAAGGTCCAAAACATTAATAAATACCTAGCAAGACTCTTTAAGTAAAAATTAGCAAAACAAAATCCTCAACAAAAGCTATTTGTTTAACACTGATACATTTCAGACAGGGAACACTTCCAACACAAGAATTCCTGGTGTTATCCTTTTTATAGCCATACCATCTCCGAACCCCCACTCCTACCCCAATTCCTAGTCCCTGGAAATCACTAGTCTCCGTTCTATTATTTTATCTTGTAAATAATATTACATAAATGAAATCATATAGTATAACTGATATTGTTTGTTGGTTTTCTGTCAACATAATTCCCTAAAGATTCTTCCATGTTGTGTGTATGTCAGTAACTCATTCCTTTTTATTGCTGAGTCATATTCCATGGCATGGGAAGTACTATTTTGTTTAACCATTCACCCATTGAGGAACATCTGGATTGTTTCCAGTTTTTAGGAATATAGCTACTATG
Organism: Aepyceros melampus; assembly: GCA_006408695.1. NCBI lineage: Eukaryota > Metazoa > Chordata > Mammalia > Artiodactyla > Bovidae > Aepyceros > Aepyceros melampus. The sequence goes on along the minus strand of SJXQ01002142.1, from coordinate 675,190 downwards.
AACATTCAAGTATAGATTTTTAAAAAAAGCATTAATCTTCTTTCCCTGGGATAAAGGGTTGTGTACAATTGCTAGGCTATATGGTAGTTGTGGGTCTCCTGTGTGTGCTAGCGGTAAAGAGTTTGCCTGGCAGTGCAGACGTTAAGAGACGTAGATTCAATCTTTGGGTCAGGAAGATCCCCTGGAGAGGGGCAAGGCAACCCACTTCTGCATTCTTGCCTGGAGAATCCCATGGACAGAGCAGCCTGGCTGGCTACAGTGTATGGGGTCACAAAGAGTGTACATGACTGAAGTGACTGAGCACACATGCACACACGCATGGTAATTGCATGACACTATGAACTATTTTGTATTTTCCTAAAATTCATGTTAAAAATGTAACCCCAGTACCTCAGAATGTGACTTTTTGGAAACAGGGGATTTAAGGAGGTAAACAGGTGAAATGAGGTTACATAGATGGGCCTTAATCCATTATGGCTGGTGTCCTTATAAGAGGAGATTAGGATGCAAACAACACACAAGAATTATCACGTGAGGACAGGACATATCAAGAAAGTGGCCATCTTCAAGCCGAGGAGACGGGCCTCAAAAGACGATCTGCTAACACCTTGATTTTGAATTTCTAGTCTCTAGAATTACTAGAAGATAAATTTCTGTTTATTTCTAAGCCGTTCTGTCTGTGATATTTTGTTATGGCAGCCCAAACTAGCTAATAAAAAATGGCCAGTTTTATAATAAACTTGCAAACTGTTTTCCAAAGTTGCTATACTATTCCTGCCAGCAGAGTAGGAGTGATCAGATTCTCTGAACCCCTTCCTGAATGTGATGTTGTCTTATTTTTTATTTTAGCCATTCTGACAGATGTGGCAAAGCTCATTGCTATTTCCACTTGCACTTCTTAAATAACTAGTTATGTTAGATTTATTTTTGTGCATTTATCTTTCATCTGTATATTATATTCACAAAATATCTCTTCATGCTGAAGCCCATTTTTAAATTAGATTTTTAAATTTGTTTTTCACTGTTAAACCTCAAGAGTTCTTTACATACTTTAGATAATGTCCTTTGTCAGAGGTCCTTTGTAATTTGCAAATAATGTTTTCCTGATTGTCACTTGTATTCTCATTATCTTAAGAATCTTTTGCAGAGTAAATTTTTAAAAATTTTGATGAACTCCAATCTAACCGTTTTTTCCTTTTATAGATTATGCTTTTGGTGTCAAGTTTAACCCCAGATCCAAAAGATTTTTCTATGTTTTTTCTATAAGTCTTATAGTTTTATTTTTCTTTTAACCACATGAACCAGTTTGAGTTCATTTTTGTACAAAATATGAGGACCAAATTAGTTCATTTATTAAAAAGGGAAGCCTTCCTCCACTGAATTGCATTATCAGACTGTGAATGGAGTATGTGACCCAAAATGGTTAAGGATAATTGTTTTCCATAAAAGAGCCTCCATAAAAATTCCTAGACTTTGTTAAGGCAAAGCAAACACACTGCGAGTCTCTGTTTTACATTATTTGCTTCAAACAATGAGCCTTCTTTTATCCTCCTAAGCTAAAGATATAGAAGAGCAAATGAGCATGTTCTAAGATCCAGGTTTTCTTCGGTGATACTTTAGGTTTATGGCACTTATTCTGCTCTAATTCATTATTATGTTTGTGTGGGACTGATACTTATTTTGTTTGAATTCTTGTATTAAGACTCTGGCTTATCTAAAATCAAAGACCCAGCCCAAAGATTTAAGAGCTGTCTACCTCTTGTCCACTGGATCATCAGACTCTCTCAAACTGGACTCAGGCCTCCCCTTGCTACGCTGCAGTTGGTTTATCCACACTCTTTTGTGAAATTACGAGTAATTTTATGGTTGGTCCTCCTTTTCCCAGAACTGGTACTATTAAGTCACTTGGCAGACAGAGGGAAAGAGCTGAATATTTGATTGCAGACTATAGAGTGGGAGAACTGTTAGTTTTGTATAGCAAATACGTCTCTTTCTAGGCACATGAATTATGCTGCCCTATCCTTTGAAGTTCAGAAAACCATGTGACTGGCTTTGACCAATAAAATATAAGCTGAAATAATGTTTTTGTTTTGTTGAAGCCTGTAAAAATGCAAATGCTTCACCACTGCCTTCCTACACAGATTAGCAACGCTCAGGAGGTAGAGACTCTGTCAACCTGCAAACCTAAGTGAAAACAATATGAAACAGAGCCCCAGCAACCCAAATGGACATGTGGCATGTAGTAAGAAATAAGCCCTGTTGTTATTAACCACAAGAACATGTAGTAAGACATAAGCCCTATTGTTTAAACCACTAATTCTTTTGTTTGTATTTTTCACCACTGCATAATTATATCCATTCTTATGGATATAATCCAGGTGACACCACATGTATTTATTTAGTTGTGAAAATTCATTAAGTGGAAATTGAAATTAGAATTAACCTTTAAGTCCTTATCAATCTATTTATAAAAATATATTTGTTAATTGAAAAAGTTATGGTGATACCATATTTCTGAATTAGAATTTGAAAACACACTTTCTACATGTAGATTAGTAGAGCATTCCATGGGCTAAGACACAAGCAGACCAAAATTTATTACTGGCACTGAGTGAATACTTAATATTTTTGAGTAGTTACAATCCACAAGAGGGAGATGAAGTGATTAAACAGCAAAATGCTGAGCAAAAATAGCTAAGTAAATATTTCAACTGTTTGACAATAGCTTAACAACAAATAATTTAACAAAATTTTGTATCCACTGAGCAAAGCGCTTGATGGATTAAAAACAAAAGGAAGAACAAAAAAGAAGCTCCTTGCACTTTAGGTTGTGAGTGAGGAAGACACTAAAGAGATAAGACAGTAGAAATGTCCAAACCCTTCTTCGTGCTCTCGGTCCTATGGGAGCACAGGAAGGGGTGACACGGTTGGTAACCAAGTTTATACATCATGGCAAAACTCCATTTTCAGCTCATATCCCCGTTGGAAAATTATGCTGTTGATTAACCAAAATTTAATCCAGAAATGCATGAAGGCAGAATTCAGGAGAAGCCAGCCAGAGAACATGGAGTACAGAGTCAGAGAAGTGCAAGATAGCCCAGCAGAACAAGAAGTCACTCCTCGATGAGCGGTAGAGACAAGCAGTTTAGGAGCCCACTGAGAGCAGCAAAATTCCCCCAGCAATGGAACTGATGGTGCCTAAATCTGCTTAGGTCCTGTGTGAACCCCACACAATCTTCTCCCTTGAGGCCCCCAAAGAATGCATACTGGGGAGATAACTGAGATCACTTTTTTTAAGGTGCACCAGACTGGAATTTTTCATCAATTTTAGTGATGATGGAAAGCATATTCATAGCTGTCCTTGATCTCTCGGTGTGAAGAAAAAAAAAAAAAATATATATATATATATATATATCAAGTTACCCTGAATAGCTATGTTAAGCTTATAGTCAGATCTAGAGTTTTCATTAGATGGTGGGTTTATGGACTGCCCTGGTGATCCAGTAGTTAAGAATCTGCCTGCCAATGTAGGAGACATGGGTTTGATTCCTAGTCTGGGAATATTCTACATGCTGTGGGGCAAGTAGGCCCAAGTCCCACAACTGCTGAAGCCCCTGCACCCAGGAGTCCATGCTCTGCAACAAGAGAAGCCCCCAGAGTGAGAAGCCTGTGAGAGTAGCCCCACTCCCACAACTAGAGAAAGTCCTCACACAGCAGTGAACACCCAGCACAGACACAAATAATCAAATACATTTAAACATTTTAAAGACTGTGGGTATATTTTTCATCAACTAATCCTACCTCCATCTTCATAAAGTCCTGAGTTGAAGAACCATTATAGAAAATGTAGAGGTGGTTTGGGTTGAACTGCCCTGAGTATTACCCAGAGTGGTCAAAATGAGTTACACAGCATCCTATACAAATAATTTCTTGATAAAGCTGTGTCCACATACAACACTTAAGGTAAAATGATGTAACTTGGAGATTAAGTTTTAAAAAATATGAAAAAGATTTGGGGCTGAAAAGCCTATAAAAATAAAGCCATAATATTCCTGATCCTTGCTATCACATGTCAAATCATAATTTTCTGTTTTCCAAAACATGAACTTTAATCAGGTTTGTGTGTTTGACCCAGAAATTCTACCTCTAGAATCTAACTCTATGAAATAATTTAAGACATAAATGGAAATTTATAAGCAAAACTATTAATTGTAAAATGAATAATATTGAAGTAATTGTAATTAGCATTTACAAAGCTTATAAATACTAATAAGAAATTAAATTTTTTCTAAATTGGGAAGAAAAGAATGTTGTATAAATGAATCTGAGTATGTGAAGTGATTCTATGCGAAGAAATACAAAATTATATTCAGCTCAGCTCAAATGACAAGGAAACCTCTGACTTTTGGCTAGTTCTTAGAATGCAGTGTTGAAGCTATTTTAATCCTGGACCTCAAAGTGCAAGCCTGGATTACCTTGGAGTTCACCTGTTACCTTCTGCCTTCTTCTAAAAATGAATACTTCTCAAAGCTGAGAATTTCAGAAGTTGAGTCATTTTCACGATTTTTTTCTCTTTGCCTATTTTGAAGAATGGGACACAAATGCACTTTGTGAAGCTCACTTTGAACTGAAACTTAATTATCATGTTGGCAATGAATCTCGGTGGGTGATTTCCCTGTCATTAATCAAATCATCAAATAACTATTTTATTAAGTCAAAATTATATACTTAACAGTATACTGGAGCTACACTGTGTATGGAAGAGCTAAGCCTTGGTCTTGCTCTCCATCTGACAACTTATCATCCACAGAAAGTGAGCCAGGAATAAATGGCATAGGAGAAAAACAAGAAGAAAGAGCTAAGTCAGCATGTAGAGGCTGGGTGCCAGAAATGCTGGTAGAAACTCAATAAGACCAACAGTGACCAGGGAGAACTTGATGGGGGAAGTAAAATTGCACTACCCCTTGAAGGACAAATAGGATTTGTGTAAGGAGATTATCCAGAATTCTAGGAGTATAGCACAATACAAATGAAGGAACGATACCAGGGATAACCTGGTTTAGCTTCAAGGGACTTGACATGGAAAGAAGCAATGGAAAATGAAGGTGGGAGAGTACTTGGGAAGAAAATAGAATAAGTCCCTCTGGGAAGAAAGAAAGAAAGTCAGGGGTATTTTGGTGTTTGTGTATATATATGTGTGTGTGTGTGTGTGTGTGTGAGAGAGAGAGAGAGAGAGAGATTTTTCCTGAAACTGGAAAGATAAAATTGCTTTAAATATTATCTGTAGTCTTGATAAATCTAGATTTAAACATGTTCTTTGTTAATAATTTTATACTTGATGCAGTATAACAAATAGTATTTTTTTCTATCAAAAGAAAATAACAGCTAGAGCCCAAGTTCAGTTCAGTTCAGTTCAGTCGCTCAATCGTGTCCGACTCTGCGATCCCATGAAACGCAGCACACCAGGCCTCCCTGTCCATCACCATCTCCCAGAGTTCCCAAGTCATAATTTCTAGATACTTTCTGAGTCCTAGTATATGCATGCATGCTTGCTTGCTCAGCTGTGTCCAAGTCTTTGAGACCCCTTGGACTGTAGCCCACCAGGCTCCTCTATCCATGGGATTTCTCAGGCTAGCATACTGGAGTCAGTTGCTATTCCCTTCTCCTGGGGATCTTCTCAACCCAGGGACTGAACCCAGGTCTTCTGCATTGGCAGGCAGATATCTTACTGTCTGAGCCACCAGGGAAACCCATGCATGTATATGCAATCTCTTCATTTATGTCCTAATTGTGATTCCATGGATTGTAGCCTGCCAGGCTCCTCTGTCCATGGGATTTTCCCAGCATGAATACTTGAGTGGGTTGCCATGCCCTCCTCCAGGGTACCTTCCTGACCCAGGGATCGAGCCCACATCTCTTGCATTTCCTGCATTGCAGGTGGATTCTTTACTGATGAGCCACCGGGGAAGTTCAGGGAAGCCCAGTCATCCCCAAATATTAATGGTGACCAAGTTGGCTGCCCACCATCTCCACCAACCTCAGCCCAGGTCCCATCAACAGAAGTTCTTTCACATTTGATTATGCAACACCCTATCCACTGCCCAGCTCCTCCAGGCCATCTCTTTCCTTTGTACCAGAAAGAGTGAGAAAAGGTACACAGAACAGGTAGATAGTAAGGATAGATGGAAAGCCAGGTTGATTGGGAACACATGGAAATTCAATCTCTGCCCTCAAAGAGTTTACCATCCATCAGATATCAGGTATGAAGATTAGTACAATATACAACAGATTCAGTGCAGAGATACACTGTGTGTATCCAAGTAGGGCTGAAGAAACATCCAAGTCTGCCATGGGGAGATGCGAAAAAGCTTCATCAGAAGCATCTGACATAAAACTGAATGAACAGGTGGGAATTCTTGGAGCAGACTCGGGAGGCATTCCAGACACAATGATCACAGACAGAAAGACACAGATTTATTAGAAAGTATAACATATGTGAGAACCTACAGAGAATCGAATATTGCTGAGAGGAGAGTTAAGGGGAGATGGGTGGGAGATGAAGCCTGACAGGTAAGCAGCAGCTACCACGTGGGTGATCAGGAAAAGTCATAACTGTAGAATATGCCACAGAAAGCACTAACAAATACTCTCAGTTCAGTCATAAAGGTAAAGGGAAGCTTCATTTTTATTCTTCTTTAAAAGTCTTTTATTTATTATTTGTATTTATATATTTTAATCTGGCTTTAATGTGTACTAAGCAGTGACTATATAACACATGCATGTAAAATGAGAGTAAGCTATGAATGATAACAATACAAATAAAGCCCATTTACTTGCTTTAGGGAAAGGGATATTATTCTCATCTCTAAAGCCCCTCCAGGGTCATGCCCTGCTTTCCTGCTCAGAAACAACCATTAAAGAGCTGAGCCCAGGCTAGGTTGTGTTCCTTCCATTTCCTGCCTCCCCCTGTGGATATTTAATTGACTCTTTCCTTCCCATCCTAATCCCACTCTCTGGACCTAAAATAAATGTGCTTTTTTTTTTTTTTTCTAACAGGAAGGGATGTCCCAGATTTTCTCTTCTAACTCCTTCATTTTACACCAGAAAGCTGAAGCATAGGCAAGTAATGTCTTCTTGTTAATTAGTGTTAAATTCAGCACTAGCACCTAGCGCTCCAAATTCCAATGCTCGTTGTCAGAAAACCAAGCCTGATTTTGCCTCTAGTTGAGTTACTGTCCCATCTTGCACAGAGCAGTCCTCCCCTTATGACACCCTCACTTCCTTGGAACGTTTGTAGTTTGAATCACAGGGAGGTTCAGGATAAAGAGCCAGCAGGAGATGACAGTGAGAACAGCACAGTAAATTGCTATCCTTGCATTTGGGCAACTTTAGGAGAGTTATTATAATAAATTACTTCCTCTCCATCTCTGTTGTAACATTTATTTTGAAGGCTTGAGGGTACATAGTTCCCTCATGTTAAATGGACTAATTATTAATCTTCTCAGCCAAGAGGTGTGTCCAATTAAAGTCTGAGTCACTAGTAGCTTCGATTTAAAATTCAAGAATCCTGTTGGCTGTAGATCAAAGATGCCATTTGAAGGAACACTAAAATGAGAAAAATTAAAATTTATTTTTTTTGCCCTTGCTAAAGAACCAAAAAATTACTACAAGAATTAAAGCACCATAGAGTACTATGGGGCTCTGCTCTCACACGCCAGGCATTTGCATTTTGTCTGCACATGTCTATTTACAGACTTATTAGGGAAAATGGCTTTGAAAGACTTTGCATCCCAGGTATGAAAACCATTATTCAGTCAGTAACTTTCATTCTTCGAATCATTAGCTATTCTTTCCTCATCTAGGTTTTATCTTTTTGTCTTCAGACTAAAACAACAATAAGGCTGGAAAAGATATCCAAAGGCCACTGAATTGTTGAGTGTTGGAGCAGGAAGGGACTTCAAAGACTCATAAAGGAATCCCCTCAATTGACAAGAGGGAATCTGAGATCCAGAAAAGTGTCAATATCCATTGAAGGTCACTTAAATGTGGAACTTGGAATATAGTTCCCTATTCTTTTTACTGTTAATAAATCAGTCATTTTAGCAGGCAACAGTACAGATGGCACTTCTTGCATGAAAAGCCTGTCCTTGCCCAGAGACATGGCTCGCCAAGTCTACCCATGAACTGAGACATAGCTCTTGACTTTTCTCTTTAATCCTTGCCTTTGCTCAGAAAGAGCCAGCATCTGTGTCGCATACCAGGAAAGCCATCTGGAAGGGTTCCCCTGCAGGTCAAAGAGATACACCAAGGCTTCCAAACTGAGTCTGCCTGATAATCAGTCATGTCAGTTCCTGGGGTGAGGGGTTGACCAGGTGGAGATTCTGTCATGAAACATACTCATGAAAGGGCTTTCAAGGTGGCTCAGTGGTAAAGGATCCACCTGGCAATGCAAGAGGCGTAGGTTCGATCCCTGAATTGGGAAGATCTTCTGGAGAAGAAAATGACAACCCACTCCAGTATCCTTGCCTGGGAAATCCCATGGACAGCGGAACCTGGTGGGCTACAGTTCATGGTATCACAAAGAGTTGGACACGATTTAGTGACAGAATAACATCTCTAGAGAAAAACTAGCATATAGGCTTTCCAGGTGGTGCTAGTGGTAAAGAACCTGCCTGTCGACTCCAAGAGACAAAAGAGGCTTGGGTTCAATTCTGGGTTGGGGTGATCCCCTGGAGGAGAGCCTGGCAACCCACTCCAGTATTCTTGCCTGGAGAATCCCATGAACCTGGGAGGCTACAGTCCATAGGGTCACAAAAAGTCACACACAACTGAAGTGACAGCATGCAGCCTAGCAATGCCTTCCATTAGGCTGCCTGACTTTGTTGAACTCAGAATATCCCAACTAGTTTGACCACTGTTCCCTCTCTCCTTTATATTTCTTTATATATATGTGTGTGTGTGTGTGTGTGTGTGTGTATTCTTAACCCACAAAGTTATATTCTGCGGAATGCAACTGGTGAAGCCTGCACCAGGGAACAACTTCTGCACACCCTTTTGCTTTGATTCAGCTTTCCAAGAAAGGCTTATGTTCTACTTGGGCACACAGGTGGGCAGGGCTTACTGCTTGAGGTTTTCACTTCATCACCCTCTGTACAGGATCCAGAATATCAGTTACTGTGATCCATGACAAGTCAATGGGTTTTGTTAGGAGATGTGCTGTTAGGTTTCTTCTACAGGTTTGACCAAATAAAAACTTTAGATCCTTTTCCTTATCCTTTAAAAAAATACTGGACTTTTGCCCTCCAGGTTTCTCTGTCCATGGGATTTTCTGGGCAAGAATACTGGAGTGGGTTGCCATTTCCTTCTCTAAGGATCTTCCCAACCCAAGAATCAAAATTTTTTACTACTGAGTCACCTGGGAAGTCATCTAATCCTTACAAATATCAACATTTATAGGTAAATTGAAATCCTCTTTTCACCATCCAACTCCTTCCTGAGGGCCAGTTCTTTTGTTCATGTAAGCAAATCTATTTAAAGAAAAATTCAATAAATAGCAGTTGAAACATGAGTGTCTGAAGTTAGGAAAACACTATCTTTATTTCACAAAACTCAAAGACAAACTTCTTGATTTCCCTCTTGCTATTAGATTCACACATCACTAGACAGTGAGTTGCTCAAAAAAGGTGATATTTATCTTTGTATTATATATGGAAATTCCTTCCTGTGTCTAAATACCTTCATGAGAATACTCGCATCCTGTCAATATCCAATATGTGATTTTAGGCCTCTTTTCCACAAGCCTCCCTTAATCCCCTGAAAATCTTTTTGCATGTGGGTTTGGGAAAAGAAAAAAAAAGCAGCCCTCACAATCACACTGTATCTCCCCAATGACTTGACAATTGTTTCAAGGATTTCTGGTAATATTTATAATTGGAGTGCAGAGGCTCTATGGTAACTGGAAGTGTTACTGCAATTTTTCATTTGACTAAATGACTAGAATTGTTATAAAAATCCTGACATTTGTCATTAGTATCCTAGAAGGAATTGCAAATTTACCCCAGCAAAGATATTTCAACTGAGTCAGTTGTGTCAACTGAACCAGTCACTCTAAGTATCCATCCAGCCCTCCTGTCTCATGTTCACAGATGGGACACAAGATATACTACTGTTGCAATGGTGTTAAAAGTAAAATAACTCCCCATAAGTTTAAACATGACCAAAAGTAACACTCATGTAACACCTGGAACTTTCTCTCCACCCACATGTTCTTTCCTGCCAACCTGTCTGCTGATAGAAGGGTTGAATGTCCTGAAAAATACATTTTTAGCATAAATCATCTTGTTATGAATCAATCAACACATCAGTAAAATAAACATTTTATTTCTCCTCTGTTCCATCTCTCTATCCCGCTTTCTCTCTCATACACCCTTTGCTTTTTCTAGAATGTAAATCCACATGTAAATGTATCTTACCCATCAAAGTTCTTGCAATTTTGTATTATCTTAAAAACTTTGGGTTATTTCCTTCCAAGAAGCCAGTGAATCCAAACAATCTTTACCCTATCCTTCAGTTTGTTCCTTGCGAAACAGAATTTAAAACTCAGCTTTATGCCATCTTCCCATCCTCTAAAGTAGTTGCTTATGCTTCTTGGTTTTTATTAAAGTCTTTTGACATAACTCACTTAAGAAATTAACTTCCTATAGAAAATTCATAGCGATATTTTAAATAGTCCTATACAAAAGCTAGGCAAAATTGGTTCTCTATGAACCTGTCTACTATATCTCCAGTGAAACCATGCTGGGTTAAATTTCCTATGCAAGCACAATAAATCCAATGAAACAGCAGGTTACGAACTGATATCTGAGAAGTAGGGGATGAGTTATTCTATGATCACTGTGTCCTCTGCCTTCTGCCCACAACAAGGCCAAGCAGGGTACAGAGTGATGAGCACCAAGGCCAGCATGGCTGCAAAAGCACATGTGGCCTTTTTGCTTCTGGGCACACATGGGCTGGGTTGTCTTAATTGTGTGTGTGTGTGTGTGTGTGTGTGTGTGTGTGTGTGTGTGTGTGTTGGCAATTGTAGCTCATCCCTAAGACAAAATCCAAACAGAAAAACTACAAGGTCTTCGGGCTGGCTCCACATGGAGTGTCTACAAAGGCCTGCAGTGCACCTTGGATGACTTTCAAGTTTTTTCAAAGCCATCTGGAGCCTTTTAAAGTTGTCATTGTTTAAAGAACCTGCAGAGAGGGGAGAGAGCACTTTGAGTCTTAGGAGAAAAGGAGAAATAAGATGTAAGGTAGCCAACAGATGTGATAGAAAATCAGGTACTGTGCCCTCCACGTGTTCTGGCTGTTCCTGCTGACTCAGCTGCTCTCTCCTAAGGTGGTTCCTCCTCCATAAAAACCACCTGCCTCGACACAGAGAGAGTGGCAGTCTGCTTTGCCTTTTCTTTGGAACACCTAGGGTCTTCTCATTCCTTATCATTCTCTCTTGCCATTGAAATCTACACAACAGCTGTTTCTCCTTTATTTTTCTCCTACTGTCCTGAGCATACAGTGCCAACACTGGCTCTGAATTTGCGACCAGACAATTTTCATTCTTCCAAGTTCTCTTTATCAAGTTCTGGTGCACCAGTATTTTAGTAATGGTAAATTCTCTGCTTTTAATTTCTGGTACATTTAAGTTCTTGACCCCTTCCCTATCAGAAGATCTCCCTCTGCTCCCATTCCCTCCCAGCTTCCATCTCTACAAAACTCTTGATTTGAATCTAACCATTATTCTTCTTTCATGTCACTCTTCCACGTCCACCTGTCATTTTCACTTTTTCACTCCCTACATCTCATCTGCTTCCATCTGGATGCCAATTTCCCTTTATTAAACTTAGGTTATAATTTCTTTTTTTCTCTTTTTAGCTTTAACTAACTTTCTTCTCTATCCCACTTTTCCTACATGAATACATATCAAAGAACCATATGAGCAAAATAAAATTTTTATGACACAGGATTTTAACTGAATTTCCCTTGAAAAGCACAAAATAAAAGCACAACTCAAAGAAAAACTGACCCAGTTTGACCCAACGATGTTCTTCAGTGAATGCAAGTAAAGGTGATTTACTATCCACACATCTACTCACAAGTATACCCTGTCAGTATCATGGAAACCTGATGAGCACTATTCTGGAGTGAAAGGTACACTCAGTTCACATTCTTCCTGTTTAGATAATGTGGTTTTAATCAACAGAGGCTAAAAATAGAGATTCTTGCTTCCTGGAAAAGATTGACTTCAATATCTCTTTCCAAGGATTGAAAATGAGATGTTGAAGGGTCTTTGCCTCCTGGGAACATATGAAAAAAAATCAAAACACATTTGCTCTACCAGTATTTTCCAAACATAAGAAGGTTGATGAGTATATTTAGGCTTTGAAAAACTTTTCCTATTCAATATATAACTTAGAGAAATTCATAGTTCCTGTTACAGAATTGAATATATTCAGAAGCCTTGAATCCTTACAAAGTCAGTCTTAAGTCTAGAAAATACAGTCTCTTGAAATGTAAAATTTTAGAAAGGCTAATTTTCTTCTCCTTTTTGTCTTGGGATTTGCTGGAAGTAGTAGGTATAAACATACAGTAGATAGCCCTTATCCCTGGGGATACATTCAAACTCACCAGTGGGTGCTTGAAATTACAAATGGTACCCAATCCTGAATATACTGATTTCCTATGCATACATACCAATGATAAAGCTTACTTTATAAATTAGACACTGCAAGAGATTAACAATAATAACTAATAAATAAAATAGAACAAGTATAACAATACAGTGTAATAAAAATTAAGCTAATGTGCTCTCTCAAAATATCTTGTTTTACAAATATAACCCATTTTCCATCTCAGCTGACCATGTCTCACATACTATGGTAGTAACTTTTGCAGTTTGAGGCTCTACAGCACAACTAGCTCAAATATTTTTTTTTTCTTCACAGTTTCACAGAAGATTGGTTCTTACTGTAGATCTTAGCAACCTCAGCATCTGATTTTTTTCCTTCCCTTATTGAGAATATTTACTTTTTCACTTAGAGGAAGCAATTTACAGCTTCTCTCTGGAACATCCAAATCTCTAGTATCAACCACCCTTTCACTTTGGGGCCATTGTCAAGTAAAATAAGCATTGAATACCAGCATTGTGATACGTTGACAGTGGATCTGATCATTGAGATGGCTACTGAGTGACTTATGGATGGAATATGCTGGACAAAGGGATAATTCATACCCAGGGTGGAACAGAGGAGGACAGCATAAGATTTCATCACACTACTCAGGATATTTGCAATTTAAAACTCATGAAGTTTATTTCAGTAATTTTCCATTTAATATTTTTGGCTTTCATGGAAAGTGAACCCCCAGATAAGAAGAAGCTCATTATGTATGTATCTATGTGTTGCTGCTGCTGCTGCTAAGTCGCTTCAGTCGTGTCCGATTCTGTGCGACCTCATAGAAGGCAGTCCACCAGGCTCTCCGGTCCTGGGATTCTCCAGGCAAGAATATTGGAGAGGGTTAGGGGAGTGTAATCTCCTTGGTTCTGTCTCGTCTCAACAAAAATTTGAAGCAACGGACGTTAAAGCCCTCGGCGTGTCACAGCTCTCAGACAGACCGTGTTATAGCTCTTGGACAGATCAGTGTTAAAGCTCTGTTTCGCAGCTCAGTTTTATTTAGGAAATAACAGGAAAATACATCCTCAAGGCATGAGGGCAGAGTGCCTCAGCCCTTTGGCTCCTCTTTTTGTAAGTTTTTTCCTCCCCCCGGGCCTGATCTATGTAAACTGGGCTAGGCAGGAATGCTGTTTGTTCTACCTGAGGTCCTCACTCTGGTCCTCAGATCTTCCTTGTTCTATTTTCACTGGCTTTCCCCTTCCTTGTCTTTTAGCCACCTCCATTCTGGACTCCTGTTTCCTATTCTAACTACCTAATGTTTGTATGTCTCTATCCAATTATGTATCTATCTGTGTGTCTGCAATGGGTTTTAGGGGGTTTGGGAGATGGTTAGTCTAGCAACTGGGGTCGCAGAGAGTTGGACATGACTGAGCAACTGAACACACAGCACACATAATCTATCCACTAGATTATAAACTAATAATTCCAAACATGGTCATTAACATGAGTACATCCACAGCAAACAATGTATGTTATGTTCCTTAATTCTGCATTGATTTCAGAGATCATGAGTCATTCCTCTTTAGACATATAAAGTTAAGAAAACTGAAATTCTGAATATGCATGAGTTATGTGAAGAGGTGAGTTCAGTGTTATGTTAGAAGTCATTTCAGGTAATCTGGCACGCTGATAACAGGAAAGAAGAAAACTCAATAAATTCTAATTATTCTCATTCCCTCCCACCCCAGGCCTGAATGAATTATCCTGAGTGACTACCAATGAGGTCCTGTTTTTACTTAATGATTACTCCATGCTATTATGACCATATTGACTTTGATTACAGTATTTCAGAACACTCAGAGTTCTAACTGGGCACTTTATTTTTTTTCCTTTTTCTATGAAATGTCCTTATGGAGAAGAATGAATCTTCAGTATTATCAAAGCTGAAAAACAATAAACACTTATGGTCAAAGGTTCAACAAATTTCCCTGAGAATGGGGGGAAGGTATCTTATTTTGTCATACTGATATATATCATCAAATTGTTTTTATCCTGAGGGTTAAGTTCCTTCTTGGAAGTGTACTCAGAGCAGTGAAAAAGTTGATTTACATTTTATGGGCTATTTAGGGCTAGATGATTGCTAAAAATTTTAAGTCTCTTTTAGGGAACCAATTTGTCTTCTCTAACAATTAGCAGCATTTGTTCATAAACTCAAAATACAAATTGAGTTGTAAATCTACCTAAGAATATAAATGGGAGAGTAATAAATGAACTATATTAACTTGTAAGGGAAAAGCAGGGAGAAAGAGATAAGTTACCTAATATACTTTTTAGAAAGAATCAAGGAGAATAAAATAGAGCACTGCTGCCACAAAGAATCACATCTTACATCTTCTCTGCTAAGTGATAAAAGATCATGTGATTTGAACAGTGAAAAGTGAGATGATGCTTTTGGCTGAGTTTTTCGAGGACAAAAGAGGTAATTCTAGGTTGTTAAATGTGCAATCACTTTCCTTATACCACTGTGCAAATGTCAACATCTTCAAATAAATGGCAATCACTAAAAAGCTAACAATTAAGTCCCAGGTTTTTGGCTAGAAATCAAAAAGGCGAAAATGTACCTAACATATAAAACTCATTGTGATTTATCTATAGGAAGGAAAACAGCTACTGCTAGAAATACGTCAGTTTCAATCTCTGGTCTATAAGAATCTTTTTCATTTAGAATAGTCTTTTGAGAGATGAAAGATGAATTGAGTACATGAAATATAGAATTTCAATATTCAAGCAATTTTTTTTTTGTAAATCAGTCTGCTATCAAAGAATGAGTCAGTAATAGAAATGCAAAATTTGAAGCGTTGTCAAAATCAACCTTTGAAACAGTGCACTCAAGTGAACAATGTCATGGAAAACACCCTTAACTTCTCTAGTTTCAAAAAGTGTTTAGGGTGAAATCTGTGCAACATGTTTCAAACCAAGTGAAACATAAAAGAAAGAGCCTCTACAAGACCATTATTGAATTAACCAAGAACGTGTGATGCATTTGCTTACTGTAAATGAATAAAATGTATTATATATTATTAAAGAGGCAGTATAGCATGTAGAATTAGAATCAAGCAGCTCTCCAGACAAATCTCTACTTTAACACTTATCAGCTATATTCAGTTCAGTTCAGCTCAGTTGCTCAGTCATGTCAGACTCTTTGCAACCCCATGAATCGCAGCACGCCAGGCCTCCCTGTCCATCACCAACTCCAAGAGTTCACTCAGACTCATGTCCATCGAGTTGGTGATGCCATCCAGCCATCTCATCCTCTGTCATCCCCTTCTCCTCCTGCCTCCAATCCCTCCCAGCATCAGAGTCTTTTCCCATGAGTCAACTCTTCACATGAGGTGGCCAAAGTACTGGAGTTTCAGCTTTAGCATCATTCCCTCCAAAGAAATCCCAGGGTTGATCTCCTTCAGAATGGACTGGTTGGATCTCCTTGCAGTCCAAGGGACTCTCAAGAGTCTTCTCCAACACCACAGTTCAAAAGCATCAATTCTTCAGTGCTCAGCTTTCTTCACAGTCCAACTCTCACATCCATACATGACCACTGGAAAAACCATAGCCTTGACTAGACGGACCTTTGTTGGCAAAGTAATGTCTCTGCTTTTCAATATGCTATCTAGGTTTGTCATAACTTTTCTTCCAAGGAGTAAGCGTCTAAAATTTTATGGCTGCAATCACCATCTGCAGTGATTTGGAGCCCCAAAAAATAAAGTCTAACACTGTTTCCACTGTTTCCCCATCTATTTCCCATGACCTGAGCAAAACATTTAACCTCTCTGTTTCCCAAATCTATAAAACAGAGAAAATGCTAGCTAACCTACTATCTGTTCTGAGGATTCTTAACCATGCATGTAAAACATTTAATAATAATATCTAGTTTGTAGAAGATGCTCAGTACATACTGGGTTGGCTTAATTATGGAAAAGTTTGTTTGGGTTTTTCTGTAAGATGTTAGGGAAAACCCTGAACAAACTTTTTAGCCAACTGAGTATTATATAGTATTGATATAATTATTATTGCTCAACTGGGGATATTTAATTTTTTGAGTGAGAAAAGACATTTGTATTAAAAAAATTTTTTTGTCTAAGAACTAGCTGAAGAATGTGAGGAATAAAAATAAAGATGAGATATTTTAGGAACATAGAGCATCCACATTCAGTCTAATGTCCTGGCTCATTTTCTAGAACATTTCATTTAATTTAGCTTTCCTGAGTTTTTCACCAGACGTCTCATACAAAGCTCATTGAAAAGAGCAAGGTTATATAACCAGGACACACATTCTATTAACTCCAAGGATCCCAGAGACTCTTTTTTCCTCCTGTTTTTGTTTGTGTGTGTTGTCACTCAATCATATCCCACTCTTTGCAACCCTGTAGACTGTAGTCCACCAGGCTCCTCTGTCCATGGAATTTTCCAGGCCAGAATACTGGAGTGGGTTGCCATTTCGTTCTCCAGGGGATCTTCCCCAGTCAGGAATCAAATCTGCATCTCTTGCGTTGGCAGGTGGATTCTTTACCACTAGCACCAGGTGGGAAGCCCCCTGTTTTTGTTTCATTATATGCACATCTTTGAAGATGTGGGCTTAAAATTTACACTGAGGTCACTTGTTACTTTGCTTTGGAATTTTTCTTATTATAAACCTAGAAACAGTGAAATTCTTAAATAAAGCTATTTTACAGATATATTTCCAAGAGTTACTCTTATTCTTCTTTTTGATATGTAGCTTGGTATATTCTATCCAGCTAGACTAGTTTTAGGAGAGGAAGTGGAAACAGTAGATATTCAAAGTGCTTAGAAAAAACTGCACAAATCAATACAACAGCCATGGAGAATGCACTCATATTCAGTGTGAATAAAACCCATCCTTAAATTTAATCCATCACATCTGCTTGTATCAGAACATCTCAAGGCAAGATCCTTCTCTACGTCCTTTGAAACACCTTTATCTCCAAAATCCACAAGAAATTGAATCATGTCTCTTTTTAATTCTAAAATTATAATCATATGGTTGATTCTAAATGTTAGTCTGGATCTCTCATTCCAAATTAAATTAATTCTCAAAAGCAAACCTAAATTAGAGATAACCATATGCTCTCATCTCAAACACAGGCACACCAAGCTATTTCTAGGATATCATTACATTATGTAATCATCAGTGATTTCATTTTTAGGTTTCCTTTATATTATACTGACTGCAGGAAAATCTAGGTTAGTGAGCATGATATCATGTATAACTCATGAACAAATTATATCAGTAACACCTGCAGATCATATATAAAAACACCAGGACAGAAGCCAGAAAAAGGCTTGGAGCACAGCCAAATGCCAGTCTCAAAGGCCACATCTAGCACAAGGAAAGTAACACTGAACTGAGTTTGCAGGTGATGAATGGGCCCCGGGAGGCACAGCCATATCATCAGTCATCATCATTGTTATTTGGAGGTGCCTCCTGGTGTGACAATAGCGGTTAGGAAAAAGAGGAGACATTACCAAGTTGCTGGAAAGCTATTAATGTCTCTGCTCATTAAACTAACTTACTTACTTCTTTTTTAATGTTAAACAATGCACCCCAATATCACAGCTGCTTCTATACAGACACGAGGAAAGCCTCTATGAAGTATAGGGAAGAACACACAGGAATCCTTTGTGGAAAGGCAAAGTGCACACAGACAGCCAAGACTAAGAAGGCAAACCATGCAGCCAGGAGGCCAAGCAGCGCTCAGAAAGAGATTCAGTCAATGTATAGCAAAACGAATACAGTATTATAAAGCAAAACAAACTAAAAAATAAAAATTAATTAAAAAAATAAAATAAAATAAAAAGTACAGGAAAAAAAAGAAAGAGATGTCCTCATTTGAAGAAAAATAACAACAGTGCTGGAGGCGATTACCTGTCTAGCTTCTAATACGAAATACCATCCTCAGATAGGCTAAGGAAATGGCCACCCACTCCAGTATCCTTGCCTGGAGAATTCCATGGACAGAAGAGCCTGGCTGACTGCAGTCCGGGGAATAGTCCATGGAATTGCCAAGAGTCAGACATGACTGAAAGACTAACACTACTATGACAGATAGGCCAAAGATTTATCTAGCTCAATGTTGGCTTACAATACCAGCCATAAGCACTTTTTCTGGAAGGCTGTCATTGTCAGCAACCTTATTTAAAAAAGAAAAAAAAAAAAAAAAAAGGTTAGGTGTGTACCTAGACCTCATATACTTTTATAAATGTGTAGTGTTATCCTAGAAAAGTTTAATGGTTCCCATAGGGAATTGTAACTCATGGGATGGTTCTTTACACTCCCAATTGAAAGGGACTTATGTTCTGGAAAGAAGAGATTCTCAATGCTTTAACTGGTAATCGGCCAGAAAATGGAATATGAAGCCTGTCATTCACAGAAAGAAAAAGAAAGTAGAAGTCCAGAGGGCCTTTCATTTATCATTATTAGAGAATATCAGAAACCACAGATTAAGATTAGAATAATCTTAAAGGTTATCGTCTTCTCTGTGTGTTATTTTGACTTTACTCAGACGCTTTCTCAATATAAATCTAAAAAGATACAGGGGAACTTCTTGGTCAGTTTTTGGTTGAAAGTCTATAATCAAAGGATAAAGGGGGATGCTGAGGTTTCAAAGACTACTTTTGTCTGGAAATCAAGCCTTTGAACTCTGCTTCCAGCTGGGCCATAGAGATAGAGTTCAGAGGCCTGTAGAGAGTAGGGAGACTTGTAAAAGGACTTCTCTCCATGGAGATGGATCAAAGAACCTATTTCCTCAGGCTTAAAGACCTAGACATGACCCAATATCCTGTTTAATAGCGAAAAATTGGAAGTTTTTATTTTGCTATCCTGCTGTCTTCACTTCTATATAACATTGATCCTACCCAGTAAATTAAGAAATTTTAAAAGAACATAAGAATTTAAAGGAAGAAAAACTGTCACTATTTGTCAGTAATAGAATCAAGCATTAAGAAAATCCAAAATCATCCTATGCAAATCTTCAAACAATAGAATTTGACAAGGTCATTGAATACAAATGGATACTCATTGGTCACAAAGAGTCAGACACAACCGAGCAACTTTCACTTTCACGTGGATACAAAATTCAATATACAAAATATACAAAAGTCAATTGTTTTTCTGTAAATCAGAAACACTTAGAAAACAAATATTTTTAAAGAATTAATTTACCACAGCATCAAAAATATCAATAGAGAACCAGGGAGTAAATCTTATGAAAGGTGGACAAGACCTCCAGAAGAGAAATTATAAAACCTTCCTGGGAAATATTAAGACCTAAATTAACAGGAGACCTATCATGTAAATAATTTGGAAGATTTTGAAAAGATGTTAATTTTCCACAAACTGACTTATAAATGCATTGCTGCTGCTGCTAAGTCGCTTCAGTTGTGTCCGACTCTGTGCGACCCCATAGATGGCAGCCCACCAGGCCCCCTCATCCCTGAGATCCTCCAGTCACTGGAGTGGGCTGCCATTTCCTTCTCCAATGCAAGAAAGTAAAGCTGACTTATAAATGCATTGCATACTAATAAAAATACTAGTGCACTCGCATGTGTATGTACATGTGCCTGCTTTTTTTAACTTGATAACTCCTTAAATTTGCTTAGAAATGCATATAATATGAAACCACTAAGAATAACAATGATACTCTTAAACAAAAAAGAAGAATGTGGGACAACATGTTTTACTGATGTCAAAATATATTATAAAGTTATAACAATAAAGACATTGAGGTATTGGCAGAAAAGATGGGCAAATAGATAGGGGAAAAAATGGAGAGCTCAGAAAAAAAAACTCAGGAAATAAAAATATGCTAGATTTATGAGACAATTGGCACCAAGGATCAATGAGGAAAGATGAACTTTATATAGTTCATCTTTTTATAGTTCAACTTTTAATAGTTCCAGGATAAATATCTGTTTGAAAAGGTATTTAACTTGAACACCTATCTCATACCATATACAGAGATCAATTCCATCTAGATAAAAATTAAACATGAAAATCATATATATAAAACTCTTAGAAGAAACTATATGAGAATTATCTTTCAATCTTGAGGTTTAAAAATATTCTCTTTTTATATAACAACTTTATTAAGTTATAAATACATACTATAAAAATCATTCCTTTAAGGTATACAAGTCAGTGACTTTCATATATCCACTGAGTGGTATGATCACCACCACTATCCAATCTTAGAATGTTTTTAACTCCTGACTCCCAAAACCTCCTTTATCCTTCACCTTTACTCTGCCTCCCAGTCACTGCAACCAATATACTTTCTGTCTCTGTGAATTTGCCTATCCTAGGCATCTCATTTAAAAGGAATCATACAATATTTTGTCCTCTGTGACTGCTTTCTTTCACTTGGGATAATGTTTTTAAGGTTCATCCACATTGCAGTAAGCATGTATCAGCAATTTATTCCTTATTATGAATGATAATACTATTCCACTTTTAGAATATACCATATTTTGTTTATTCAGTCACCAGATGATGGAGATTTGGGTCATTTACACTTTTTGGCTATTATGAATAAATACTTCAGTGTACATTCATGGGCAAATTTTTTTGGCAGACATGTTTTTGTTTCTCTTGTGTCTTTATTACCTAGGAGTATTGCTGTATTATATGACATTACTATGTTTAACATTTGGAAGAACTGCCCAACTGTTTTCATAATGGCTACACCATTTTACATCTCCACCAGCAGTATATGAGGGTTTCATTTTCTCCACAAACCTGTCAACACTTGGTATTGTCTTTTATTTCCAGTATTCTGGGGGTGGATCATAGAGGATCCTGCTGTGATTTATGTCGGAGAGTGTTTTGCCCATGTTCTCCTCTAGGAGTTTTATAGTTTCTGTTCTTACATTTAGATCTTTAATCCATTTTCAGTTTATTTTTGTGTGTGGTGTTAGAAAGTGATGTAGTTTCATTCTTTTAAAAGTGGTTGACCAGTTTTCCCAGCACCACTTGTTAAATAGATTGTCTTTACTCCATTGTATATTCTTACTTCCTTTGTTGAAGATAAGGTGTCCATAGGTGTGTGGATTTATCTCTGGGCTTTCTATTTTGTTCCTTTGATTAAAAAAAAACAAAAATAAACAAATGGGATCTAATTAAAATAAAAAGCTTCTGCACAACAAAAGAAACTATAAGCAAGGTGAAAAGACAGCCTTCTGAATGGGAGAAAATAATAACAAATGAAACAACAGACAACTAATCTCAAAAATATACAAGCAACTTATGCAGCTCAATTCCAGAAAAATAAATGACCCAATCAAAAAATGGGCCAAAGAACTAAATAGACATTTTTCCAAAGAAGACATACGAATGACTAACAAACACATGAAAAGATGCTCAACATCACTCATTATCAGAGAAATGCAAATCAAAACCACAATGAGGTACCATTTCACATGAGTCAGAATGGCTGCAATCCAAAAGTCAACAAGCAATAAATGCTGGAGAGGGTGTGGAGAAAAGGGAACCCTCTTACACTGTTGGTGGGAATGCAAACTAGTACAGCCACTATGGAGAACAGTGTGGAGATTCCTTTAAAAATTGCAAATAGAACTGCCATATGACCCAGCAATCCCACTGCTGGGCATACACACCGAGGAAATCAGAATTGAAAGAGACACATGTACCCCAATGTTCATCGCGGCACTGTTTATAATAGCCAGGACATGGAAGCAACCTAGATGTCCATCAGCAGATGAATGGATAAGCAAGCTGTGGTACATATACACAATGGAGTATTACTCAGCCATTAAAAAGAATACATTTGAATCAGTTCTAATGAGGTGGATGA